>JAWMRA010000113.1:106845500-106908025 GCA_035584735.1 Pseudotriccus pelzelni
CCCTTTGCAGCATCATGCTGAAGAAGACTGTGAATAAAGTTGGTGCAAGAACACAGCCTTGCTTCACACCACTGGTTGTTGGAGAGGTCTCAGAAAGTGCATCGCCATATCTGACTTGGCCACGCTGGCCCTCGTGAAGCATGATTATCATTTTAAGGAATTTGGGGGGACATCCTAAACGTTCCGAAATCTGCCACAAGCCTTTTCTGCTCACAGTATTGAAAGCTTTGGTGAGATCAACAAAGGTTACATAGAGACCTTTGTTCTGCTCCCTACATTTCTCTTGCAGTTGTCTGAGAACAAATACCATGTTGGCTGTGAATTTGTAGGGCTACTCTGTCATAAAATTATGTGTGTGTCTGTTTTCTTATGTCCCAAACCTCATCATTACTGACATGAAAGCTCTACATAGATCTCAAATGATCCATGAACAGAAGTAAACTCTTTCAAATGCTGTGATCTCTAGAGGCAGATTAGGCTGCTATTGATTTAGTGGCAAGAATCTAATAGTAATAATGACAATATAGAATCCTTGACTAAGTGAGCATTCTTCTAATGTTGTTAGGTACAATTAGATTAAGGATCAAGGATCTTTTAACTGATATAACAGAAGAATTCATGAGTTTGTAAAAATTTGAAAAATACCTTGAAGCAAAAAAAAAAAAAAAAAAAAATTCACTCATCTTTGAATTATCCCACCACATATATTCTTACAATATTTTTGTTTGACAGTGTTTATGCAGTGATTATGAAATACTGGTCCAGAAATATGTTTCAGTGAGGTATGATGTGTCATGTCATGTAGGACTGACTTTTCTTTATTGCATAAAATGATGACTCTTCTCATTGCTCTCTGCATCTTCCTGAGGAGGGCAAGTAGAGAGGGAAGCACTGAGCTCTTTTCCCTGGTATCCTGTGACAGGACACGTGGGATTGTTTCAAAGCTCCACCACCGAGGTTTAGACTGGACAGACATCATTATGCATTTCTTTACAGTAAAGGTTGTCAAACACTGGAACTGGCTTCCTAGAGAGTTGATCGATGCCCCAAACTTGTCAGTGTTCAAGAGGTATTTGGACAATGCCCTTAGCAACATGTTTAACTGTTGGTCAGTCCTGAAGTGGCTGGGCAATTGGACTGATAACTGTTGTGGTTTCCTTTCAACTGAAATATTCTATTCTATTTTACTCCAATTTTCTAAAAAATTGTCTCATCTACTCCTACTGTTTTTTTAGATAAGTGTTTCCTAAAATAACCAGTAAGACTGTTAAATAAAACAAAAGGTAAGTTGTGTGGTTACACAAGGGACAGGATATAGGTCTTCATATAATTTCTTTTGAGATATATGCCAGTTTATGAAAAAGTTCTTGTAGAATGATACTTGCCATTCTCTGTAATAATGTTCTGTTCTTTACTATATGATATAAAATATAATTCAAGAGCTGACTATATTTTATATGTTCCAAAAATAACCTTCATATGTGCATATAGGTCTTTATGTATTATGGTTTTTTTTAAGATCTTTCTAATACAATGTAGGTCCTTTAAAAGTATTTCACTACTGTTTTATCAGGCAGCAAACAAAAAGAGACATGTCAGAAAAGAAAAATGTTTTGGCTGAAACAGTCACCTGGGACTTGACACTTTGCTTGATTTCCTAATTTGCTGTAGTTTTTCTGCACAGGCTTGAGTAAGCCTGAGAGTATGAAGTTCTCTACCCTAATTTAAGATATATACAACATAAACACATTATTCAACCTCCTGAAAGTAATTTCATTCAAAGACAAATACAACAAGGTTACCTTCTGAATGTGCTTGTCTTTCTCTATTAACTATAGTAAGAACAATGAAAATTAGATAAGACTAGATATCTATTTTTTGGATGGCAAAAACTAGATGAAAAAAAAGTGTTGTTCAGTCTCCCCCATTGATACAGTTTTAGTCATGGACACCAGAGAGCTAGATGTGAGAAAACAATATTATATTGCCCTTTAACAGTCACTTTTACAGTACAGCTTTATTGATCTGATTTTGATGTTTACCTCTGGGTGAGATGAACTATACATATAAGTGGCTAGATCTTTCATTGTACTATAAAGAAATTTAGGTGACATCTGCATTACTCTAAATGAGAGGCAACTTACTGAAATTAATTTCTTAGTTTTCCTATCTCTCAAATAGTATTGAGAATATCATCCTTTCTTATTATCTTTATTATTTTATATTAGCTTTTTAGAGACTGTGTTTTTCAGAGGGAATTGTATTTTATTATGGCTTATTTTGTTTTATTATCTTTCACTTTATAGGAATACTATCATCTAAACACACAATCCAGGAATGAATGGAATAAACTGTTGAAGTCTTCTAGTTTAAGAGCTCCAGTTTATTATTTTGGAATTATATTGTTGATAATTATTATTAAGAACACAATAATTAAGTTACTAAATTAAGAATAATTATTGTTGTCTAGTAATGAGGTATTTCAAGGTTATTTCTCCATGTGTCTGAGCCTTGTTTCCAAAGCTTTACAAAGGTGATCTTGAGTTCTGCAGAAAAGATTCCCAGACTGGGAGAGCCAACAATAAACAAGCTCTGCAGTATTTCTTCATTTCCATTTTCCCTGTGCACTACATTCTACAAAGTAATACAAATGTTCAGACCCTACGTGCCAATATAAACTCACACTGATCGCTTTGCAGGCTTACAGCCAACATTTGTATTATCAACAGTAAGCATCATGGAGAGGCTGTGTGCAGTCATACTTCAAATTAGATTAAGAAATTAATACTTAATATGTCATGATTTATAATTGTGTATTTTCTTGACAACAGTGTTAGGCTAATTGTTTCAATTAGGTTGGAATTCATTGCTTGTTACTGGGAATTCATATTGATTAAGAGATTAGATACCAGAAAGTATGCAACAATTTTATTGCTTCCCAGCAGTAAAATAGATATGCCAATTTAAGGACTTTTCCAGTGCAACTCAGTATTTACAACACCTTTTCACAAAATCTTGCATACTCAGGGATTTTATTTGTCTGTGTTTTTGGTCCCTGACTAAACAATATATTATAGAGGATTCATAAAATACTAAGTTTGAAGATTGGGATTATAAAATCATATAATTAAGGGCTGCTTAATAAAAAGTGTATTGCTAATTTTAACTGTATTTGTCAGAGGTTCATAACAGATTTTTTATCCCTTAGCCCAGTTATTATATAATTTGAACAGTCATATAAAAAGCCAGCATGTAAAATGAACAGTTAGATGAACAGTTTTTTGAAATGTTTTTTATTGATGCAAAATGTTCTTTGAAAATTTATTTTTCAAACCAAAACCAAATCCTTCACTGCAGCAGAATGATGCGGAGCACCCCTTCCTTTGAGGAAAATACACAAGCCTCTAATACCAGGGGAAATGTCATATTCCCACTTTATAAAATGTCAAGTCACATCTTGACCTATTTCCCTTGTTACATATGAATTTCCCAATATTGTGGGGCAGCACACCATGGGGATCTGCATTTTGTACACAATTTCTCTTAAGAGGGAAACATTCATTCTGGCAATTTCCAAGTACCTGTGCTGTGAGAGAAGACTGCCTTTGAAGGGCAAGTGCAACACTGTACTCTTGGGAAAGGTGGTCAGGAACATGGACCTACTGTGAACTGCTGAATAATAGATGGGGCCCTGTGAGAAGACACCTTTCACCTTCTCCACTGCAATTACACCAGTCAGTGGAACAAAACAGATCAAAGCCCGAGCCTTGGCCTAGGGCCCTCTTAGAAGGTACATGACCTCCTAGGTGGTTGATTGGTGCCATGGTGTTTCCTTTTTAGAGATGGCATTCACTGGACACCACTGATATTGGGGAATTCCTGTGAGATGTTCAGAAGCAATAGAAGTGCAGCCACAAATGTTGCATAAAGAATGTGCCATATTCTAGGATGTCATGTGAGTAGATCCTTGAGCTAAATGCAAAGTATAAGACTTGACAGACCTGATTAAACCATTACCTTGTATCTTATAGTAGGAGGACAAGAGAGTAAAATTTGTTCTTTCAGTCAAGATTATTTTTTACATTCAGGATTTAGTACAAGATAACATAATATTATTTGTTCTTAAAAAATAAAATCAAATAAAAGTGAATACTGTAATAAACTGCCAATGAGAGAAAGTAGGAAATTCAGTTCAAACAATTTTATTTTTTTTTCAGAGAATTCAGTGCTTGAAATGGTTACAGCTATGGACTCTTAATGACTTGCATGGGATATTGATTCAAATTGCCTTAAACATAGCAGGCAAAAAGCGATTACATTAAAGAAAATTAAATTTAAACACCATGACTCTTACTGCCAATGGGTGGAAGCTCTTATACAGCAAAGCAGAAAGTACATAATCCTTAGGGTTTCCAAATTTGCCAAGTGTAAAATTGACATTTGTGGCATCTCTTGCACACAGTGGCACAGTTCCTTGCAATAATTTCTAGTTGTACTATAGTAAATCATGAAATTAAACTTTGCAGAAAGTTTTGTGTCTTTGACAGTGGGTAGCTGTTTACTACATAATTCAAATGTGTGACAAATGGTAAAGGATTTTAATCTCTTTCATGGAAATAGAACCCAACAATCTAAAGAGGTGCTTTGCTTGCCTTTCCAGGCTGGGCAATTGCTTGTTACACACTTCACATTTGATTGCTGTGTTTCATCTAACTCTGAAGAAATAATTTAAAGTTTCTGTAGTTCTTTTTTTGTCTGATTCTTTGTTTGCTTTGGGTTTTTGTTTGTTTGTTTTTAATAGGGGAATAAGCATTTTGGCACTCTTTTAAAGAATATTGAAAATTTTCAGAGAATATGTCTTTCCACAGAATAAGGCTCTTATCTAAACAAGTTTTGCCTCCTATTTTAGAACCTATCAATACATTAAGGTCAAACTGTGCTTGAATCACCAGAGGGAGACTTTCCTGTAATGCATGAGTTCCTCTATAAATATGCTGAAGCCGTAACTACCGGACTCCTGAGACTTCCCAGGAAAAAAGAAAATATACATAAGAGTTAAAGTTTTAGGTAAATAAAATGGTTCAATGAAAAAAAGTCTTCATAGAGAAGTTGTCCTCTAACTCACCAGAAAGATGGGAAATATGTAAACTAACCGAACAGTCTGCAAGATAAACCTGACCTTGCTCTTTAGGTTGAGTCGGTATGAATGGAATGCCTGGCAGCTTGGTGTCTCACTTCACATCAGTACCTCCCAGATATATTTTCCTTGTTAAAAAAAAAAAAGAAAAGGAAAAAGCCTAGAATCAGACTGCATCAAGATTAAAGGTTTTAGAAGTACCCCGAGGATGCTTATATGCTCAGTGAGATCCTCAGTGACTAACGAGTTTCACAAAGGGTGCCTTTACCCAAGCTGTGGTCCATCCAGCTACATCACCAGTTCCAATGGACAGTTGGTAAGGTTAAGGGCCTACTAGATTTTTTAATGAAAACACAGAAGATCCTGAAGATAAATTATAATATAGATAAACATAAAGAACATTTCTGTTACCGTTGACTTCTGCCTGTTTGGAATGTAGAAGTTAGCTTTTATTAGCTGACATCTTTTTAGAATCAACTTAATTTTAGTTCAGTATTAAATTGTGCTTTGTTGCCACACTTGTTTGGCAAACAAAGAACTGATTCACTATTCAAGGGCTGCTATCACGGTGCCAGATGCCATGACCACAAGGAAGTCCAGGAACTGTGAGAACTTTCCTCAACAAAGCTGCAACAGCTAGGTTGTCAGTTACTGCCTTGATATCCTTGATTTGGCAGAGAATTCACTCATGATAAACATTGACTATCATCTCTGTAGTAAACAACAGAAAATAAGAGAGAACCCAAGACTGGAAATTCACTTTTGAATACTCTTTAAAGTAGTGCATTTACCATATTAGAAAGAGCTATTCTTATCCACCATGAAGAGAGCAGACTGGCCAGTGACTGGAGGGTGTTTCACAGAGTCTGCATAGATATTAGTAAAATTTAACTCAAGAAATTTTGCTTTTCAATTGTTTGAAGGGTCTCAAGCTGAACATGAGCCAGCAGTGTGCCCAGGTGGCCAAGAAGACCAATGGCATCCTGGCCATTGTGTCAGGAACAGTGTGGTCAGCAGGAGCAGGGAAGTGATCCTTCCCCCGTACTCAGCACTAGTGAGGCCACACTTTGAGTACTGTGTTCAGTTCTGGGCCCCTCAGTTCGGGAAGGATATTGAGGTGCTGGAGCAGGTCCAGGGAAGAGAAATCAGGCTGGTGAAGGGACTTGAACACAAGTCCTAAGAGGAGAGGCTGAGGGAGCTGGGGTTGTTTAGCCTGGAGAAGAGAAAGCTCAGGGGAGACCTCATCACTCTCTACAACTACCTGAGAGGAGGTTGTAGCCAGGTGGGGGTTGGTCTCTGTTCCCAGACAACTATCAGTAAGACAAGAGGGCACGGGCTTAAGCTCTGCCGGGGCGGTTTAGGTTGGATATTAGAAAGAAATTCTTTACAGAGAGAGTGATCAGGCACTGGAATGGGCTGCCCAGGGAGGTGGTGGATTCACCGTCCTTGGAGGTTTTTTATGATGAGACTGGACGTGGCACTGAGTGTCCTAGTCTGGTAACCATGGCAGTGTCGGATCAAGGGTTGGACTTGATGATCTCGTAGGCCTGGTTTCTTCAATTAATCTGTGATCTGTTGGAGTGAGTCCAGAAGGAGGGCCACAGAAATTACCAGAGGTCTGGAACACCTCTCCTGTGAAGAAATGTTGGAAGAGATGAGGGTAGTTCAGCCTGGAGAGGAGAAAGCTCTGGGGTAGACCTTTTAGCAGCCTTTCAGAATTCAAAGGGGATTAATAAGAAAGGCAAAGACTTTTCCAAAGTCTGTAGTGACAAACAAGAGTCAACAGTCTAAATCTTAAAAAGGTAGATTTAGATTGGATATGACAAAGACATTTTTCACAGTGAGGATTGTGAGACATTGGAACTGGTTGCCCAGAAATGTTGTTGATGCCAAAGCCAGATTGAATGAGCTTTGAGTGACCTGGTCTAGTGGAAGATGTCCCTGCCAATAGCAGGGGAGTTGCAACTAGATAATCTTTAAAGGTCCCTTCCAACCAAACCATGCTATGATTGATTATAAGTCACCTCCTTGGCAGTCCTTTAGTCTGTTCGCATCAAATGGAAAATCTCTGCTTTTAATTGTGTAGTCCTGTGACAGGTACACAGGGACAATGGCAACCATGCTCACTGGGTGCAAATTTTAAGCATTCTGGTCCACCAGAAGTAAATTTTTCTCCCATGTGGAATGAGACTTAGAATCACATAATAGAATCACAGAATATGCCAAGTTGGAAGCAACCCGTCAGTATCAGCAGGTCTAACTATTGCCTCTGCTCAGGACAACACAAGAATCATACCACATGTCTGAGAATATTTTCCAAATGCTTCTTGAACTCTGTCAGGCTTGGTACTGTGACCACTGCCCTGGGGAGCTTGTTTCAGTACTCAACCACCCTCTGGATGAAAACCTTTTCCTGATATCCAGCCTAAATCTCCCCTGACTCAGCTTCATGCCATTTCCTCTAGTCCTGTCCCTGTCACAAGAGTGAAAAGATCAGTGCCTGCCCTCTGCTCCTCATGAGGAAGTTGTGGACTGCAACAAGGTCTGCCCTCAGTCTCCTTTTCTCAAGGCTGAACAGACAAAGTGACATCAGCTGCTCCTCCCTCATAAGGTTACCTCTCCAGACCTCCTTGTGGCCCTCCTGTGGACACTCTCTAATAGGTTTTTTTATTGTGATACCCACTTCGCCATGCTTCTTGCCTCCTTCCTTTCCACAGAATGAAAGTACAACTGATGCATCAGATACTTAGTATTTACTTACTTAATTTTATAAAGGCAGCATAATATTGCACTCTGCGGGGTCTGTGTTCGTAGCTTCAGATACAGTTCCTCTTCTCTCTGCAGCTCAAACAAAACTGATGAAGACAACAGGCATCCTTTGTTTATTTTGTTCATCTCATCCCTGTAACAAAATATTGCATGGACTGAGCTTTGAACTAGGAAATAATGAAGTGGTTTCCAGCTTATGTCAGTGTGACAACTTCTGCCCTTGAGAATATGATGCAACATTGTTTTCTGGAAGCATGGGAATCACAGATAGAGAGATAAATTCCTAGAACCGGTTACAACTTTAAACCTCTCCGATGTTCACTTTATTCACTTATGAAACAAATAAAATACTAAATGTTTAACCAGGCTTATTATTTTTATTAATATTTATTATATTTTGAATTTTTTTTATACTGGAATACCATATATGACACAAATCTAACCATTTATCATGTCAAATGGTGACTCTCACTCCAAAGAATGAGATTCAGGATTAATCCAAGATTAATAACTTGCTTCACTATCATCCTGTTTTAATGTTATTAAGGCAAATACCAGCAAGATTTCTTATTCTTAGAAATGGGTAAGGGAAAAGTCCAATCTTACCACCCGTGGGAATAAATTGCAATAGATTAAGAGGGTTTGTTTTAAGATGCTATCATTGCAGTTTATAATGATTAATTCGCAGAATGCAATTTATTTATTTATTTTTAATTATGGTACATTTCTATTGTGATGACCAATCATGCATATCATTAGCAAGTATGGCAAGGCTCTCAGATGAAGATGAGATTGATGACTTTTCACTTACTGATGTAAATGAATCAGCAAGTAAAGCAACTTGAAAGAATGTGTTAAAGAGCAAAAGTCAAATCACTGGCTCCGCACACACACTGTCGCATTAAATAAGCTCATGCTTCATTTGTGCAATGGGTGAAGAAAGCTAATTAAAATGAGTAAAATTTCAACTACAGCTTCTGACATTGTTAATCAGTAAACAAAGTTGAAAACTTCAAATAGGGGGGCTGGCTTCAGAGTCCATTTGTAAAAACAGATCTGAAACCAAAGGAGGAGGAAATAACAGCACTGAAAATAACATTGAAAATGAACTTGAAAAATTATTAAACCATCCCACAAATTAGCATGTGATCCTTCCTCAAGAAATGGATCTTCTGTTGCTTCTTATTAAACTCCTTTACTAAACAGCCATTTAGTCATGGAGTTACACTTCCTTGAACATTCTGGGGGCAATGAGCTCTGTAGATAAGCACGTGGAACCAGGAACTAAATTTTAGCAATTTCAATTCGCATAAGCTTCATAAAATCTGTTAAACAATTTCTTTTGTGATGAATTAACTCTTCAGTCTTCTTTTTAGTTGTAGTTTCATCTTTGTTCCTTAGTTCAAAAATTGCATATGATTTTTTTTTTAAATTCTGGGGGCATTGTGTCATTTGAAAACAAGTGTGACTTTTCTATGATTTATGCATGTAAATCTTGCCTCACAAAACATGTTTAATGCAAACTTAGCAGCAGCCTATTCCATGCACTGGAAGGTACTTCTAGCCTAACATCCTGAAAGACTAATAAAATATGAGAGATTTAAACTTGTATATTATCACAGACTCTCCTTGATCCTCTAAAGAACTAACTTATGTTAAGAATGTCAAGAACCGTGTTGCTTGGTTTCGGAAAATTCTAATATATTTATCTGTTGAGCTATTAAAACCAAACAAATAAACTCGATATTTTAAAATTTTCTGTCAAATGAAAAAATGAAATTATGCAAAAGATTGAAACAATGTAAGATTTGCTATTCCTTATCTTTCTTTCCATTAAAACAGTAAATTTACTGTATGAAATACAGTAAAATATCACTACACAAATCAGTTTTCATCAATCTAAGCAAAAAACCCTCCACTTCTGATATTATAAAAAAGATTTCTATGTATTCTATGCAATTTTTACTGTAATATTCAGGTTCTCTTGAAATATTCTATTTTTATTTCATTAAAATTTTAGGTGGATTAAAACACTTTTTGTTTGTTTGTTTCCCAGAAATTCTATGGGATTTAAATCGTAGTTATTTTTCTTGTAAGTTTAAAATAAATGCTAGGATATTTCTGCACCATTTTATAGGGGAAAAAAGCCCAATTTTCTATAGAGATCTGTTTGAACCTGGAGGATCCTTTTCTTTACGCATTCATCTACAGAGGAAAAACAGTCCCTTTAAAACAATATTTTTTGTCCTAATTGATATTAAAGTTATTATAAACACCAACCACAGAAAAAGACAAACCCACTCTCTCCCTCCCTTCCTCCCTTCCTCCCTTCCTTCCTTCCTTCCTTCCTTCCTTCCTTCCTTCCTTCCTCCCTCCCTCAAATACTTTGGCAAAAAAATCTAGAGACTTGCGAACGACTGCAACAGAAGAAAATGCAGCAATTTGTCCCTTCTTTCTATTCAGACCCTGGTGGCTGTGTGTTGAGGGAGCATTTAGAATACCCAGAATCTTGTGGCATTAGGTTTTCAGATAAGTTTGGTTTCTCTTCCTTTAATTTCACATATATCCTTTCAGCTGCATAGTGCTATAATTCCCTAAATTTGGTGTGCTGTTTGTCACCAGTGTTTTTGGAAAACAATAAAAAAGTATAAAAATTGAGAAGTTCATTTCAGTTCCTAGTTGGGCCACAGGATTCCTGAGAAAGCTGTGGACTCAGAAATGTGAATTCTATAAAACATGTAAGAGGAAGCAGAGACAAAGCCTGCAACTTGACTCTCTTTTCCTTTAGCCTTCTTTATTCTTTCTCCTACCTGAATTTTAAGCTTTTGTCTCAAGGACTGTCCTGGCATGGGTGTCTAAAGACCCACCCGAAATGGGAATTTTGTGAAAGAAAACAGTGGAAATTAAAATTAATAAATTGCAACAGAATTAGGTGTTATCAAGAAGACAACATCTTGACAAATTCAGTACCTTTAACATCCGGCTGCCATGTAGCCTGTGTGAAAGTCCCACTTTTTTTTATATGACACTGTTCAAATATTGCAGCTGATTTGCCTTGGCAGGCATCTCACTGATGTCAACTGCCATGAAATCATCTGAAAAAACTGTCTCTGGGGAGTGTTCTCTCTCTCACTCTGTAACCTTTCCCTAAGTTCACCCTATCTGAGGGCTTTTAATTTATTTAAATTATTTTCATGCACTTCTGAGAGATGTACAGTTGGAAGTTTGTTAGCCTTTTCCTAAGGGTGATCAAACAATTAATAGTAGTAAGTTGTTTTGACAGCAACCATAAATAAGTGAGGCTGCGCCAGTGCCAGAGCAAATCCTACCCCAAAACACACACAGCTTTCCTCTGCGTGAAGTGCAGCAAAGGACTGAAACACAGCTTTGTTTTGTTAGGGATGACAAGCATCACAGTAAAAAACATCTGGAAACTGATGGCCTTATACGTGCAGGAAAGTGGAAGGTATCAGAAAATCTGGATCTAGACTCTGAGTCTCCTGCCAATCTTTGACAAGCCATTTAATCTTTTTGGCCAAGATTCAAGAAATTATCTGGGCTTTTAGCTTCTATTTAGAACCCTAAATTCTTATTGATTTCCTATTGACTACTCTAAAACAAGCAGAAGCAAAGGTATATGCAGAGCACAGCTGAATCAAAAGTACTCTGGCTGTTTTCCTTATGTAGTTATACCTATATATATCTATACAGAGATATATATCTTTCTAAACCTCTAAGGAAAGGAAAAAAATAATTTTTGTCTTATTAATGTGGTTGTGGGAAGAATGGATGTTACAGGCTGATCTAAATAAACTGAAAATAATGCCTCAATGAATAATTTTGGGATAGGATATCAAGAAAAATAATCTGTGATGTAAGGTAACATTTCCAAAGTCTCCTTTGTATCACCTACATTTCTTATTGCAGAATTAGGAGAAGGTGGAATACAAATAAATAAGTTAATTAGATCAGTTTGTGTTATCTCCTGCACATAAAAAGTAATTACATTTCTTCTAGTTACCCTTGGATCCATTAACTTGTTAAGATGCATCCACCTGGAAAACATCTTGGGCTCTTTATGAACATCGTGGCTAATTCTGTTGCTCTCTCAGGAAAAGGCTTCAGTGGTTAATCATCCACAAATTTCTACATTTTTGCCTTGTAAACTTTCCCTGGCATCAAGTTTTCCATCAAAAGGTTTTGCTACAGTTCTGCTGACCATGATTTAAACCCAGAGTATGTTCTCGTAGTTAAAACATAAGATAATACCCACATCTGTATATTAGGAACTTAAGATCTGAGTTAAGTCATTAATTGTGAAACAGATGTTTTTGAGAAATTGAGCTACTAAAAATGCTTTTTCCAGCCCATGAGTACATCTCATAACAATTCTTTCCTCTTCTTCAGTTTTCATCAAAGGATATGATTATACTAACCACATTTGAGCTCTTAATTTGTTATATAATTTCATTATTTTCCTGAGATGCCTATATTTGATGTTCAGTGGGACCAGCCAGATGCAAGACCACCTCTGAGGTCCCTTGGAAAGGCAAAAATACAGCAATGAAATCCAAGATTTTGTTCCCTGGTGCAGGGCCCTGATTACCTTACTGACCTCTTCAATTGCTTTAATGTCACCTATATAATTTCGCAATTCCAAAGAAATTAAAAATATTTTAATTAGATTTGAAATCAGACCATACAGAGCTTAAGAAAGGAAGAATTATGTTGCTTTGTCCTTGCACACTGACAGAGAGGGAAAAAAAATTCAGCCACGGCATTTTCTGTTTTCATTATTTTCCTTATGTGCAGACCAAAAGGGGGAGAAGAAGGAGTATGCAGGAAAGCAGACATTTGCTGAAAGCAAAGGTTTCAGTGTGTCTGACACAAAATCTCTAAGCAGCATTATCGTTCCAAACTGTTTCATAAGAGCTATAGTGGGAGGTGGTGATGGGGGCAGTGTAAGTAATTTGTCAGTGTAATAAAAAGATCATGAATAAGAGTTATATCTGTGTGATCTTTAAGTTTTCCAGAGATCTTGTATGGCAGAACACACACTATATAGAAATATAAAGTTTCCGGGCTTGGGAACACAGAACAGCTACCTGAAAATTTCTGCCTCACCATTATGGCCCTTCTTTCATGAGCTCAGATAGGCCTTAAGCCAAAACTCATCCAAAAGTCCATGAACAACTCAGAAGTACTGAAAAATTTCTGAGGCATTTCTATAAATAAATACACATGTTCATATGTATATGTACACATGTCTTCAATCGAATACCCCAGTCAAAGAAATCATGGACTAAGGCTTTAGCGCTTTTCCCTCATACACTGATCATTCCTATCAATATTGTGCCACAATATCTTTCTAAATTTAAAGAAATATATTTACACCTGTGGAGCTCCTGTAAATTGTTTTCAAATACTCTGTGGTACAGTGCCACTGATTTTATAAGACCTAATTTTGTCACTTTTATTCTAATTGAGTAGTTGCTCTTAAAGTAAATCCTTTCTTGAAACACCCTCTGCTTTCATTGTTATTTACTATTGCTATTTCATAAGTATACTCTGCACATACTCATCTTTCTATATGTAAAATATAAATTGTAAAATCATTTATGTTATCTGTCTTAGGAAGCAAGGAAGGTTTTGATATTCTCAAAAAATGTTTGCCTTCATGGATTTTTCATACAGTGGTTCACTATGAAGATGCAGAAGAACTGTGTCACAGGCCAGGACACAGACAAGTGATATAACATAAATTACATGGGCATCTAGCACCTCTCTGAGAAATGTTTACATGTGTCAGAAGTCTTCTTTCGTGAACCAGCCATGAAAGATACTCCTGAAGTGTAACTTATCCTACCAGGGAGTGACAAATGTTCATACACTATTTCAAACACAACATTCTTTCAGATATAACAAAAGGAACAGAATTTAATTTTGTTTAGCTGGATAATCTAAATCACTGTGTCTATTTTGTTACTTTTCCATTTCCTACTTCCAATGTTCATAACCAGAGAGGGCTGAGAAAGTAGGTCACAGAATATTTCCTATGAAACACTTCATTATTCTACACTTATTTCAAATGTTCCAAGCCTGGAATCATTAATAAAAACTTAGCATCTGAAATATGCTTTTTAAAGACACAAAGTCACAAGAGACCTTAAAAGTGAATCCACTACTGGTTACTGAGCTCTACAAATCTCCAGGCCCTATGTTTGGTAATTATTTTAAAATACCCAAGAGAATTTGTAGATTTGTGCAATTACAGCCAAAATACTAACATTGATAATCTGCTGTAAAATGACACTTCCACCCTCATTTCTCATGAAATAAAAAGGAAAAAAAAGTGCTTGTGAGTAAGTCTGAATTTTGGGGGAAGGAATAAAGTCAGAAGGAGTGACTGGTAGCCTCAGGCACGGACTTACATGTTATAGCTCCTTCTCCTCAAGTACACGGAAATTCGCATTGCTCTCACAGATTTAGTACAGTCATAGTCAAGTCTGGACAGAATCCATTTTAACTGATTCAGGCCATACGTATTCTGTGCCACTGTCCCTGTCCATTGAAAACAGAGGGAAGTCAGAGCAACCGTGCTCCTCTCAGGCATTTCATGAGCCTGAGATACAAATGAGAGATAGCAGATACCGTATAATTTAGGCTTAAATCATATACTCTGACACGACAGACCACAAAGCCCAGCCATCTGACAGATGTGAGATGGGTGATTTCTGTCCAACTGGACTTGAAAAATCAGTTGATACTGGAAATGTCAGAAATACCTAATTGCATATGTGCCTACATGTTTTAAAAAGCCTTTGGATTCCTGTAATTCTATTTCAGGTAAAGCATTATCCTACTGTCTTGGTGCTACTAGCTTTGTCCTGGCGACACTAACCTTGTCTTGGTGCCACTAATCTTCTCAAAACTGCACTTCATGTTTAGCAACAGGCAAATCTCCCAGAAGGCCAGTGGCATCCTGGTCTGTATCAGGAGCAGTGTGGCCGGCAGGACCAGGGAAGTGATTCTGCCCCTGTGCTTGACACTGCTGAAGCTGCACCTCAAGTGCTGTGTCTAGTTTTGGGTCCAGCAATTCAGGAAGGACATTTAGGTGGTAGAGCAGGTCCAGAGAAGGGCAACGAAACTGGTGAAATGTCTGGAGCATAGTCCTGTGAGGAGAGGCTGTGGGAGCTGGGGTTGTTTAGCTTGGAGAAAAGAAGGCCCAGGGGAGACCTCATCACTCTCTTCAAGTACTTGAAAGGAGGTTGTAGCCGGGTGGAGGTTGGTCTCTTCTCCATCAAGTAATAGGATGAGAGGACACAGTCTTAAACTGTGCCAGGGGAGATTTAGGTTGGACATTAGGAGGAAATTTCTCACAGAAAGGGTGATCAGACACTGGAATGAGCTGGCCAGGAAGGTGATGAACTCATGGTCCCTAGAGGTGTTTAAGGAAAAGCTGGACATGGTGTTCAGTGCCATGATCTAGATGACATGTAGTGTTTGGTGATAGGTCGAACTAGATGATCTCAGAGGTCTCTTCTTGTCATCTCCTTCCAAACACCCATTTTTACTCTTAATCCATCTAGAGCAATCTCTGCCTACTTTTCACAACCTTTTGTGATGTTGGATCCCTTTAGCTGTTACTTGTCATACTACAAGGCCAACAAAGAGGAACAGTAATAGCAGTGAAGGAGAGGTAGAAGAGGTTTCTCTACTTTCTTTCTCAGACTTCTGCAGGTTAAGAATGAGTTCAATAGCTAAAAGAGAGAAGTGCTGCTATTGGGAAGTATTTTCACCCCCTCAGCTTCTCTTCCAAATAACAAGAAAGAACACGCAAAATAAAAAAGCACTATCCAAAGTAGTGCAGCTGATTCTTATGTCTCCAAGTATACACGCAACAAGTCAGCTGTTTGGTGCAGTGTTCTTCTCCAAGATAAATATTTGGGTTGATTCAGGTCTGTGCATGTGCAGGCAAGTCCATCCCCTCTCCTGATAGGAGTGGGACCTGCTGGCATTTTTAATCTCTGTGTTTTGCTATGATGTGTCACTGACCAGATCTAGGTGCCTCTCTGCTGTTTGAAGACGTCTTCCAGCTAAGAGCCTTAGCATCTTTAGAAATATTCCAGGCTAGGATAAGATACAATTATTGGCATTGATGGGTAAGACTTCAGTGCAATCAGGGAGCACCTACATATCTCTAATGATCTAGCTCTAGGTTTTCTCTCTCTAAAACTGAAACACAGGCCTTTTGGAAACATTTTAACTCTTTTTAGATACTCAGATAACAGAATGACCTAACTCTGAAAGTCGAAATGTATAAAGGTAATATTGGAAAATAATTGTGACTATCTTTCCTTTTGCACAGGAAAAGAAAAATATATATGCACATGCTTGGAATAACTGTATAATTGTATATGTATGTGCATTATACATAAGTGTGCTATAGTATGTATCTATAATCTATATGTGTATGTATATATATTGCATACATATACTTTACATATATATATGTATATATACATGTATATCAAAATAAATTTTAAAGCAGAAAACATACTTTACTCTGCCAAGATAAATAGACTGGTTTGCAGGAATGGAAAAATACCAATACAATTTAATTGGGAAGCCCCATCTGGCTGCATGGGTAGAACAAAGCTGCGCTAAAAATATGAAGATAATTAAAACCAAAATGAAACAAAAATTCCTAAAAAAGAAAGACTACAAAATTTCAAACAAATTGTGCTTTTAACAGCAAATGGATGGAAGATCAATAATGGCTTCCATAGCTTCCAGATAAGCACTTCCCATAACTTCAAGAATCTATTAAAATGTGCTTACATGTGATATTGAGTAGTTGAGCCTGTGAATAAGGGTCAGTTTTTCTCATGGAAAACTCAAGGCTGCATCCTTGGATCAGTACTTTCAAACTTAGGAGTGTAAAATAGTAACTGAACAGCTAGACACTTCCCAAAGTATGTAATAAATTAATCTTGCCGAGATGGATTGGAGTAATTATTCAAAATGTAATTGGCTTTTGAAATGCCCATTTATTGTAACTTTAACTATTCCCTTAGTACCTAAAAAAACTAGTAACACTATGCTCACAAAGGTTGTATAAACAATAGAAATATAAAGAGCATCTAGGTGCTTGCATGCTCAGTAAATGTCCTAAAATCCTTTTCCTTGACATTCCGTCCTTTCTAAAAGGTGATCCTTTATTCTAATCAAGACAGTTCATTAGGAGCTAAAGAAAATCCAGCTCAAGTATATTCTGAGAGACTTTTTTTGTGACAGCAGGTAAAAGACCTAGATCATGAACCCCAGGGTATTTAAATGATTATTTCTCATTTCATTTATATTGAAACAATATGAATATGGCATTTTGTACTTCTTTAATGATCTGTGCTTTGTTCACCTTTCTGAAAAATAGGGGTGGAAAAATTCGTATCCAGGGAGCCTTAAAAGGACATATGCATTAAAATATGGTGGGTCTGGCCTGGATTAGTAATTGTGTCTCTTTGTTTTCTACACCTGGGAGGGATTCAGTGATTTAGAGAAAATTTTCCATTGCACTAGATTTTTTCTGGCCCTAATGTGAGTCAAAAATCACAATATCTGTCACCCAAGCACATCCCACTATGTGTAAAGCTTTAATATAATTTTCCAGTTAATCATTAGGTAATGTGCACATTTCTTACATGTTTATATCAGACATAGCCATTGTGTTTTTCAGCAGAACCTCCAGTTTCTGCTCCAACATAGAAAGGTTAATAATCCAAAACTACTCTTCTTTCTATTTACAGCAATCTCAAAATGTCACAAAGACATTATGAACTGAAACACAGTAAGATTTTGGATGCTGTTTGGATATACAGCTGTCAAAGATCATCTAAGAGTCATTAAGAACAGAACTTAAGGCTGAAATCATTGTGGTCCAACGGTTTTTAAAACAGTCTTCTGACCACTGCAGGTTTCGCATTCTATTTTCCAGATATAAGAATTCACAGATTTACAGTTTCACAGAAACATTGGTTGGTTGGCATTTCCACAGATCAGCCAGTCTGACTTTCCTGTCAGGTCAGGATACCCACAGTGCTAGTTCAGGTCAGCTATGCCTCTCACCCAGATACCTTATTGGTCCTCACCTTGTCTAGCTGACAGGGGTTACTGGTCTGATCTTGGACCTAAATCATGAGCACGGATTTGTCTGGACTGTGTCTGACCCTGGTTACCATCACCAGACCTGCTCTCCTTCCTTTTCTGGGGGACAGTGCCTCATCAGTGACAGGGTTTGTTCAATCCTTATTTAACCATTTTGCCTTTTGGAATAATACATAATAGTTTAAAATAATATCTTTTTTTTTTTTTAAGGCACATCATTTTTCTTTGGAAGTAGTCATCAACATTCATTGTCAATCCTCCTCATTTTTTTTTTCCCCAACAGGCTTTTTTTATCAAGCAGATATGATGAAAAAGCATGTTTTCATAACTATTTTTTCTTTTTAAAAAATCCTGGCAGCCCTAGATAAACTTGTCCTTTTGACACATGGCTCAGGGCACATCTTTACTGCATTTTCACTCATATCACATGCATCTTACAAGTACTTACCAAAGGCATGCTTTGAAAACAGCAAACTTTTCACACTTAGGCTCTTTTAATACCCCTTAACAGCCGAGACCAGTGCTTGCTGCTACAAACCAAACAGCTACAGCAAGAACTGAGGAATAGGCAAAGACACTTAAGAGCAAAAAGAGAGAAGGAAATACAAATGCTTCACATCAAACCCATTCACCATTTGTGATCTGCAATTTATTGTATGTGAAGGAGAAGGCTGTGCTGTGCTACTTCCCCACTAGTCTACCTCTGAATCTTACTGAGCCTAAATGATTCTCTGCTTATGCATGTTGTCAGGAGGAATTATTAAGTGCTGGAAATACTTTCTTTGAAAAGGAAGAAAGATTTAAACTCAAGTAGTCAAAGCCAAACATCGATTTCTGATTCTGCTGTAGGAAAGTCTCCAAAATCTAATTCCACACAGCATCACATATACCGGCTTTATACCAAAATTTCAGCCTTTTGTTGGTTTCTTAGTAGCTGTTTGAGATATAGAAATATTAGTTATCTAAAAACAGATGTGAAAGATTAGAAATGGAATTAATATGTGTATATACATGGAGCAACATCTGGTATAGTCCAGCTGCTGTTTAAGATCCAAGATTTCACCCACCAGTACCCCCACATCCTCCTCCTCCTCCTCAGGGCTGCTCTCAGTCCCTCAGTCTATACTGATACAGGGGATTGCCCTGATCAAGGTGCAAGACCTTGCACTTGACCTTGTTGAACTTCACAAAGTGGGCACACCCCTCAAGTCCATCAAGGTCTCTCTGGATGCTCTCCCTTCCCCCAAGCAAATCAACTGCACCACTCAGCTTGTCACCCACGGGCTTGCTAAGGGTGCACTGCATCCCACCACGTATCACAAGGAATTGCTTCTGATTCACTGAGAGAATAAATACTAACAATTTGGCTACTCATTTTTAATTTGCATATCCTCAGTAACTTGTTGACCATTTTCTAAATCTGGGTAAGAATTGTGCTGGGCTACAAATTTTAACCTGTCCTAAAATCCACTCAAATTATTTAAATGGGAATATTATGCTGTTGTTGGTTTATTTTGAATTAAAGATTCATTTTTGATTACTATTTCACATTTTATTTTCATGTTTTTTAATTTACAGCTGATTTTTTTAAGCTGTAGTTTAACATCAGTTATTGCTTTTCTGTCCCATTTCATTTCTCTAAATCAGTCATGTAAGTTTTAAAAATGCCTTAACTATCAGAAAAAAATCAAAAATAGTCAATAGAAATATGAAGTGCTGCCGTTTTGCTCTTCTGAAATACTTACTCTGCAGAAGTTTAACTATATAGAAAAAAAAAAGGGAGGAAGGATGGAGAAAAATGGCTGTTGGATAAAAACTGGAGGTTATTCATTGCATCATATTCATAAGAAAATGAAAAATGAGAAGCTTCAAGTCAGATATTCTGACTATAGTACTTTAAAAAAAAATAAATTGATGTTTTTAAATTTCATAGCTCAATTTTTTTTAAATTTAGACAACTCCACCTAAACCTAAAGCCTTCTCTTTTTTATCCTGTCACACAGAAAAAAAATAGACAACTTAAATCTTTTTTGTGACTACTTTTTTTTCAATCACTTCAGTAATAGAACAGTTGAAGATGGTATTTAGTAAGCCTGACAGCACAATACTTTTAAGTGGAAAGAAATCCCTTCATCACTTAGCTTAGATGTAGGGGTAAAAAAGTATAATCTTTCTTTGTCCTTCATGTTACACTTACCCTGAGATTATATTTTCTAGAAGCAAATTTCTCCAAATACATCGATTCTATGACTGATATTAGGGCAAACAATCTCTATCAGATAGGGTGGGAAGTTACTGCTTAGTACATTCACACTTGCTTTGATTAGTCCACATGAACAATAGTGAAATCTACCATTCCGGTTATTCAGAGATGTGCCAAATTGTCTCAAAAGAATCAAAAATCTAAACCAAATAAAGGCAGTTTGAAATACTTTTAAGCTTAAAGTGCTTATTTTAAATATTTAAATAGCAGAAAGAAAAAGAAGACAATTCATAAAGCCCCATAATGATGAGTAATTTAATTTATAATCTTCAGAAATTAACTTATGGCCCAGTACTACTCTTCATTTATTAAGTTGTGTAAGTTTGACTCTGTGAATCAAGTGAAGTTGAAGCTATAGCTCAAAAATAGTCCATCATAGTATGTCAACATCCATAAAAAATCTTTTAGATATCAGTTTACCTGCATTCTGCATAAGTCCAGTGTTGGAAACCTGAAGAAAAGGACCACCTTCATCTCCTGAGGTAACAGTTTCTGAGAGACAGACTTTAGCTGTGTGTGATAGAGGGACAGGGACTTTCCACAGAGCAGTTCTGGTTGCATCAAGGCCAGAGCCTCCACTACAAAAGCGAGTGAGCTGCCCAGATGAAAAAATCTCCTTGGGAATGTGGTGGTATCAAATTATCCCTCATGAAAGTGGTTTTCCTGTGTTGCTTGGTATGCTGCTCTGTAATGGCTCTGAGCATCTGTTGTGCAGATCAAACCTGTTAATCATTTTTGTTCTGAAACCTGTCACAAATTAAGGGGAAAACCCTTTTAGCTGGCCCCTTTAGCTGTCGATCTACCAGACAACCTGAAAATGAAGGAAGGATGGTAGAAGGCAGAATTTTTAAGAAGCGATGTGTTTTTTTCAGGCCAAGTAATGCTTGTGTTTTTTTTCAGGGCATGACAGTATTCAGAGTGTTATGTGTTGGTGATGGGGGTGTTGAGAGACTGGGCTCTCCAGTCACACAGTTGCTTTTATCTCATGCTTTGATGAATAAATGAAGCAACACATTTAGAAATTATATTGTCAATCAATGAAATTTCATTATCATCAAAAGTATTGGAGGGGCTGAGGTTTTATGAAATGGAAATTATTATGACTGCTACAACTACTTAACACTAAGAAAAACAAAAAAAAAATTTAAATCACTGGATGGTACCTGTTTTCCTCATATATAATCTTTTAATGGATAAATCCTACTCTCTTTCAATCAGTTTTCCATGCTACATTTTTTGATGATTTCATTATTTTTAAAATTTTGGGGCAATCAAAAATTTCTTGACCTGGTGTTGGATATACACTTCTTGGTAGTGACTAATAATAAATTTTGCATCATTTTATTTCTCTTTACTTTTCCAGTGACAGCAGAGGTATTTCCAGCATACATATTCACACCTGTGACTTTGGAATCCTCCTTGATTGCACACTTAATGTCAATAAAATAAGACCACTTAAAAATTTGTGAGGAATAAATGCAGAAAAAGAGGATCAAAATATCGAAGTGAGTCTAACAAAACCCCTGAAATTAGTATTGAGGAATATATTTTCAATTGCTCTTATTTTTAATCAAAAATATTAGATTGCTTTGGTTAATAAGAAATAAAATATTTTCATGAAATGGATTTGTAATATTGAAAGGTTTGAAGATTTGAAGTAAAGTACCACCAGCAAGTATAGAAAATTTATTTTCCTAAGTACTGAAAATGTCTTTCAATATACATTTTATTGCAGGCAGGTTTCTGTTGTCAGTGTATGAAAGATGACACTTTCTCAGTTAATTTATATTCATTTTCTGTTTCCTAAATGAAATAACTGGCTTTACCACCTGAAATGCTCTTGGAAGCAGGCAGCAGCTCAATTAGTAGGAATAATAAATTTTGTTAGTCATTTGTCAGTGAGCACAGCCCACTCAAAAGACCCATAGCCATCCAGCTGCCAATAAAGAGCCATCTTAGCAGTCTTCTGAACATTGATCACTTCAAGGCAAACAGAAACTTCTTTCTTAATTGCTTATGGGGAAAAAAAGGTAACAAGACCAAACCACTTTCTTTTTAATACATGATTTCCTTTTTTTATAAAGGAACCTGGATTGCTTGGCCAATTTAATCTGTAAGAAATATGTAAATAGAAGAATGCAAATTATTTACCTCCACCTACAGGTACTTGCAAAATGTAGGACTTCTCATGTGCATGAATTAACATATATTTCCTCTCTGAAAAGGAAAATGGTTTGCCTTAATTGTATTGTCTAATAAATAATGCAGATTGCCTCTAGTCATCCTGTTGCGCACTGACAGTTGAACAGACAACAGGCAACCATGTCGGCTTTGGCTTTTTCAAGGATTGCATTTCAGGAGGTTTGTTTCATCTTGGAGCATAAAATTTCATCAGGAAACAAATGGATGGGTGTTACACAACAAATGGCCAGTGTAGGACTAGCTGGATTTCACTCTTTGGATGATGAATAGGGAATTTACTTTGTTGGGCTGAGCAACATGCAGTCCCTCAGATGAAACTTCCTTAAATGCAGTGAGTGTATAGGGGAATAGTCAGAATTATGTTTCTAATGAAAATTCTCAATTGTTACGTACCTCTGAAATACTTCTCCTTCTGAGTCCTCCCTGGAAACTCATCGAGCTGCTCTACCTGTGTAGAGCAGAGTAGAACAAGAAGAGTAGTGTTCTGCTGCATTTCTTTTGACATTATATGCTGCAGCACAGACTTTCTCTGGAAGCATCTTGTCCATTTCGCAGACAATTTCTCTGTTTTTCTGGCACAACCTGTACCAACTACTCAGATCCCAGATCCTTTTGCCGAGCTTTACCCATGCAGTGCTTTGCACTGACAGCTTTCTTCAAGGACAGAAGGTTTTCAGCAATGCTTAAAACACTTGTAGTATGAAAACCTCTTTGCTGTCTTCCTCAGCAATCCCCAAACCATGCAGCTGTAACAAACTATGAACCATAGTGGCAAATACTGATTTTTTGGCCTCCTAAGCACAGTAAACCTGTCTTTGGTCAGAATTCTCTAAGGCATCCAGAATATTTCTTCAGATGATCTTTTTCACTCCGCAAACTTAAAATGGAATTCATTCAATTACCTACAGTTTCTGACAAAGTAGAAATGTAGGCTAGCTATCTGGGATTCCCTTTGTATTTAGCATATCTCCAGGCAATATAATCAGTGGGGGAATTAATTTAATCCTAAACCAAGTGCCTACATGTGGACCTTTGCTAAGCCTCCACCTACTTTAAAGTAAACCTGTGGAGACCAGCTAAGATATACATGTTTCCTTTTTAGATAGCTGAAGTCAGGTCAGGTGTATATCAGTCCTACTTTTTTTTCTTCACTTGGTTCTGCAGTTTGACACTCCTTTTATAGTATTTTCTTTCAAGTATTTTTTTTTCCTCCTTTGGCCCCAGATATCTACAGAACATTTGGAGTCAGCTGATCTTCCTTAGGCTTTGATGAAATCTGTCTCTCAAGAAATTCCACATTGTTCTCCAGTGAATACCTTTCTATTAAAATCCCCAGGATAAATCAAGAAAAGCAATTTGGCCTGTGCTAACAGTTCAATCAACAGGTGTAATGTAGAATAAAAAAGTTGATAGTGTCTAGCAAACTTCATATACAGTCTATAAGAGAGATTGCCAGCAAAAACACAACATACTGTGCAAAGGAACTAAACCAAATTTGGATCAATCCCAAAATGACACACCACCATTCTCTAAGTCACTGTACCAGTGTCCAGTATTGAAACGAGGAACAGCACATTTTGCATCAATAAAATCAAAATACAGTGCTGAGAATGATCCTTCTAGCCACCCTTTCTGGAAAAGAGATATACAATGTAACTGTGAAAATAATTAAATTATAATCATGATTATATCAACCACAAAAAAATGTCTGCCTGAATAGTAGGTATTTTGTATTTCTCACAAAAAAATCATAGAATCATAGAATACACTGAGTTAGAAGGGACCCATTAGGATCATCGAGTCCAACTCCTGGCCCTGTGCTACAAAGGATTTGGAAAAAAATACAATATTGCTGATAGACATATACAATTCTACAACACATGAAAAGGAAAACACATTCTCATCACCTCTGAGAAAGGGCTTCTTCTCCCTTTCTGCTTTCTCCTCATTTAAGACAATCAAATACAAAAAAAACCCCCCATTCCATCATAAGATGTTAGTTGGCAAAAATAATTTGATTGTGTTTAAGGTCTATATGGACTAAATTCCATATCAGAGACCCTTTCTGTATGTGTCCCACTGACTTCTTACCAAGCTTTCCCTCTTCTGAGCACTCCACTTGTTTTTTCAACATTGTCATGACAAATCTTCTGCTGACCTCTGGAACATGGCAGCTGTACTGAGGTTTTTCAGAAATCAGGAAGTTTCATGGTTAATTCTTTGAATACAGGGAATAAATGTTTGGTCTGTGTTTGATAACCAAGGCATTTAAACTTAGTAATTGCTGCGTAACAATCCTTCCTATAAACCAATAGATGCTAAACATTTCATTAGTACCACAAAATATGATTTTTTTAAAACTATGGAAACATTTTTTGCATATCTCTGGTTTTTTACCTCAGCTGACAAATATATGCTACTGGCAGGCATCACACATATTTAATCAATTTGTAGAATACAAATTTGATTCCTTATCCTCAGTGATCGGAGGTCTTTCATACATTGTTGTATTCCTTTGGCAATTACTTATTGGTCCCAGCTTCTCATCTGTGCACAGTGATTCACATTGTTTCTACTTGTAGTGTGCTGAAGTGATGAGAAAAAGGCTGGGTTTTGGGTTTATGCTCTTATTTGGGGTAGGGCAGGTAATGATCATTAATAGTTTCTTTTGTATCAGGGCAGAATTTTTTTAGATCACCCTACATCTTTCCCATTTATAATTCTGTTCTGTATGGGGGGATTTTTTGTCTGCCTTTTTTGAAGCAAATTTTCTGTAGTATGTAAAAGGCCTTTACATCTGAGCCAGAGCAGTCTAAGAAAGAGTGCACAACTTGTAAAGTCTCTTCTGTAAAGTCTATAGATACTCATAATATTTTCCAGAGAATACATTTTAAGTTTGTGCATCCTGTTAGACTGAAAAACCTCTACTACTGAATTCATGTTTCTCTCTTAATTTAAATCTTTTGCTGATTAGCTGTAGTTATGTTGGATGTAAAATCATTGTGAAGCTTCTTCTAGTGCTCTGTCAATGACTTGAGGAAATTGCTTTAGTGACTGGAAGACACAATGCTACTGAGACAATGTGGGAACAATTCTGATACTTCCTAGAGGAGGAGGAACTGTGCTTTAGGAGCTGATACAACAGCTTGGCTATAGACCAGTGGAATAACTCATCTGAAGAGACCTTTAGGGCTTTGAATACACAGTAGTATTACCTTGAAGTCCTAAAAGTTTCCACCCCACAGGAATCTATTCATTGTTATACTTTTGCATTTGGAGGAAGGCACAGAGTACTGTCAACAAGCCACCTTTTTGTCTGGTGCCAGTGGGTAGAAATGGTACCACATACACACCCCCACACTCACCAGGCTGTGTGGGGTCACTCTGCCCTCACCATGCTCTGCTTCAAATCCTGAAGCACCTCCTACCCCTCCTTCTGCACTGACTCGGGTGTCTCTAGAGCTGTTCTCTCACCTGTTCCCAAGCCTCTCGCCCAGCTGCTGTTGTGCAGCATTTTTACCCCTTCTTAAATATGTTATCAAAGAGGTGCTACCAACACTTGCTGATGGGATCAGCTTTGGCCAGTGGCAGGTCTGTCTTGGAGCCGGGTGGCACTGCCTCTACAGGACATGGGGGCGTCTCCTTGTGTCTTCTTACAGAAGCCATCCCTGGAGCCCTTGACCCTTCCCCTCCTCAGCCCTTCCATTTTTCTCATCAGGATAAAAATCTGGGCTTTTAAAATCTTTTTTTGGAACAGAAGAAAACATTTCTTATTTATAATTCAGAAAACGCAATTACACATTTTTCACTTTTTCTATAAAAACAAGAGACATGCAGCAGTATCTGTTATAATACTAGAGTTATAAACATTTAATACAGAAAATTCCTGTTCTTTTTGTTGTTCTTGTTGGTTTTTTGGGGGGGTTCTATTTGTTGTTTGGTTTTGGGTTTTTTTTTAATGAATCAAATATTTCTCAGGTTTCTTGAGTATTGTCCACATCTAAGCACAAGAAGTTTCTTCAGTGGCTCCTTACTTGCATCAAGTAAACAGATAAAGTCTGTTTTATTGCCTGTCATGATTTGGTTTAGAAAGAAAGAAGTGAAGCCTCCAAATCTCGTACCGATATTTTTCTCTTACGTACTATCAATTCCTGGCTGAGTTACAAGAGCCAGACACAACCTTCTTTTTTTGACAGATCCCTTACTCACTTCTTATCTCCAAATGTGTGGGACAAGTTCAATGTAATGTGGAAGGAAAACAAGTTATAAATCAGAAAGTGAATGACAGTAATACAAGAACTTTCCATAATGTAATTGTTCCTCTCATACAATATTGGTATCATCAGATTACATATTTTACTTGATACATAGTTATAAAAACAACACTGCACTCTATTTCATTATTTTGTATAATGGAAAAGACAATATTAAACCTTGGTATCTATGACCTGGTATTAACCAGATCACCTGCCAAAAAAAAAAAAAGGAAAGGATTCATTTTGAACTTATATTCTAGTGTAAATTTCTCTAAAAAAGGGTTCTAGGAACTATTTGATGTGCCATTTTTGCTCTCTTTAGTTTCAGTGACTCTTCCCTCAAACACAAATTTTCAGAAACTTTGATTCTATGATTTTACGATGTACGGTCATGATGTTGCAGTGAAACCTTTCTTTTTCCTTCCCTTAAGCATTTTCAGCTTCCTTGTTTGAAGATGTATAAGATGTATAAGGAAAACTGAAAGTGCTTATTTCTTCCTCAAGTTCTTTTGTCTTAGAATCGCTGCTTCCTCTGATAGATCTCAGATCAACAAGACATCGTGTGTTCATCTGACTCAACTTTTTCTCTCACAGTTGTTAGAAAAGCAACTAGTTTAGTTTGTTTTTTTTTTCACCAACATCCTTACTGCTGCTATTATTCTTGAGTACCTAAACCAGTGCCAATGTCCAGAAAATGGGATTAATCAGATTCAAGATTTCAAAATGTTACCAAAAGGTGAATACTGTCTTCAAAGTAGCAATAGAGTGTTTCACTTCTTCTGTGGAGATCTTCAGTTGTTCTGATACGCCTTCAAAGTCTTGAACAGAATGTAAAATGCTTTTATGTTACTGCAATATATTGCATATGATATCAATATAGGGAATATTTTTTCTTCTCTGTTGCTGCCAGATGTTCTATGAGCAATCAGTGCCTGGTACACTTCGGTTCTGCAGTTTGCAGAATCAACAGAAGTTCTAGTCTTTTGGCTTGCTTTTGTGTTTGAGAGCAAAAGTACATTCCCACAGAATCTTCATTTTATAATTTTTAAATACTGTGCTTAGGCTTTATCTGTTCTTTAACCTCTGGCATGTAGTGCACTATAGGTATTTTGTGGAGCCTAATCGCCGCATATTTTAAGCCAGTTGTAAGCAATTTCTGACAAAGTGCAGTGTCAGGACACATGATGCATTTTTCTTTCTGTCTTTTGTGCCACCAATTCATAGCAACAGCTTGATTTTGTAAAGCTGTACTGAGGCTTTTGGCTGACTGCTTAAATGAGCTGCTCAGCTATTTAAATGAATCTTCATGAGCTCTCTTAAGGATTTTCAGACATTTTCCACAAGGAAAATGCCTCATAGCAGTTCAAATGCTCTTGATGTTCTATTGGTTTTCCTTTGTGCCTCTCCTCAAAATTTTTGCTTTATCCACTAACTTACTGTCGGTGTAATTCTTTTTTAGGACATTCAGAAGTGCCAGAATGCCACATAAACATAATATCTTCAATATCCTTCAATCCTTTTCCTCTTTTTCAAATATTTCTCCTCCTTGTTTTTGATGTTATTCCCTTCAGAAATTGCTTTCAAATGACTTAGCCTTTCTCTTTTCTCTAAAAATCTTGCCTCAAGCCTTCTACTCCTATCATTCAGTGCAGACATATAAATAGAAAGAGACGGGCAATGGCGTGATACAGACTTCAATCACTTATAAATAAAGGAGGAAATATTAATGGCTATAACTCTATGATTTCATAAGTTTGTGTATGTACTACAGCTTAATTAACTTCTGCTACCACTCCTTTCAGTTAAACAAAATGCAGCACGTATCACAGGGTTGCATAGACTCAGAGAACGGTGGAGGCTGGAAGAAGCCTCTGGAGATCATCTAGTCCAAATCTCCAGTTCAAAGCAGGGTCAGCCACAGCTCAGGGCATTATCTAAATTGATTTTTAAAATCTCCAAGGATAGACACTCCACAATGTCTCTGGGCAGGTTCTTCCGGTGTCTGACCCTCCTTAAAATAAAAATGTTTTCCCTCATTTTAAAGAGAATTTCCTTCATTTTGATTTTTGCCCATTGTATCCTATCCAGTTCACTAGAACTTAATGAAATGAGTCATCTTCTTTACTTCCTGTATCAGGTATTTACACAGTGATTGCTCTGAGTCTTCTGCTCTCTCAGCCTCTCCTTATACGAAGGATGCTCCAATGTTTTAATTGTTTTCAGGCTCTTCAGGGGCCTCAAAAAACCTCCTGGATCATGTGGGCCATGCTGTGCTGTGCTGTCTTATAGTAGCTATTGAAGAGGATAAAGTCTGGAGGACAAAACGTTAATGTTAATGTGCGACTTCTTCCCGTTTCTGAAGAAGGTCTCTTTATTTTTTCTTCCTGATCAGGTGCTCTGGAAGAGACATTCACCATGATGTCGCCAATGTTGTTTGCTGTCCTAATGCATAAAGTTTCAGCTCCCTTATCACTCATCCCAAGGCACAGCTCCATGCATTCCCATGCTCTCTCCCATAAAGGGCAGTTACCTCTCTTCCCTTTCCTGGATGATATACATCCATGGCAATGCTATCCCAGTATACCTCTGTGGTCCCAGTGAGATTGTATTCCAGCAGCAGCACATACACTTCTCCATGTATAATCTTTCTTTTTAGATTAATATGTAGTATTCTTTTCCCATACTGCTGTATTTCAGTGTAGATTCAAATTTGTAAGGATTTTCTTCTTTTCCTTTAAAACCCAAGATTTTCTTGATGTTTGTCTCTCTCTCCTCTGGAATAGATACAGGCTCTCCCATCTTCTAACTGCCTGCTCATATATTAAGTCCGTGCTTATTCACTCAGTTTATCAGGATCCTATAGACTATTCATTAGAGACTGTCCAGAACAAACACAATAACAAAGCAAATTGATTCTGTATGGGATTATTTTTTCTTTCATTGTTTCACTAAATTTCTTAGTGACTTAAGAGAAAATGACCTGTATTTTATAACACCAATGATAAAATATACCAGTTTTCCATAATATGCAATAATATTGCTTCACTGTTATTATGACAATTTTTACAATGCCATCAGCTTGGATTGCTTCATCTGAACTTAGGTAGCTAAACAAAATGACTAAATTACTATCTTAGCTGTCTGAGCTAGTTTATCTGATGATATTGTGTTATTGTAGCATACTGAAATATTAAATTCTGATAAGAGGGCAATGCTGATCTTAGGCGCCCTGAATTGTTCTCTAGGGAATCCTATACGTCTCTCTAGTAAATAAATATACGTAGATAGCCTACAGGTCCATAAGAAAGCAGAGAGAATTCTACAAATCTGGAACATGGTGTCTGCGAAACCTTGTTAGTCTTACATAAATGAGCAATGAGAAAAGCCTTTTGCTTTGCACATATACTGTACTAGTCAGGTCTGAAACCACACAAAATTAAAAAAAATAAATTTCTCTTCACTGGTGTATTTCCCTGTGATTTCATCACAAACAGGTTCCCAAAAACATGGACATCAATGTGGTTTTCCTTTGCTGGAATCACATCTTTTAGATTGTTACTGGATGAAGTCACATGAAGATTTTAAAGCTTCTTCTCCAAAATTTTTTTCTGAGTGCCTACTTGAAAGAGCCATAGCTCTGATACTTGCAATACTGATTCTATTTCAGATATTTCAGTTGGCAGCTTATTGTTGCTACTTTTATTCCCTGAGAAGACATAGCCAGGTTTTAATCCTGAAGTCTCTTCTTTCAGGATTCAAAGAAGTTAAATGCCCAACATCACAGAAGCAACTGAAAATTTAACCCAAATTCTTCTGGGTGTCAGAATCACATATTAGAATCATGATGCTCTAAAATGTGTGGGAATTAAGGCATATATCTCTTGGACTGTGGTGTATCTGATTTTAAGTGAACTAGAAAAGAAATGTTGATTCTAACTGAAACAGACATCATAATCTACTGACATGCATTCTTTTGAAAATACTGGCTCTTGGCAGGTATAGAGGTTGACTGCCTATTGAATTTGGCCTTAGGATATCCATCTTAGGCAGGGAGTTTTCAATGAAACCAGACATCAGGTTTGCATTCAATAAACAGGACAGGCAAGACAGGTCACTCTTTGGTTCTGGACAACATAATTGCATCCCACAGGACAGCAAAAATCCTGGCTCTTTCCCTCTCCCCGTGAGGAATCTAGAGGCTATGCTCCTCTTATTAGCTGGTTTTAAACTTTTTCAGCACTTTGCCAGGATCCTCTATTGTCTCATTTTGTACATCCATGAAAATAGAAAGAGATGGGCAATAGTAGAACACAGATTCTGATTATCTGCAAACAGGGAAAATATATTCCAATAGAAGTGTTATAAAGTCTGCTCAGTGCCCAGGACAATGATGCAGTTTGGCCTTCTTTCTCTTTTCTCACTTTACTCTTCATTTTTTTTTAGTAGACTGTGCCACTATTTTGCTTTCCTGCTTATCTGGGAAAGAAAAGGGACAAAAGCCACACCTGTTTCTTCAATATTCATATGGATCCTCTCCATATTCTCACCTACCAGGCAATTCCTATGGTTGGAAGGCATCTTGCCGCATCAACTGTGTCTCCCATATCAACTCTCGGGCACAGTTTGAGGTGCACTAAAGACAACCTTGTTAGTTCCTTTTGCATGGGATGATGGATCTCACTGAAGAGGCAACAAAGCTATTTCTCAGTCATGAACTAGAACTGATCAAATTCAAAAAACCAAACAAACAGCTCTTTATTTTGTCTTTTAGTGATTATTTTATATCTAGATCAGTTCCCCAAACTAGATTACTCTACAAGCTGTTTTATCAGCAGAGAAAAATACAATGACACAGAAAGTGTAAACTGTTCTGTTTTTTCTCTGAAAACTTTTTGACCCAAATAACCATTAAAGTTTCATGTTACTGCAAGTTTCTTTGCCTGCCTGTGGTCTCTTCTGCAGCCAGATTACTTCCTAGGTGAGTTATATGCTCGGCACTTCTTCATTCTGTGATTTTGTGTTTAATCTTTTCTTCTTCTTAAGTAAACTTGGAGTCTAACTCATGCATGCAGGTACGCATGCAAAAGAAATAGAACGGTAGAACAGTAGAGTCAAAGAATCGTAGAATCATTGAGTCATTAAGGTTGGACAAAACCTTGAAGATCATCAAGACCAACCTTTGACCAAACACCACCATGCCAAATCAACCACAGCACTAAGAATCATATCCAATTGTTTATTGGACATTTCCAGGGACAGTGACTCCAGCACTCCTTGGGCAGCCTATTACAGTGCCTGACAACTCTTTCAGTGAAGAAGATCTTTTTGAGACCCAATCTGAACATCCCCTGATTCAGGCCATTTCCTCTTGTCCTGTCAGATGGTTTGGTTTGGAAGGGACCTTAAAGATCATGTAGTTCCAACCCCTTTTCCAAGAGCAGGAATGACTTTCACTAGACCAGGTTGTTCAACACCCTACCCAGCCTGACCTTGAACACCTCCAGATCTGGGGCATACCCTAAATACATATGTATGCATGTGTATAACAGAAGAAACTGCATTAATTTCTGCCAAATTTGGTTTTATTCTTTGTCATTATCTTTAAAGTAGAGATTTTTTGATTGGTGGTCACAGAGATGATCAATCATAAGCCCACAACCCAGATGAAAAAAGACTTGTTATTAAACTTGTTAAAGTTAGGCACCACATTTGGCTGGGTAAAGGAGACGGTGCAGCAACCAGAGAGACAGCAGGTAAGGAGCAGCTGGATGAGAATGAAGGAGTAGCAGCCTCTAAAAAGGACAACTGTGGGTTGTCCCACAGCTGGGGACATGGCTCATTTTCTTAGCTAGCATTGCTTCAGTTCAGTAAAGCTCATATCAGCACAAGCTTTCTACAAAAAAAGGAAATACAAATGCTCTTAACACACAAAGCTACTACATCTGTGTTGAATGCTGGGATAAACGCAGGTGTAAATTCTATATATGGGCCTAATATCCCAGTACTTTTAATTTAATTAGTTTTGAAAGAAAATATTGTAAGCTTTTGCTGAATTTTGTTAACTTTTTCATCCCACAAAAATTAGTCTTTGACTTCTCATTAGATAAACAGGTTAATTTCATCTCCTATGGCTAACACATACTATTAATGTTCTGAAATCCTGCTGTACTTTTACCATAAACTATCTGGTCAATGCTAGTTGCAGTAAATCCTGTCAGCTGATGTGTTAAAGTTCACATAGTCCTCTCAAGAATTGTAATGTGCATTAGCAATCAAATGCTAGCTAGTATCATGTATCACAAGCACCAGAACATTTTAATGGAACTGTGACTTACGAGCATTTATGCAGGAGTAATTTAATATATATTAGAAAAATAATATGAACTCCCTCTATATGCTGCAAATCTAAGAGTGAGAAAAGTAATTGCCATTATGTGTGTTTCAAGAGATTTAAAAAAGTTGCTGAGCCTTAAAAGATAAAGATCTGAGAAGAGAACAGGAGACTGAGATATCCTTTGCTTTAAGTTGTCATAAAATTTTCTCTTTCAGCCCTCTGGTGACATTTTTGATGACTTTGGGATTGTAATTCACTGAATGAGAAATACTGACACACAGCCTAAGCTGTATAGATGTAGTCAGAAGCTTTCAAGCCCTCTGACACCTATTTTATTTTACCAAGAAGGTTTACATTGATTTCTTCTTCTAATTGATCTGTCTTTTGTGCTAGGGTAACAGCAAAGAGTGCTCTTAAAAATCTTAAGATTATGTAGACAAAAGAAAGTCAGAAAAAGCTGCCATGTACTTCACAACAGTTTATGAACTACGTGTACTGTACTCTGTATTTTTCCCAGCCACTGCTGTGATAGCTAATGTCTCCCAATAGTGCAAGTGACACTTACTGATGGCATAGTTTTATGTTAACTGTATTCCATTAGCAGATTTCTGTGTAAATCCCTAGGTTGCATTGATTGATAACATAACCCCACATGGAATTTCAGTACAAAGCCCTCATATTACTGCACACTAAGACAACAGTATATCTCATAAAATTTTCCAGTAAAATTTAAAAAAATTGGTCAATCCAGTCTTGTTCTATATATCTCCTTCAAAAGAGATCCCGGAGCTTTATTTATTGTGCCTAAGCTGTGCATTTGTATAAATTGTGAATCCAATTAATTTGCAGCAATCTGTGGTAGAATTATAGGGACATATGAGGTAAACAACTACCTGTTAGTGAGTAAGACAACTAGTTATTCAGCTGGACTGCAACATTACTGCAATTAAATTATCTCCTCACATATATTACCCATTTACTAAATAACAAATCCTTAACTACTTTCAGTTCTAGAAAGCGATACCAGACACATTTATATACATATATGCCACAACTGTGAAGTATGTATCACAGGGCACTGTAATAAATCAGGGCTTATTCTATTCCTACTTTCTGTGTTTAGATGACTCCATCATTAAGCATCAATCTTTGTTTTTTCTTTAACTGACAAATATTTTGAGCTCTGTTACTGAGTCACATTGCATTTAGTTCATGTGATAAAGATGAAATCATAACCTCAGTGAAGTCAAGGTTAGTACTTCTCTTAATTGAGGTTAGCAATAATTTCACCCATTAAGCAGCTGATTGTGACTACTATGTAAAGACATACATTTCCTTGTTTAGGAAATAAAAAGTTGAAACCCACTGCTTAATTAACATTAGGTAACACCAACTAACTTTGACAGATCCCATTTGTTAATGTTATAAAAGAATTTCAAACATTTCCTTCCATAGAATGAAACATGTTTGGTTTTGATCACTCCAACTGATGAAATTGCATCTAAATTTAAAAGGATACTAAAAGTGAGCAGACATTTTAGCTTCTGACAAATATTTTTGTTCTTTCATTAGAATCATGTAAATAAGTTCTCACTTTGTCTGTGTGTTTGTTTTGGTAATAAAAAGTCTTGGAATAATATTTCTTTTCTGTAGGACATCATTACTGCTACCCGTTTTAGCTCTCTCATGCCTAATATTTATTACAAGCCACAAAGTATACCTGAATATTATGGTAAAAAAAACAGAACACAATCAAATTATTCTGTCAGCCTTTCAACTGTATAACAGGACTCTGGCCCTGTAATCTTTACATTCTATTATAATGAAACTAGGAGTGAAAAAGTGCAAACATCCATGAATTCTTGACTACAACATCTGTAGCAAACCAAATACGCGTATACCTTTGCATAATGTATGCATTAATCCAAGCTGCAGAGCAAGGCAAACCTTCGACTAATCATCACCCCAGACTTCTTACTAAACAGCTATAGGGCAAACCTCCTCTAAATGTAATTCTGTCAATTACAGTGCAGCTGCACCAGGGATAAATATGGCCCATTGTCACCGTGATTGATGATTTGGCTACACTGGGTCAGAATTGGGTCGTAACAAGAATGTTGTTTTTGATAAATCCTCCTCAGTGACTTTCTCCTGTGACATCCACTTAAAAAACAAACAAATCCAAAAGACCACTCTTTTAACATGATTTGTTTCATAAGGAGGAGGAGGTAGTCAAGGAAAAATTAAAGTCAGTAATGTTCCTTTTTGCCTAAGGAGACCATTCACCCGTTATAACAATAGGGGGAGTTGTTGATTTCAGCATGTACTTTCCACATTTCTATTTGCATTAATGAGAGCTTTATGCAACATCCCAGGAGTATCAATGGGAGAATAGATCATTAGGAGCCTGATAACTCTATTTGTTACTTTGTATGAACTTCCTTCAGCACCTGACTTTAAGCCTGACTTTAAACCAAAGGTAGCAGCAACTTCTTGTGCTGAAAAACAATAACGGTTCAGAAACCAGTATCATTCACACCAAAGTAAGTATTTTCTCCTGCAGGAAATCTCAGCAAAATAATATTCAATAGTTCTATATTTTACCACAACCCTATGATCACCTGAAATAGGTGGGTAGCTCTGGCTTCCAGCACTTTGCTGTTAGCAAATTCAGTACTAGTTTTAGATTGTGTTTCTATTACAGCTGACCATAGACAATGCCATACACTGGCAGTTTTTCCCACAGTGATTGTAGCTGTGTTGCAGACTAATCTTTTTCTGACAGGAAACAGTCCTGATTGTCACTAATAATATTCTTTAATTATTGTTTCTGATTTAATTATTGTTTCTGATTGTTTCTTATGTAAATCTTTCTATCTTTTTGCCTAGTACCAATTTCAAACTATTCACAACATGGCTATCCTAGATCAGCCTGTTTGTCCTTTAGTACTGACCTAACACTCTTTTTCATCCAGTCCTATGGAATTTCTTCAAGACTCTTGAAATAAAAAAAAAAAAAATTAAAAAAAGAATAAATAACATAAATGGGCTGCAGAGCTTTTTATTAGAGCTGCTGTGAACTTTACAAAGCTGAGATGAGACATCTGTCATTACTGGTAAGCATTATTGAATGTACCTAGACACTCTGAGCAGTTCTCTCCACGTCTGTATTCTGATCTGATTAGCTCCTGCTCTCTCAACATATATGATTAAAGCAAAGTTGCCTTCTCTGTGTTAATTTATTTCCTTCCCAATATCATACTTCCAGGTTTCACAGGGCTTGAATTCCTGTGCCCTTCATCTTCAGGTGTAAAACTTCAAATGGGTTACAGACACCACTGCTTCCTTATTGGACTTCATTAGAGCTGTGGCATTTGCAGCCCATGAGGTAACTTCCCAGCAAGTCTCCACAAAAGTGAGACAAGCTGGCAGAACAGCTTAAGTAGAAGTTTTTGCTAATTTCAGATTGATTGAAAGATAGTAAAAAACTTAAAGCTTAACAGAGGGAGATGGGGAATAAACAGCCTTTGATAAAGGGAGGTGATGAGCAGCAAGGAGGAAAGAGTAAGATAGCTAAGCAAAAATTCTCACCAGGCAAAACTGCAGACATAAACTGCTCTTAAATTCTCTTTGTCAGAAACAAGAGTGCACTTACTCCACTGTCTACAAATAATCAACTAAATTAAATTTTATAGGATTTATCATCCTTTGATCTGTACTTCCCATGGGGATTCACGGCTGTTAAGTTGTGTTTATTTCTGCCTGAGGCAGATAAAATCTTTGGATTTGGGATGAGAATCAGGGTCAGAAGATAAACAGTTTCCCAGGACTGGTGATCACACAGAGATGAGGAATGCTGACAGCAGCAAATCAGAAAAGAGACTGAGAATGAGATATTAACTTTGCAAAGTAAGTCGCTGATGATGAAAATCTTGGTGCATATTAAATGATTCACAGAACTTTTTCTAGTTAATAATGACGTCAGCCATTCAAAGTACCTGAATTTTCAGATACTACATTATAAAGATACACCTATACAGCAATTGGACAAATTAATCAGGCCAAAAAGACCAAGATGAATTAAGATAACTGTCTGACACCTGTGGGTCAGAATTGACAGACATCAGTTTTATTCCAGTTTAAAGTTATTGTTTTTAGGCATTGTAACTCTGAACAGGTTCTCCTACCACATTTGTACATTGTTGTTTTGGTTTTTTTTATCAAATGCTCAAATTCTTGCATATTCTTCTGTCAACCAGGGGAACATTTAAGAGTCCCGTAGAACAGTATAGAGACGCCAATTTGAGTTAGTTTTAAGAGTCAGAATTGATATAAACCCTTTAGAACACCATACCCGCACAGACATAATTTCTTTAGACCTAAGCTAATGGCACTAAAGCTCTACACTAGAGTACAGCATCCAGCTCTGGGGTCCCCAGCACAGAAGGGACATCAATCAGTTTGAGGAACTCCAGAGGAGCTTCACTAGGATGATTAGGGGGATGGAGCACCTCTCCTATGAGGAAATGCTGAGAGAATGGAGTTGTTCAGCCTGGAAAAGAAAAGGCTTTGAGGTGACTTAATTGTCGGCTTCCAGTACCTGAAGGGAGCCTACAAGAAAGATGGGGAGGGACTATTTGTGAGGGCGTGTAGTGATAGGACAAGGGGGAATGGCTTCAAACTGATAGAGACTAGGTTTAAATTAGATATTAGGGGAAAAATTCTTGCCTGTGAGAGTAGTGAGGGACTGGAACCATTTGCCCAGAGAAGCTGTGGCTGCCCCTGGATCCCTGGATGTGTTCAAGGCCGGGTTGGATGGGGCTTTGGACAACCTGGTCTAATGAAAGGCATCTCTGCCCAAGGCAAGAGGGGTTAAAATGAGATGATCTTTAAGGTCTCTTCCAACCTAAGCCATTCTATCATTGTACAGTGTGCCCTTTGTGCACATGATCTTAACTTCACAAGTCCCTGAGCAGAGCAGGGTTATCAGGAGCAGTAGGGAAACCAGGCAGGATTTGCCAAGACAAAATGGGCAGCTGCAATGCCCAGTGGATTCTATAGATCTGTAGTGTGCACTGTAGTGTGGGTTCCCAAATTTTCACACCACCTCTGCTTCAGTTGCATTGTGTCCTCACCAACTCAGTGCGGAATCAGGAAAAAAGGCATGATGAGTTCTAATAGTTCATCACTGCAGATATCTGGGGGATTATGACTATGTGGCATCTCACAGAGAACTGCAGATGCACTATCCAGCTGCACAGGATACCCAAATTCCAAGAAAGGCAGTCAGTCAAGGTCAGGCTGCATCTTCCTCCATGGCTGACACAGACAGCGCTCAAGAACTGTTCACATTCCTGAGCCTATTTCAAGGATGGGTTGATGGATACACGGGATGCATAAGCAGGTACATCACGTGCACCAGAATAAAGCACATTATTGAAAAAAATCATACTTCCCAGTAAAATACCTTGAGATTCACCTGGCATTACAGTTGTCCTGTAACACAAAACAAAACTGAGTTTTTCCATGTGATGGTCATGCTGGAATATGGGAAAATTTTTCATATTACCATGAATTCATATTACCATGAATTTTTCATATTACCTAGTAACTATGGCAATGCTGGATCAAAGGTTGGACTTGATGATCTCAGAGGTCTTTTCTAACCCAGCTGATTCTATGATTCTATGAATACAGGAAGGATATATATTATTCACTCTCTTATTGGTGGAAAAAAAATTTCTTGATTAAAAATAAGAAATGTTTATTCGTACATTTCTGCCACGTTATGTAGTAAGATCTTCCTGTAAATGGGGTGTGCTATTTCTATGTTGTCTAAAAAGAAACATAAGGATATGCAGGTCATTTCCTAGGCTATTACCCAGGAGGAAAGATCCCAGGGCTAACAGAAAATGATGGGATTTGTCCCAGGATTGCACACTAAAGCTTTAATTCTACATTTATCCCCAGGTAAATGACCATCTTTCTGCAATGGCAGACTCTACATTTAGACTCCACAAAATTACCATGTCAGCCCGTATATGGTCAATGGCAAGCTAAGATGTAATTCAAGTACCAAAATATAGGAGTTCTAGTGCCATCTCAAATGCCCAGAACTATCTTGCCTGATTTCAGTTTACCTCTCCTAAGGAGTAGGGATGTTTCATTTGTTCTGTGTCACATCTGCTAACCCCATGCACATCTGGAATACCCTGGGTCTTCTCAAACAGCTTGAGGGGCTTCTAATCAGGCAATTGAACAGAACTCTTACTCAGTGAAATCTGAAGAACAGCTAAATTCACTATAAGGAATTAAGTCAGGACTGAATTGTAAGAACTGACATCTGAATAATTTGAGATGACCTAAGGTACCCAAGATAGGTAAATATGACGCAGAGTTTGCAAGAGATTTTTCAATGGAATCAAAAATGACAATTTCCATAACTGATCCCAATTTTAATGAGCCACAGCCCTCTGTTGTTTGTACAGAGAAGATGTAGTGGGTGTACATGCAGTCACTACACTGTAGCCATCCAAAATTAGATGGATTAAAGCCCATCCCTGTTTTTCTGCTGAGATATACACAATTTACAATGCACTTAATCTCATCCCAAAAAGCCACTACTTTTTTGAAGAAATTAATCTACTTCTTTTCATTGACTCGAAAGGGTGCAAATAACACTACCTCTGATATTTATAATTTAGATGTCCCGAGTTTGGTGAGATGGATCTGCTCAAAAATCTGGGAGGAAAAAACAACAAACCCACAAAAAAGCCTATATTGTTTAGTTTTATTCAAGATATATTTACACCCTTTCAACAGGCACTCCTGAGCTATAAATTGTGAGTCCTATTGGAAAATTAGAAAGATTGGGCAGTATCCTTCTTGCTCAGCTCAAGACACCTGAATGCATTTACAGTTACTTGGTATTTCCATTCTGCATGCCATAATAAGATTCCAAAATCTCCCTACATTTCCTTCAAGTAGTATAGGACAGGGTTCAGATGCAAAGGAGTGGCCTACCTCACTATACTGCGTTTTTGAGCAGGCTGGAATAGGATCTCTCTGACACGGGGGAATCTTCTGTTATCTTCGTACAGAAGCCACGCCTGCACCACTCTCCCTCCCCATACCTAAACAGTCCACCAGAGGCTTTTCTCCTCCTGTGTTCAAGTGCAGGACTGCAGGGTGAGCTACAGAAGCTCCAGCCAAAAATGTGCAGGGCAATGTGCACAGCTGTACTGAAGACCTTGTGCTGACAGGAGATACATCACAGGGAAGTGAAAAAGCAGGAGGGAAATTGTAAAAAACAATGATGAAACACTGTAAGAAGAAAGAAAAGATAATCCTTTCTTGGGACACATAGCCGAGTTGCAGCTCAATCACATTAGAGAGAATATTTCCAACCACAGCAGCATTAGGAGAAAATCAGTCTAAAACTCGACAAATTTCATTTAGTTACAGAATGTGCAGCATGTTTGAACAAAGCTGTTCCTCTAGTGGCCATCTCAGTGGGAAACTATGTAGGTCTATTTAAGGATGGGGGAAATGTTGGGTTCTTAACTGATACTGCCCTACTTGAGCTGCTCTATAGAAGGCAAAAATATGATACTTAGCATTTATATGAAAATGGCAATATGCCATTGTAAAGGTTGGTAGTGCTATTCACTAGAACGTGAGTGGGTCAAGTTCGATGAGTGTGCAAGAATTTGCATAACCTTTGCACAGAAAATGTTTCTGCAGAGTCACAGAAATTGATGGTTTTGATGCAGGAGTCGTCAGGTAGCAAATCAAAAGTTATACGCAACAAACAAGTAAGAAAAAAGAACACTTGCTTTTAGAAGATCCAAAGTTTATATCTGTTGAAGAAAAATTAGGATCTGCCTAATGAGTGCAACCGTCTTTACCTTTTCTGCCCCCATACTTGCAGTGTAGTCAGTATTCTTCAATACAGAACAGATACTGACCCCTCTTTCTTGCAAAGGATACCTTATAGAAGGCAGATTCCATAAAGAAAGAGCATATAAAATGTTTATCTTTACAATTTTTAGTTTGTGTGCAGTTTTATATCAATTTGGTTATTTTCAAAGCTATTTTTGTGGGAGTTTTTCTCCTCATCAAGACAGCCATTTAACTGGCTACCCACTGAGTTGTTCCAATTAACAGGTACCCACACCATTATTTGTCTTCTTAATTTTTGTGCCATGAAAATCCAGTCATTAGAGTTCAGACTTTGCTTCTCCATGATGAATATGTAAGGAGGTGCTATCACCTCTCCAGCGCAGCCTATATTCACATTTTAGTTAACTCAAGTAACTGATTAATAGCCATGTGTTTAAGAAGCAGGGGTTTGAACTGGATTTAGGTGACTTCAGCTCACATTTTGTACCTTTGAAATGGTTGCAGTCTCTAGGACTTGGTGCACTCACTTGGAAAGAGATAGTTCCAAAGTCTCAGCAGAGTCATTATGATTTGTACTTTGACATACAGAGTGAAATGCGCTCACCTTGTTTATTCTGTCTTTTTTAAAAAAGAACACCTAGGAAAGTCAATAGTTCCTAGAAAAACAACATGATGCATTCACCGTGTACCAGCTCATCATCAGTTTCTTGCCCGAAATCCACAAATTGTGCACAACAGTAAAGACAATTCATTCGGCACATTCAACATCACTCTTTCTCTCCTATTTGCTGTTTAGGGGTTGCACCACAAACAGAATAGTTTGAAAAGGTGAAATTTTAAATTTTATATAGTGGATTATAAAGTACTATTATTACGTATGTGACTAAAAGGGAAAGTGCATCCCTCATGCAGTAACACCCACACAACATATTCATAAATGTCATGACAATTCTGACATCCTTTATGTTTGCAAGGCAACGTGCCCTCCCTCCCACTTCCTAATCTCCTTCATCTGAAAGAGAAATGTATTTTTAGCTGCCTCAGTGGGGCCTAAGGCATTGATTTATGAAAATAAGGTGGAAGAATTCATGAATTTTTTCTGACCTCCATCTCTCATTCCTTCGACATTTCTATTTTAAGATGTTTAAAATGAATTGTCCTAATGTGGCACATTATCACCTTGGTGCTCTGTATTTCACATTACTCTAGCATGCACACATACATCCCCGTACACCAGAATTATCTGAATGTTACTTTGTATTGAGTTTAAAATGTCTTTCTGTAACTTATTATTTTACTCTGATTGTGATATATGTTTTTTTCAGTACTGAGTCACACTACAAATCCTCTTGAAAGACTGGAATAACTTCCTAAAGGTACTTCATAAATGAGCAAAGACAAGCAGATGAAATTGTAGCCATTTGATACAGAGATCTTTGTAATATAATCTACTGAAGCTAAACCAATATCTCATTTTTCTCAGCTCGTGATTCTGCAGTAAGAGCCCTGCACTTCACATTCCAGTGACCTCCACTACTTGTGCTAATTAATTCTTTGGCAGTGTTACTTCTGCTTTATAGAAACATCTTTGATAATATAAGTAGTTCTCCATCAGCAATATTGTTAAGTATTTTAAGATTTAAATGAAAATAATATTATAAAAATTTATAAAAATAAATCTCAGATTATTTGAAAAGGGCCCATAGAAAGCCAAATCTCTTCATCCCAGTGAAGAAATCGAGGGCATTTTCAAAGATGAGAAATTTCTATTCCACTCATATTTAAAGAAAAAAAAGGATAATTTCACTAAATATAATTTTTCCAAGATGGTAGTCATATTTTCTTGACTATTCTTCCTTTTATGGTTTTTTTTCAAATCAGAACTTCTAATAAATTGATTTAATTTCATACTTAGTCTCGCTGGGTGAAAATCTTATTTGCAAAGAACCATCAAAAAGGCAACACAGCACTTAATTCCTATTTAAAATTCTGCTTAAGGTAGACACAGTGCAGTGTCAAACTCAAGTGGATCTTTGTGTTATATTTACCCTGGGTCCATGATCAATTTTACCCTACAGTGTCATGCTGGGGTAGCATTTTGGATTGAATGAGTGATACCTTGAAAGTAAGAGGAGAGCCTTCACCATTTCATTTGCCATAGCTATTTCCTATTTTCTTTTCTATTCTATATCCATGCAGTAGTTAAGACTAACCTTTCAGAAGACATTTGGAACAAAGCTTCACCTTTAAGGCAACCAGGGGATGAAAACAATCTAAGTGAACTGGCCAGCAGGTAAGAGCTATGTTGGTTCAAACAAATGTAGAAAGTCAGGTGAAAGGGCCATTAATAATAAAGAGACACCCAGAACAAATGTACTGACTTCACAGCTGAGACAACTTGTGTGAATAATAATGTTAGTGCTGAACTTTGCAGAACACATGGAGTTGTCCTTGACTTTGCTCTTCTAAACCAAGAAAAAAAATCCCTAAATCTGCAATTTCTTTCTGCAAAACTTCCTTACTTTGCTAATATGTCGTTTCTAAGGCATATAGGTGGCATAGACAAAAAAATCCCTACAGAAAGCTAAATAAAAAAAAAAAAAAGAGAAAACCAATAAAGAGTCATCTTCATAAGACAAAGATCACTTTTGTGTCTGAATATCAACTTTACAGAAATTTTTATTTATTGTTATTATGAACAAGGGATATTTGCATCAAGGAAATATCATACTTATTTAAAATCCAATGCAGTTAACACATTCAGACACACAGCAACAGAAGCTGTCTTTCTTTTTTGCTTCTAAGTACAGATTCTAAATCACTGACTCCATTTTTATATCTTCTCTGTGGCTACACATCCCATACTAATTGGTTAAGAATAGAAAACACCAGAAAATAATGTTAAATCTTGAGAGCAAAGTTTATTTATATGTGAGGGTATTCTTAATAAACCTGCAAATCCAGTAGTAAAATTAAAACTTGTGTAAATAACTACTCCATTCAAAATTACTCAAAAATCATCTTTTATATATCCTGTCCGGAAAAGTTAAAAAAAAAAGAAACCAGGTGCCCATTGGTTTAGAGTGTATCAGGCAGCACAGATTGTCTGTAAAAGTGTGGCACAGTTTCTGCCTGTAATAGTAAGTCTGTGGGTACCTACGGTGTTGATTTCTTTTCATGTCTGTTTCTGTCATTATTTATAGGACAAGATTTAAAAAAAAAAAAAAACAAAAACAAAACAAAAAGAAGGCAGAAGAGTGATTGTGCTGATTTTGGTTGGAGTAGAGCTAATTCTCTTCACAGTGGCTAATATGGGGCTGTTTTGGATTTGTGATGAGCACAGGGTTGATAATATACAGATGTTTTTGTTACTGCTGAGCAAGGTTTACACAGAGCCAAGGCCTTTTCTACTTTTCCTATTGCCACACTAGTGAGGAGGCTGCTTGGGAAGATGGGATGAGACACAGCTGAAAGGGGTATTCCATTACATATGACTTCATGCTCAATATATAAATTAGGGGAAAGAAGGAGTAAACAGAGGAGGTTTGGAGTGATGGTGTTTGTCTTCACAAGTAACCATTACCATTATTGGGCCCTGCTCTCCTAGAGGTGACTGAATACCTGCCTGCCCATGAGAACTGGTGAATTTTTCTTTCCCTATTGAACTTTGTTTATCTCAGCCCACAAGTTTTCTGGCTTTTGTCCTTCCAATTGTCTCCCTGATCCCACTGGTGGGGAGTGAGTGAGTGTCTGTGAGGCTTGGTTGATTGTTGGGGTTACACCACAATAGTGATTCATAAATAATTTTAAAAGAGAACACCCAAATAAACTGCTGGAATTGACCTACATGAGGAGTCTGCTAGACTCAAGAAAAAGGGATGTCATAGAAGACTACAAAATATTGACCAGTGTAAGCCACTGGAGCAACTATCAAAATCAGAACACTCTAGGGGAAGGTTGTATGTTTTATAATGTAGAGAAATGGTCTTCAATAGAAAAGATGCAAACTATTGCAAGTATAGGAAGTCATTTAAATTTATAATGCTCAGCACTGCAGTTTATCTGCATATTTTTTTATTGGCTGCAGAATCAGGCCCTCATCATCCTCCAGTGTCACTGCAGTAAAAATGAATTCTTTTGTCAGCTTGAGTTGTTGCAAATGTCCTTTTTGCATTACTTGACCTTATATGTTTTTAATTATGAAAGTGAATTATCCTGGAAAACTCTACAGCTGAAAAAGTTGCAGGGTTTAGGGACTTAGCAAGTAGTGTAGCACTGCAGCTGAAACTACTTAGGTATTTTCTGTGGATGACAGGAAGCATAATGGTCCAGTAATTCATAACTAGTGATTTTTCCCTAATTCATAGAGAAGGGATTCTTGCACTGCTCTGAGAAAGAGATCTACTCTGTCTCCAACACAAACTGCACTGAGTTATAGCATATTTTATTTCTACAGGAAGATCATTTTTATTTTAACATAACTGATAGCTGAGAAAACAGGTGATTGGACTCTGTGTTGCAGCTGAGTTCTGCAGCCTCTCTCTTTCCAAAAGTCTAAGATGAAATAAAAGTGAAAAAATGTTGTGTCTCTAAAGCCACATTTTTACATACAGTGAGAACTTTGTTAAACACAAAAAAGTGAATTCTTCCCTCAAAACCGTGTGGATTCAAGTGTGATATTTCTGCTAACTGCATAGTCACTAGATTTTTCTGAATGCTGTCAAGGAGAGAGAGGTCCTTTTGGAAGGCAATTCACATTAGATCATCAGGAGGTGATTCAGCCCATCCTTCTTTGACTACTAAAGGAGTCAGGTATGGCTGTATTCAAAAAACCTTTTCATTTCAGATACAATGAAATAGAAGATCTAGCCAGATGGGAATATCTTATCAGTGACTAATTCCCAAATATCAGTGAAAATCCTGGAACTGGGTGCTGGAAGACACTTCAGCAAGCCATTCTGCTCTCTATCTTGTTTTGAGGCAGGATACAAAACACTTAATGCCTGATAGGTGTTTATTCAACCTCTTTACGTAGGAATGGTATTTCAAAGTCTTCTTCCTATTGCTGAGAAAGTGGCTCAGTACTCCACGTGACATTTTCGCCCTGTGAAGGGCAGCCTGGAAGGGACTGAAGACTGAAACAGAAAAGAGACCTTCAGACTTCTCAATCTCATTCATAAGTGTTTTATCTGTCTAATGGGACACAAAACGGTATTTTTTACCTTTTCAGTCACATTGATAATAATGAAGAGCACTCAAAATTCTTCTTAATTTTTTAATATGAAATCAAGGCACCAAATACTAAAAAAAAAACCCAAAAAACCTAACCCTAACCCAAACCACAATATCATCAACAAAAGTATATTTTATCTTATAAATAAACAGAGTATGAATATTTTTTTGATATCCAGTATTTCAGGTAAGATCATAATATTTAATTTAGTGGATGAAACTCAATATGCTGAACTCACTATAATAATTTTATATTTTTACTTTCTATAACAGTTTTTGTAAATTATGCACACCTCCCAGACGATTTTAAAGCAAGAAGAAGAAGTTTCAATATAATCCATGTACATTTGCATTGAATCTGCCACTCATTAGACAGAAACCATGCAAATAACACTCACAGACTCTTTTTTCGGACATTTTTTTAATGATGATCCATATATCCTTTCTTTCTTGGACTTTCAGTATTTTTTTTATCAGTGGATATAATTCACTCTTCAGAGCAGCTTGAAAAATACACAAATATCTCTAATTAATAGGCTTGAGAAATAATTCCTGAGATTTCATTAACCAAGAAGGAAGAAAAAAAGCCAATGTTTATCAAAAATATTCAGGAAATTAGATACAGTTCTGAAGAAACAAAATTATAAGAAATGTACTGGGGCATTCATTATGATTTTAAAAATCATGACTTTCTTTCTTTGGGTGCACATAGATCCCTCTTGAGTGCATGCAACTCAGTAATGAAGAATCTATTCTATCATTGAAAAATGAGAGATTTATTCATGAAAGTTCTCATTGCATTAATGAGAGTTGGCCTGGAATTGATTGGAAAGTAGATCCACAAACTGCAGACAGCAGCACATGAGAATTATATTTGTATCTGTAAAGATTATGTGATAATGTAGATATCTGTAAGGGAGTATGAGACCCATATAGAAAAAATAATATTTATACAAATAAGTGAGAGTTTAATGCACTCATGAAATGGGGTGTGGGCTAGAGAAAAGAAACAAGGAGAAAATATTAGTTTAATTACAGCATGACTAATTTATTTGATGTTGTGAGGTTTTTTTCCATTTTAACTAAATGTGGAAAAAGATCTCCAATTCAAAGATGAAATGAATACTCTGTACATATTTATACTGGTGAAAAGCTAATCAATTATATTTAATAATAAAATTTTAATATGCAAGTTTTACAAAAAAATATATGTGAAATTCTGTAATGATTAAATTGAAATTAAACATACATCAGCAGATACTTTATACTGTTATTATTTTTAATAGATTCTACTTTTGAGAATACCACAAATATTTAGATCAATCTGTTTATATTGTCATATTCTATTTTAGCTATAGGACTTTTTTTTTTCTTTCTTATACTATGCTTGAGAAAAAATCAAATACAAAAGATGTAAAAGAAAATAGTCTTGGCTTTAGGTAATCCTAAGAACCAAGTTTATCAGACGGCAAGAAACAGTGAAATTTGAACAGGTAGATGTTTCAGTACATGTGTAAAACAATTCAAGGGCCAAGAGGATTGAAAAAATAAAAATCCTTGGCAAACTGGTGAACATTTAACCATTAAAATTTTTCCTTTTCAAAAGATTCAAATGTGTATGAAAAATTCCTGAGGTCTTGTTATTATACTCTCTTTAAATTGTTACACATATACTTTTTCCTTACATAGTATCTACCCAAAACATAAAAGTCTTTACATATCTATTTGTACTTCCAGCTTTGTTACAGCTCATGATCTGAGAAGGTTCAAATACTTGGCCAGTGTACTTAGACAGAAAATGGCAATTTATGCCAAATAGAGGTTTATCCTTAGGTCTCTTAATGCAAAGTTTTTTAAGATATGTTGTTACCAAGCAAAATATCATCCAACTAATCTCTTCACAGCAGAATGTATGACAGCACAGTGGCTGAGCTTACCACTACTAGGACCACGATGCGAGACTGTGGGTAAACAGTATAAATGCTTGTACATAAGATTCCCAAAATTGTGTTGGTTAATAATATAAACTCTAGAAAATTACTCTTTTACCCTGGAGCCTACAGAATTGTCCATGTGTGTAATTTATTCTAAAAGCACATGTATAGCTGTAATTTAATCTCTTTAGTTCGCAGAATAAGAGCATCATGCACTGCACTTTTTGAAATTCTGCGAGATATTATAATAGAAGAATAATATTCTGGAAATGTATAGTTTAAGATATCCTTTCATTATTTCTTTTTAAATATGGGGATGGAGCATTGGAAGTTGGAAAGGAGGAGTTCAGGCTGTAGGGAGACGGTTAGAAAGTATTGCTGAATCATCTACTTCATAAAAGATAAACCTCACCTGACAGAGCTCCTTTCATTCTTTTTTTTTTTAATTATCTTTTTTTTCTCCTCTGAAATGACTAAGGAAAAGTACTTATTAAACAAGCTCCACTTTTGGCAGAACAGCCAACACTAATCATAGCTCTGTGTTAACCAGCTGGCTATTAGATCAGCATTCCTAGCCTAGATTTTGGATTTCTGCAAATCTTCATATTTAATTTGTTAGAAGACTACAGATAAAAGAAAATATAAACTAATGAGACACTGCATGTTTTTAATTTCAAAACCCTATTATGACCACAGTTCAGTTTGATATTTAGACTCAAATGTTTGAAGCCAAAAGCACTGCTTGCAGCTTTCAAGTTAGCATGATGTGTTTACCTGCAAATATCCATTTGTTTGCCCAAACATCTTCTTGATTAGAAATCAGGACTTCCCAGCTCCCATTCATGAAGTTTCAAAGTCACCCTTTGTGTTGCCTAATGTGGAGAAATTTGTGCATTTCAAACACTTGTAGTCAGATACTTGATCTTCATATGCATCTACCTTTGAAGTCAACACACAGATGCCAACTTAAACCAACTCCATTTATGAACCCCCACTGTTTCTGTTTTTCTGGTTCTTTGAGTCATTATATTTAATATTTACTATGACTGTTACTTGTACTTTATTTGTGGTCATGTCTGTAAGTCCTACATATGTTAGAAACTGTACAGGTGAAGTCTAAAGGAACCCTTTCTTTAGTCCTTCTCCTCCATCATTCCTACAAACTATAATTTATCTCCCTCAATGACCTCTGTTGTAATCATTATAATAGTGTACTGAGGGATTTTTTTTTCTCAATTGCTTTAATCTATAAGCACAGATTAAAACAAAAGTATATAGGCTCTTCCATTAATGGATTTTGCTGAGAAGAAGGAATAAAAAAGACCGCATGCAAAAAAGAATCTAAAAACCCCGATCAAACAAAACAAAAACCAAACCAAAACACACCAAAAAGTCAAAATTACACTATGAAATATGAGTGTGTGAATAAAGAAATGCATTATATGTAAATGTAAAGATGTAAAGAGATATAAAAAGACCTATTCTATCAAGGCAGGCTGAGAGAGCTGGGGCTGTTCAGCCTGGAAAAGAGAAGAATTCAAGGAGACCTTACAGCACCTTTCAGTACCTGAAGGGACTACAAGAGAGCTGGAGAGGGACCTTTTACAAAAGCATGTAAGGTAGACACAGGGAACATAGGACAAGGGGGAATGTCTTTAAGCTGAAAGAGATTAGGTTTAGATTATGTATAAGGAAGAACTTTTTGACTGTGAGAGTGGTGAGCCACTGGCACAGATTGCCCAGGAAAGTTGTGGCTGCCCTTTTCCTGGAAGTGTTCAAGACCAGGCTGAATGGGACTTTGAGCAACCTGGTCTAGTGAAAGGTGTGCCTGCTCACAGCAGCAGGATTGGAAGTAGATGATATTTATGGTCCCTTCCAACCCAAACCATTCTATGATAATCCTTTGTAAATGTTGGGAAGAAATTTTGCAGCCTGAACTTTTCTCAGTGTTAGCCTTTAATTCCAGAAAAAGAGTGCTGTGGTACTTAATCATCAATCACTAATCAGCTATGACGTGTAATTTGTATTCATATTCATGAGTCCTTTCCACTGTTCTAGGTCAGCTTCACCTCACGGTGAGATGACAACAAGCATCTGATTCAGTGACCACTGGTGAAAGTTAGCATGTGTAACCTCATCCCCTTTCTTTATTACATGTTATTGTTATCTTTTTCAGCCCAGATTGTCCACTAAAAGTTCAACTATAACATCCATCACTTCAAAGCTCTCTTACATATGACTTGTCTTACCCTGGCAGAAAGAGGTGAGAAATGATCTGAGACAAGCATAATGGCTAACTACCTCCACGTAGTCATTTTTAAACTTTTCAAGAACAGTGTATAGAAGATGACCTCTCTTCCCGACCCAAATTGATCTCTCTAGCTAAATGGGGTCAAGCCTGGCCAGTCCTGGGAAGGTAAAAATGTTTCTTACAGCAAAGCTGAAGCCTTGCATCCCTCCTCCAAAGCCCAGTGCAGGCAACTCAAAAAGCCTGGAGGCAATTCTTTATGAGATGTTTTATTCCAAAGAATATCCTTCTTCCAGCAGGATATTCTTCCTACTCACTCTAGGCTAGGATGTATCTATTCATTTTAAACTGGAAAGGAATGGAAAGGTATACCCCTGCATTCCCTAAAAGTTCCTCCATCAGTTTAACCAAATTTAGTTTTATTTCAAAGGAGGGTCACATGAGAAGGGTTGGATGATGTAAAGACCATTCATCCTGCCTGGTCAGAGAAGCTGGAGCTGAAGCTGGGAAGGAGATCTCTGTTTTTAGCTCTACAGTTCTAATCCAGGGAAAAGGTAAATTGCCAGGAATGTTACTGGATGGTAAAAACCAGGAAAAAAACCACAATTTCATCAAAATATGGGATGAAAACAAGTTCTGGAGATGTGTGGGGGTTTTTTTAAAGAGGAAGAAAAAACATTGTCTTCTAGGATTGTACTGCCCCAGCTAAGATGTCCGGTCAGTGCCCTGTTTCCCTGTTTAACAGGGCAGCAGACCCTACAGCAAATAAGAATAATCCATTCTGAAACTATTTCTGCTTTTTTGCCCTTCAAAGCTTATATTTTTAGCAGTATTACACTTTTTGGGTGCCTCACATCATGCTAGAAAATGCTCATCTGTGTGTCTGAGTGGCTGTGTGGAAGCTGTCTGACATCCAGCCCTGCACACCCAAAGATGCTGTGTGAATCCTGTCTACTGCAGACTGCTGCAACATACACAGAACAGTCATAGGGTTGGTACGTGTTGGGGAAATGTTATTAAAATGACAAGTAGAACCAGACTGATTAATAAAAAGCTCCATGGGAAAATAATAATTCTCTATTAAAGCAGAATTATAATAAATATCTGCCTGGTTTTTTCTTGCTCTTAAGCTGCAAATGAATGCTCAGTCTTTGGAAAATGTAATACACTGCTAATTTGAACTGTGCAAATTTCTGTGCACAGGCAGCCTGGTAGAAGTTGTGACTGTTATTGTACACATACACACACATGCACACACACATATATGTCAATTCTTAGTGATAACACTCCATGGTATTCCAGTCATTCCAATAATCTGATTTTTTTTCTATGCCTGAATTATTTTTCTGCAATAGGATGAATTTTCCTTTCTTTTGCACATTTTCAATGTACATAATGAAAATATATAAACTACCTTTTGCAATTTACTCCTTATACATCCCTTTACATTTCCTCATATACTTTTAAGAGAAATTTGCTTTTCAAATCTAGTTTAATGCATAAATTCAAATGAATATGTGATTCTAATTAGTGTAGCCTCTAAACAACTCAGCGTGTTCAACAAGATTTTATTTACCCTCGTGAGAGGAGGAAATACCACTTTTCTTGTTTACAGTTGAGATAAGTGAGTCTGAGAAAAGAGGTGATTTGCCCAAGGTCAAAAAGCAGCTTCAGGTACAGCAGCAAACTGAGTTCAAGGCACCCATCTTCCAAGTGAAAACCTAACCAATGGACCATATGGCCCCTCTGACTGCCTGAAATAGTACACCCCAATGAACTGTTCAGAAAAAAATAATAGTCCTTACTTGCACATATTCAGAATTCCCATCAAACTTGTAGAAAGGTTTTCTAATGTTTTTCAATGATGTCTATAAATCAAGATGTCATCTAGACAAATGATGACACATGCATGCACCAAATGGTGAGAAGCTGTCATTCATTAATGCCATACAGACAGACGGTGCATTTGTCAGTCCAGAGGAATGAGATTAAGAGTCATATATTCCTGCAGCTTATTGTAATGACACCTTGTCCTGTCGTTCCTTTTTTCTTTGCAATTACATTTTTAAATTCTATGCCCATCTAATAATGCTCTCAGTTCTGCTGTAACTTGTAACAATTTAAACCAAAGGTTTGAAAAATGTTAAAATATTTAAGTATAGTTAATGAGATCTGGTACAAAGCAGTGATTATTTCTGCATTATTGCAAGGAGGCAACATTTCCATGATAAGGATGGTTTCCCAACTGTCACAATGGCTTCCCCAGCTATATTATCCTGAATCACAGGTTTGAATCACAGCATAATCTATATATAATGATCTATTTTTATCAGTTACATGAAGCTTATTCTAGCAGAATCTTCAATAGTTTCTTAATATCTGCATTCTGCAGAGTCTTTGTACACCTAAGAACTTTTCTTTTTTTAAAATAAGGTCTTAGTTTTGACCTCTCATTGGTGCCACAATTTTGTATATCTGACTCACAAACACTAAGGACGATGAACGAGCCATCGATGTATAATCCTATGGAGTGGTTTCCAACTGCCACAGAAATTATTCTAGGTATCAGGATGTTGTTAGTCTCACTGGCCCATAGTCAGATTGCCTCGTAGAGAGCCAAAGATGCACTTAAACATCTCCTATGGCAAATAAATTCAAAGGGGAATCGAGTGACTGAAGACGTATGCTCTGGATTTGTTTGAAACTGAAGAGAACTAATCACAATGTTTGGGTGAGGCAGTCATAGCAAACACTCTGTCTGACTTAGAAACCATGACTCCTTCTTCTCATTAACTGAATACGGAGCCAGAGACTGTCAGCTCATAAACTACCATCTGAATCCCTCATTTCCCCTGCAGTAGGTGGCCTGAATACAGCTGTCTGCTTCCCTATCAGTAAAAATACTAAGACTGCAGATAAATAAAAGACTATGAAATCTTCAGACAGCGTGGGAGGTGAGTTATTGCTGACTGTGAGGCAGCGCCATCTCTCCAATGCCGGAATGATTAAGGTGAGAATCCAGCCCCAAGGAGATACTCTACTGTTCGTAAACACAATTTCTCCTCCATTTGTTTTGGAAATAACATTGTATTCTTTTATGAGACCATTTCCTCCCAAGACATCTACGTGGTGCTCCCTTACATACTACTACTGCAACCTGATCTCCTATTGCTGCTTGTGCTTCACCACGTTGTTTCTGCATGAATTGGCGACATAGAAGTGAAAGAGTGAGGGAAGAGGCACCAAGGTTGCTTTTTTTGTCTCAGTATGATTTCTTACTGTTCTGTGGTGCATCTGGACCAACACACACTGCCTGGGGTCTTTTCAAGAGGGAATTTTAAGAGAAATATTGGAGACAGATCTTGGGCAACACAAGTCAAACTTTCCAGCTACAAATATCCCCAGCCTCTTTATTATGGTCATATCACCTTACTTCAGTGATTTTCCAGTCTCCTATGAGACTTTCACCTTGTGACTGTTGGCTGTTGACTGTTCAAGCAGCAGCAGCACAAAAACCTTATTAACAGAGAGGAGAATCAAGTTGCAAAATACTAAAGCATAAAAGTAGAATTCCTCCTTTAAAACCTTCTGTGTACCACTTCAGGTTTTCCATAAAGTATGACTGACTCGATTTGCATCCTACTCGGACTGGTGTAAATCAACAGTAGCCCCACTGTTCTCAATAAAGCTACGCTGTGGTTATCTAAAAGAAGATTATAGCCACATGTCTGCTTCCACACACTGTATCATGTATGAGTTCTGACCTATCTGCTTTAAAAATGATGAATGGAATGGGAATATTTCTTTTTTTTACTATTAACATATATTTCACCACAGGTGCTGATTAGGGGGGGAGACATTTTCTATGATTCCTTTCCTTTTTAAATTACAATTGCAAACAGCTTCTTAGAATCACCGCCCCAGGTCCAGAAAGCAATGATTAAAGAGGTGCTCTAATTTCCCCCTTGGGTTCATCAGGAACCAAAATCGGCAAGACATGCAGAGAAGACAGTGTAACAGACCAGAACAGGAATCATTCAGAGAGGGAAATTAGTGCTAATTTTCAGTATTTAGGTTTTTTGTTTGTTTGTTTCTGGTGAATGTATGAGTTTCTTTGTTTGTTGGTTTAAATATGAAGATAAATATTGAGATGCTCTTTGCTGAGGAATTATTGCAAGAGAGTCCTTTTCTAAGTTTTCAATTATTTCAGATGACAAGAATGACAAGAGCAAATACATAAAATATATAAAGATATAAAATAAAATAATATCTAAAATGGAACATAAATTTAAAACTTGGTGGACTGATACTGTGGAAAGAAGCATGAACAGAGGAAGGTGAATGAAAATACTGATCAAGGACTGGAGACATAAAAATTATCCCCATTATTAGGCTGAAATGGTGTTGATCCAGCTCAGAGGACTCAATCTACTCTAGTCCAAAGGGATGCTATTATCATAGCCATGAAAGCCTAAAGCAATTGGGTCATCAAAGCTGGTTGATCTGATATGCCTCAAACTATCTAAATTATGTTGAAAAGTGTTTTTGTCTTAATGTAGCTTTTAAAGAAAAATCTTTAGATAAGATAGTCTTGTCAAATGTTATCTGAAAGCATATAACTAGTTAAAAACAGATCTTTTCTCTGATCAGAGGGGTAGCAGCTGTTGAAAAAATTAAATCTCTGTTGATAAATGTTCATTAGTTATGAGAAAATACATTATCCAGTTCTACTAGTCTGCATTTTGGGTCTAGGGATACAGTAGCCATGGAAACAAAAACAACAAACAGACAGAAAACGAAAAAAATTGTTGAAATATTAAGGTTTTTCAGGGATAAGACTTATTTCTTTTCTGAATTGTCAGTTTTATGATGACAGAATATCCTTGAGCTTTCTTCAGTTTTCAGGACAGTTTCCTTCCTATTTTCCCACACACAACTTCTCTTTTCTTTCTGAGCAAGAATTTGTTTCAAAACTCTGAGTCTATCAAAGAAGTTCCTGGGATGATTCATATTTCCCTTGCTGATTTTCATGTACTTCAGTCTCAATTGTCAGTCTCAATTGTCTCCAAAAATATAACAAATCAGCTTCCATTTAAATACCTGAATACATTGAATTTAGATGCATGGTAAAAATATATGGACCATTATTCACTTACAGTGGTGTAAGTAACAACTCTCTGCAGGTTGTTCAGCAGGTACTTGGATGTGTATTGGCAGATATGGCCATGAGGGAAATCCACATGCTACAAATTCATTGTTTTCAGCAGTCCAAAGAAGTAAGTTAATGACCACTAAGGAGTGTTGGACAATTTTGAAGTAAGATTTTGTTGGTTACAACATAGTGTACTATTTAATTTCTATTTAAAGAGCAATAACAAATTTATAGCAACTAAATGGGACTGTTAGTGCACCCAAAGAAGGGCTGGGGAAAGAGGAGTAACAAGCAAAATTACAGTTTCTCATAATTTCCCTTTCTCTTCCACCAATGACTAACCAGAATGGTTCATCCCACGCAGACCTGGAAGGAAGTTCATACTGGTGATGTACTCCACGGCAGTTTGTTATCATTTAGAGTCAGAGAATAACTGAAGATATATAGGGAATAAAATTTGCAATTAACTTTCAGATTCAAACTGCCACATTTCTGTTTTTTTGGTTTACTGTACAAAAATATGTGTGAATTCTCCATTAAACAAATAGAGTAAAAATAACAGTTGCAAGAAGCTCTGGGTTGATGGATAAACAGATTGTCCACATGCAACACATAGTAAATCTCATATTCCTTGCTATAAAAATCCTACAAACATGTGTTTAAGTCCACCCAACATTGCTTGGGAGCATCAGACATACTGCAGAGGGATTCGATTAATTAAATGCAAATGCAGATGTCTGCACCTGAACTCGTCACCCTGGACTCCCTTTAAATTCAATAGAGAGAAATGAGAGCTTCTAGTGTGCAATTCATCTCGTCCTAAAGTACATGTCTAAAATAGATCAAATGAATTGCACATAAAAGTGCCTATTCTCTCCATTGACTATAAAGGAATACCAAGAAACTAGCCCTGCTGTAGATGTCTACATCAGAGATATCTAGAGTGTGATTGATTTTATCTTACCTTAGGCATTTAAAGTATATGTGCCTACACTCCCATTATAAGCAACAGAGACTAATCCAGCCAAACAAATGTAGGTGTCTGTCTTGGGAGGAGAAGAAAGCACTCCCCTAAATTTTGGTGAAATGATTAGCAACCTTGTGCTGGGTAGGATTTGTGCTAAGATAGAGGTATCTTTCCTTCCTCACCCTACCCTGGGAGCAGTTTATCGTTAGCAAAGCAAAACAGCTCAGTCTGCTGCAGACTAGCCCTGGGAGAATTATTCAGGCAGTTCCCAAAACAATCCATCAGTTGATCTCAACAGTTGCTACTGCTACATATTGGCTCTTATCATGGGATTTATTTTCTCTTACAGCCCTCAGGCTAGAAGAGCAAAGCTACATACGAGTCAGCAGACACAGCTTGAGTACAAGATACGGACTTGAAACACGAGTTGTCCATCTTTGGGCAAGGGAGCCAATATAGAACAGAAGAAATACTCACAAATTTCTTCCAAGTAGTTCCAGCTTTGTACTGAGACTTTTGCTTTATCAGGAGAAATAGGCAAAGGTGGAAGAAACCTGAATGCCCATCTCCCCACAGGAAATTAATTTCTTCTTCAAAAATTGTGGTGTAAATGCTTAATCTAGTGTCATATTAATGCATGAACTAAGAAATCGATTCATTGGAAAAGTCAGATGCTTGATTTCAAACTTTGAGATACTAGAAAATAATCAGTTCTTAAATAAGTGCAGTGGATGTCAGCAAAAAATATTTGTTCCTTTTGACAGCATTTTATCTCCACTTCAATAGCTGATTTAACTTCAATCTGCTGTTAAAAAATGTTTCAGCCCTTTCCCGGTTTAAAGTATTGGAGTGTCAGTGCTTTGCAATTTATCCAGATTTTTCTGTAACATACAATTAAAATCCCAAGCAATTATAAAAGTGCAACATACTTTAAAAAATGCAAGAGAAATGCATGATTACATGTGGTAGAGGAGTATATAGTAAGATTAATAAGGGTAAAGGAGAAACTATTAGCAATATAATTGGCAATAGTAAACCTATTTTTATTGGTAAATATTTGATATGCTTTATAAATCAAAGCACTTCTAATCACAACTGCTTGTCTACATATTTTTTTGGGAGGACTGAAGAATGTAAAATTTGATTAAATCATCTCTTCTTAATGAATGTGTTATTAGATGACAATAAATGTGTTGCTAAAAAAAAGAGAAATTATATTTCTCAATTTTTATATTAATTTAATATGTTTATCCATGTCAATCTATAATGACAGTCAATATTTTCTTAACTTGTGCGGTGGGTTGACTCTGGCTGGGTGCCAGATACTCATCAAATCTATGCTATCACCACCTCCCTCCATAAACCAGACAGGGAGAAAATAAAGTGAAAATCTCATGGATGAGCTAAGGGCAGGGAGAGATCACTCACCAGTGACCATCTTGAGCAAAACAGACTTGTCTTAGAGAAGTCAGCTTAATTCATAACCCATCAAATCAGAGCTGGATAAGACAAAATCAGACCAAATCTTAGAAACACGTTCCCCCAAGCCGTCCCCTTTTCCTGGGCTCAATTTCACTCCAATTTTCTCTCCCTCCTCCCTGCAGCAGCTCAGGGGGGTGGGGAATGGGAGCTGTGGTCATTGTCTCAGATGTTCCTTCCTTCTCAGGAGGAGGACTCTGCTTTTCCCAGGCTCCAACATGGGGTCCCTAGGACAGGTGCCTACTTTTTCAGATGATGATTGGTGAACAAACCAAGGATCAATTAAAAAAAATAAACAAACAACAAACCAATGAAACAAACAAATAAAACCCCCACAAAACCCAACTAACCAAACAAAAACCAACCAAAACCAAAAACCAAACCAAACCAACCAAACAAAAAAAAGGATCATGAAACTGATTGAAAAATAAGGGACAAAAATTCTCAAGAGTTCTTGTTCTTTTTCTCCTCAATGGGAAAATGTTGGCTGAAGAACCCAAGGAAGAAAGAGGTGTTTTTCTGTGTGAAGCTCCTATTTGTTCTTCTTTCCCTTTCCCTTTTTATGAAAATGAGCATCACTGTAGAGTAGTTACAACTGTCTAAAATACCCTATTTGAAACCAAGGAAGTACATAAACATATTTGTCAAGATTTCTTGAAAAAAATTGCAAGCTGCGTAAGATGTCCACATTTTACCTTGATTTTATCTATAGTTTGGTGATATAGCCATTTCATTATTTTCATGTTAGCGCTTACATGAGACAGCAATATTGTATCTATGTGGAAGCATAAAAAATCACTATACTTAGATGAACCAGCTAATATATATAAAATTGAAAGTTTCCTCTGCCTCTTGACAATGAAACGTATTAAAAATCATGAGTCAAAAGAGTAATACATGCTTTGAGCCATTTGGAGAGAGCTATAATGTACTTTCTTGATCTTTTAACTAAGATTTGATTTTGAGAGAACTTGCATAGGTGTCACAGGATGATTAAAAAGATTGGTTTTCTGTAGAAATCTTTTTATATAAATTGGATATTTCGTGTCTTCATGAAGAAGCAAATGGAACTGGAGTTGTACTGGTAAGATGCAGTCAATCTCTGCCCAACTACATTCATGAGATATAAAATAACATCTCTCTGCTAGTGTAGTCTAACCTACAAAAGGCCTCTCAAACCCCAAAATTTAGACCGCACTGAAATTTCACATTTAGAGAAGGATCATGAATCGGAAAGGTTCTTCTTAATCTAAGACAAAGATTTAGATAGAAAAATCTTCAAGAGATCTTAAAAGAATATAAGTTCAATCTTTCTGGAGAACTTCTGATTCAGCTGCTTGTTTAGTGAAAACAATTTTTGAAAAAATGTGTCAAGAGTTAACAAAATAATCAAGGTTACATAATTTGTTTCACATGCTTTCCTCCTGTTTTGTTAGATGAAATTAGCAATGAGAGAGCACTTAAAAATGCTTTTAAAAGGATATAGACTCAAGTGAATGGTGATTTTCCTCTTTGATAACATGTTTTTAAGTTCTACATGAGATCACTTGCAGTCAACTTTTACAAATTCATAAAAAGGAATGAAATTTGCTGATCCACAAGATTGAACCAAATATACTTACAGCCAACATGCCTCACTACTCTGGATTCTGTATGAAGCTTCTGTTTATACAAACAAAAAAATGATTCATCTCCTTCAAGGGTGAAGCCTTCTGATCATAATCTTTTGATCACTAACAGAAGACAATAATTTTCTTTACATCTGTACATTGCTCCTTAACTGGATATTTTCTTCACATTCCTGATCAGCAGCTGCCTGTAAAACTCTTGTTCAACATGAGATCAACATCAGAGGAGATAAGTTCAGACTTTTATGTCCTTGCAACCTCAAAGAGATTAAAGATATATTCACTCTATAACAGTAAGGGGAATTGATTAGTGTGTTGGTGTAGTAAATCTTCTCTATCTTTAACAGAAGTCTTTGATGAGGAAAGCACTGGTCATGAAGAAGCAATCCACAAAATCCACAAATGACCATCTGAAGTTTCTGACCAATATCTCCTTGCCTTCCATGGCAACAGGACCAAACCTTTAGTCTATCAGAGGCCACCCTGCCAAATTTTATTCAATACGAATTTCAAATATATGCTTTAATATGAGTGCAATACAACAAAGCTTATCAAGGAGTGCAGGTAGCTCAGGCTGCAGTTGCAGTGCACGCTACAGGTTGAGCTCAGGCAATGTTAACTGCCAACCCTTTGCACAACAAAGGGCACAGGGACCTGTGGCACTGGCCCGATGTCTGGACACAGTGAAACAGCAAGAGCCCAGGACCCAGAAGGAAGAGCTGAAACGTTCATGTGCTTAAACTGTGAGGATATAAAAGCCCAGGAATTCCTTCCTTTGGAGTCTCTCCACGGTAGCACCCAGCTTGAGATGCTTTTATGTTAGTGCACTGTGAATAAATTGAGGTATGGAATGAGAGATCTGAGATTCTGATATAGGAACTCTGGAGTTGAACCAGTAAGGAAACCTGGTCTGACTGCGTGAGAGTGGTGTATGCAGGGAATCAAGAAGGGACCCATACATTCACTGGGGCCGCTCACTGCAAAAGGGCTCCAATCCCAGCTGTGAAAGTCTTTGGTGATGGGAGTGTGGCTGCCGGAGTGCCTCCTGAACGGTCAGATGGGAAAGTTTCCTTAACAAAGACATCATGAACATGTGCCATAAAATGTATATTTCCATACTGCCCATTAGAAGTGTGACACAGGAAGCAGATTCCAACCTTGTGACCTTGGTGAAAGGTGATAGCAACTGAAGGGGTCTTGCAGAAGACCCATCCATGTCATCACATACCCCAGCTGCCTTTGAGACATGCAGTCTTAAGGACCTTCTAGGAAGGACCACATCGTAAAAATATTTCATAGAATCATAGAATAGCCTGAATTGGAAGGGACCCACAAGTATCATCTCGTCCAACTCCTGGCCCTCCAAATGAATGCCCCAAGAATCACACCATGTGCGTGAGAGCATTGTCCAAATATTTCCTGAACTCTGTCAGGCTTGTTGCTGTGACCACTTCCCAGGGGAGCCTGTTCCAGTGCCCAACCACTCTCTGGGTGAAGAACCTTGCCCTGAGCAATGTCAGTGATGCGACAGATAGAGCCCTTGGGGAGTGAGAAAACATATCTTGAAACTTCCCTGGGGCACACATATCAACAGAAACTCAAGTGCACACACACTAAGCTCAAGGAGAGCTTAACCTCCACTGCTCTTCAAACCCATGTGGAAGATGAAACATCATGTCTGTCTGTCCATGTAGCATTGCAGAGGACAGTTCCTCCCTTAAAAAAAAAGTGTTTTCTTGATAAGGTGAATTAATTATCTCTTTTTATTTCAAGAGGAGGAAGTGATCAAAACTTTACACATATTTTTATGCTTTCATTTCTCTGAGTGAAAAAGTAAATGTGTTGTGTAGCTGTGTCTCAAAAGAAGACCTTTAATCAGCAAAATGTTTCTGTGATTTTCAAAGCCTTTCTTATGACTGTCATAGTTTTTATCTATTAATTTTGCTGTTTTAAGCTAATTTTGTCATACAATTTAAAGATGAAATAAGGATTGATTTTGTTGTACAAGAAGGAAAAAGTCATTGAAAACTCTTATTTTCTAAATTTTATTCCCCTTCCAGCAGTAAGAGACTATACAGAGTATATTTTTTTAGTCATACAATAAAACTCATGTAACATTGAGCTAGACCTTAAAATAATAGTAATTAATTATTATGAATAATTATTATATTAATAATATTATCTACAGGTTACAGAGAAAAAGGCAAATATGTTTAACATTCCAAAGCTAGTCCCAATTTTGTAAGCTTTCATTTCAGAGGAGCTACATTTGTGATTAACTACATAATGGGACAAGTCATATGCTACTAACAAAACTTAAATATACGTAGAGCTTCATTACCTATCCCCCAGCTATCAAATTCCAGTCCCTGAGGAATACTGAAGCAGTAGCTAGCATTTGCTGAATTTCATTAGGAAAACACACCCCTGAGACTGAGTAGCCTGAGGATGCTCAGTAGACATGCAACAGTTTTCTAAGCCTTAAAATGAAATCTCTGGTTCTTTTGCCTTGTGAGCAAGCAACTGATTTTTTTTCACCTTGAATTCTTACTTTATTTTTCCCTCACTACTCAATACAGTTCTACTTCCCCAGCTACACAAATGGGATGTTCTGTTAATCCATGAATTAGATCAGGTAAACCTAATATATCCCACCTTTAGTTCCTTATAAACTTTCCTGTTCTGATGATGACTGGAAAAATGCATTTCTTAAAACAGTGATTGTTCCCTTTAATTACAACCAAAGACAGATGAAATCTTAAACTGTCATAAAGAAAAGGGAAAGGAAAAGGGAAAGGGAAAGGGAAAGGGAAAGGGAAAGGGAAAGGGAAAGGGAAAGGGAAAGGGAAAGGGAAAGG
>JAWMRA010000113.1:106908140-106922985 GCA_035584735.1 Pseudotriccus pelzelni
CAGCGCGCTTGTAGCAAGCGTGGGTAGAGCCCTTCCCAAATCTTCGTTCGCGAAGCCTAGCCATGATGATGATGATGTTGAAAATCTGTATGCAGACTATTTTAAATTCCCTTTCCTTCAGTTTCATATTTTGGAAAGATCTTGAGGGTATTCATAGAAATTATAGGACTGTGAAAAGAAAAAAAGTTGACTGAGCTATGTTTTCTGACTCTTATTTGATATTAAATCAAATATTGATATCCTACAATGAAAGTGGGTTTTATCTTTTCCTGAAGTTTCATTTCTATAAAATATATAATTAAGGACATTACTCTGTCACCAAGTGAATATTATAAAAGTTTCAGAACTAGACTCTCAGCAGTTTTCATGTTTCTAGAAGTTGATTGGTCACAATGTAAAAACTTGGTCTTCTACAATCTGGGTCAATTCACACCAAGATGAAGATACTTGCACCATTGTCATTTATCAGTTGAGAAAGAAATGCATCACATAAAATGTAGCTTTTCCTAGAGGAAAACAGGTGTAAATCAGTTAAAATGTTTTTCTGGAAACTGGTAGTTTATCACCTAGGTGATGATCCCTTTATATTTTTACTTTGTAGTGTAAAATATAAAACAATTTCAGTCGACAGGATGACAAAATACCATTTTTTCCCCCGCTGAAATCTTTAACCTCTCGGAGATTATGATTCAGATATATTTTACATTTGAGATGAACATCAAGAAATCCCAAATCTCAGCAGCAAGGCATTAAATAGCAGCGTGCATTTGGCAGTGGCAGTTTGCCACATAGTCACACACTGTGGAGGATTCTCCCTGTGCAAAGGGAAGAAGCAGCAAAACAGTTTGGAGATGTGGAACAGCTTGCACCCTGCGAAGGGGCACTTATCACACAAACAGTGTGATTTTCCAGCCCAATCTGTTAATTGTGCTCATGCAACTTTGCGGGAGGCTCCGCCGGCACGCTGCTTGGATGTACAAAAGTGCTGCTGATCTCAACAACAATGTCTGCACTATCCCCATGCTCTCCAAGGGAAGATTGGATCAGATGCACAAACTGGGACAAATAGATACAGTTCTGCTGACTTCAGGGTGCTTTGCAGCTGAGGATCTGAGCTAATCTTTAAAATACATCCATCTCTTGGCAAACTTTTTTTTTTTTGGCTGAGTTTCTCTTTTTATGCTAAGAGGTTTTTCCCCAGAATATGCTGTGTTGGTCTTTCCTTTTCTTTTTCTTTTTCTTTTTTTTTTTCTGATTCCTTTTTTAAGCATGCTGTTCAATTCCAGCAAGATTTTCAAAACCAGTAATAACTACAATCTAATCTATTCTACACTTTTTGAACAGAAAAACAGTTAATGATTCCCAGTCATTCTCAACTGCTCGGCATATCTTTGATAAGCACTGAGCAGATTGAGACAGACAGTATGAATCCAAATTCTATCCTGTCATTAGGTGTGGACCTCGATAAATCTGTTCTGCTTCAAGCCTCTGAATGGTACTTCCTGCTAGAATGAAAGGGATGGCTCTAGACCAGTTGCATTCCATTAGCTGTCAGTGTATTCCAAATTGTTTTTCTCTAAAAATAAAAAATATGTCTGACCAAAAATATATCTCATTTATTTTGGCCAACAGACATACTTAACTGGGTCTATACATTGGTCTGAATAACAGTGATAAAGCATTAGGATTCTGGCCTTCATCTTGCCCTTACAATTCCCCTAATTAAAATTAATGGTACCTGCAAGAAAGATAAAGAATATAAGAATAATTTTGGAAGGAAGAAACATGCATTAATTCATTTCTTCATGAAGGACATTATCCAGCAAAGTAGCATCTGTCTCTTCATGAGCCAATATTTATTCAATTTTATGTTCTGATTAATTTAGTGGTATTTAGAGCTCAGTGATTTTTAAACTGGTGTTGTAAGACTGAAAAGTTTGCATGTGTAAAACAAAACCATAAGGTTTAGCCCAGATTTTGCCTTCAGAAGTTAATAAAATCGGTAGGAGAATTGTATGAAGTAGTTTCTCACAAGTACAAGTTAACAGATTTATCTATAACTCATTTAGCTGATGGGAGGACAAGCCAGTATTGTGTCATTAGTTGTGATCAGGGTAGCATGACTCAGATAAACAGAGTTCATTAGTAATGCTATTTAAGATCTTATATACTCCAGTGCTTGCATTTTCTTCAGCCTCAACTTAGTTCACAAGGTGGGCTTTATCCCACTCACACACAAACAGCTAAAAATGAGTATCTAGACTAAACATTCATCAAAAATCTTCATGCAATAAAAAGAAAAGCACCTTCAGAAATCCAGTTCAGGATATGAGGATCCATGTCCCAAAGTCACAGATTTTCATCCACTGTCTGGTGAGAAGGCCAGGTAAATTAGCTATCGTGCAAAACTTTAACCTGGCAAAAGCTAGGTGATGTGAATCCAGCATGTGAGTTCCTTTAATGGTAGTCTTTATATAGGTAAAAGCTAGTTAAGGATGAGTTGAATGTGATAAAGGCTTTGTTCAGTAAGCTGGTCTTACAGTAGCTTCCATTGCATTCCTCTTTATTATGCATAATTATTTTGTGAACAAAGTCTATTCCTGATGAATGGGACTCTCATATTTATTTCCCTGAGACTTTCATAATAAGATGATGACACAAGTATAGTAACAATATGATGAATAGTGTTACATGAAAATGCTCCAGACAGGGAGGGGAATTAGCTCATATGGTAGAGCGCTCGCTTAGCATGCGAGAGGAAGCGGGATCGATGCCCGCATTTTCCACAGTTTTTGGGGAACGAGAGGCTGGAGAGCAACACCATGGAGAGGGACCCAGGGGTCCTGCACAACGGCGAATTGAATCTGAGTCAGCAGTGTGCCCTGGCAGCCAGGAGGGGTAATCATGTCCTTTGCATCAGGTAAAACATCACTGCCCAGTTGAGGGAGGGGATTGACTCGCTCTGCTCTGCACTGGTGTGGTTTTACCTCAAGGCCCGTGTGCAGTTTTGGGCAGCACAATAAAAGGATATAAAGATACTAGAGAGCATCCAAAAGTGAGCTACAAAGGCGGTGAAGGGCCTTGAGAAGAAGATGGATGAGGAGTGGCTGAGGTCACTTGGTCTGTTCAGCCTGGAGAAGAGGAAACTGAGGGGAGACCTCACTGCAGTTACAATTTCCTCATGAGGGAAAGAGGAGGGGCAGGCACTGATCTCTTCTCTCTGGTGATCACTTACAGGACCAGAAGGAATGGCCTGAAGGTGTGTCAGGGGTGGTTTAGGTTGGTGACTAGGAATAGATTTTTCTCCCAGAGGGTAGTTGGGCACTGGAAGAGGCTTCCCAGGGCAGTGGTCACAGCACTGAACCTGACAGGGTTCGAGAAGTGTTTAGACAATGTTCTCAGGCACGTGGTGTGACTCTTGGGGTTGTAGTGTGCGGGACCAAGAGTTGTACCCAATGATCCTTGTGGATCTTTTCCAGCTCAGGACATTCCATGATTCTATGATTCACATAAAAATGATGCAATACTGGTAGCATTGCAGATGCTGTAGGCAGCATATTTTCTCTGGTTTGGGATCTCTCTCATTCATTTCTATTTTCAGGTGTCACTTATAACTCTTTCAAAAAGTTTAACTATAAGTAAAGTCTAATAAAAAAATGCAGGCATGAATATAAACACTTCATTACTATAGAAGAAAACTGTTACATGTTCTATGAATAGTTTCATAACAAATGTTATGTAGGGAACTCAATTCCATTTTCCCAAAGACCAACATTGTTAAATGCCTCTGAGGCCCACAAGCTATGTGCATTTCAAAACTGAAGTGTGATTTGCAGGAAACTCCACGGTAGGTGATTCTGTTAATGTCATTGTTTTCCTGGTGAGTTTTTCATAAGAGAATGTAGTAGAAATTTGATGGTACATAAATATTTATCTGAAATATAATGTGAAGACAATTTTTACTTTTTTTTGGTGGTTTTGTAATAGGCTTAGCTCACCTGTGTCACTTCCAAAAATTTGTTTCATGGTTCAAGAAAGGAAATTATTCTTTTGCTCAGACTTACAGTGGGAAAAAAATTGGGATCCAAGGTTACACTATATTTTTTATTGATATGTATAGAATTTTCAAGGCAACAAAAAAACCAGCCTTAATTGTCCAGAATGATGAATGAATATTAATATATTAAGCAATCAGGTAATCCCAACTTTTATGAGCTCTTATAGACCTCTTATAAATCCACATGCCAGAATGTCAGCTCAAACCTGAGTGGCTGGTGCAGTAAAGATGCATGTAAGTAGTGCCTGAAATCAGTGGTGAAACACAATATTTGTCCTGGCAGTGCCATGAGATGTTATTGCAAGTCAGAAGTGTTCTAAAGCCCAGTATGAAGACAACACTCACGTCTCTGAGAGTGAAATGGTGAGAGGTGTCTGTTAATGATAAAAGTATAGAACATTTTCCAGGTGACTTATTTTGCAGACATTCAGAGAAAGAAAAAAAAAAAGAAATGAACTTTCAGAGAGTAAGACTGCACCTCACATATGGTATGACATGAATGAACAGCTTATATGGCTCAGACTGTGTGAAACTCAATGATAAGTACCTGCCTCACAGCTGAAAAAGAATATCAGTATTCTAAAATCTTTGCTCTTTTCCCATTGACTAAATATATCTGTAAGATTTGTTTGCCTGGCTACCTTTTTCCCTCTTTCCCACAAAGTCTGACAAAAGAAGGACCTCTGATGATTGCTTCATCTGATCAGTTCAGATAATCAAGTTACCTACTATTTATGGATTTAAATATCCTATATTTAGATTCCAAATTTTAAACTTCTTGCCACTCTTCCATATGTTTCCTGTTGCTTTAAATATCAGAATAAAAAATTTGTTTTATGAGGACATCCTTCAAAGAGAGTTTGGCCAAAATGCCATTGTGACATCCTGCAACAGCGAGAAGTGATTCATCTTTTTTCTGTTTCCTAGTCTAGCCAGGTATCCATTCATTATTTTCCCCAAATAGAACATTCCTTTATAGTACAAGCTTTTAAAGTTCTCTTTATCTTCATTAAACTGTCACACCAGCTGACAAAGTTTTGTCACTGAACTCCAGCAGTACTAGTATTAAATGAGTCCTACAAAGTTCATGTAGAACAACATTTGTACAGTACCTGAAACATAGTGGGTGATGTCTCTGCTGGCTACTCAAGTATGTCACCTTATAGCCAGCTATTTATAGCTGTCACAGTCTTAAACTGACAGGGAAATCAGATGTGATTATGATGAAGGCTGAGCTTCCACACTGGTTATTTCCTTTCATTCCTATGGTTAACACAGAAGATGGGTGCTGGAATGCACATTATGCCCAGCATGTGTGGCATTGCTCTTACTTAAATCTTCTTGGGCTTAGGCAGTAACATGCAGGATCATGTAGTTACAAGTCAGCCTGTGGCTGTTTCTGGGTTGATGAGGATATTCAAATTCAGGATCTGATTCTGGAAGGAGAACTGAAATTAAAAGATACAGAAAAGCAGAATGGCATAATGGATAAAATAAATTTTCTGTACAGATATGTGTATGTACCAGCAGGTGATACAGCATATACCAAACCATTTGACCAGGATCATTTCACAATGAAGGATAGGCCAGGTGCCACTCCAGAAGCTGCTGAATCTTCTCTTGGCCTACACAGCTTGGAATGCTCAAAGAGTGGGATTCAAATCTTTCCTGATCCTACAGATCTTCTTTATGAGCTCCAATTTATAGGTGAGGCAGTCTGGTACCCTATTCACCTTTTTTAACATGTACTGTGCAATGTTAACATTACTCATATGAAAGGCTATTCCATCCATTGGTTAAAAGATGTCAGCTTGTCCTTCAAATGCTGCAGAGCAAGTCTGAGAGGTATTCTTTCAGGAATACTAAGATCTCTTTGTAAAAGCTGATTAGATTTGACTGGTCGAATTGCTGCAGACTATGAAAAAGCCAGTAGGGTAAAAAATCACTTTTCAGTGGCACTTTAGTCTATCTACTGAGGTCTTTTGCCGCTGTTTAAAGGTATGGTGACATTCAAACACGACAAACTGCACTGATTGTACCATGAGTTATGTTACAACTCCAACGCTTTTGTTGCTACCATTTTTCAACATGAAACAGATTCCCGGCAAAACAAATAATGAAATTTGAATAGCTGAGATTTAATCATCCTTTCAGTCTTTCATATTTAAACAATCCTTCCATATGTGCAATAAATTGAGCCCTTTTTCTTTGTTTATAAAATATACATTTGATGCAATAAGAGATACTAAAATAAATCAAAATAAATTGTCTCTACAGTGATCCTTAATCTTAACATCTGATATGGAAAGAATGGAAAGAATAGAAAATTCTGGAAAAATGCTCAGTAGAATACACATTATTTAAGATTTATTTTATCCCATCACACTTAAGTTAATGATGTATTTTTCAAGATAGATGGTAACATTTGCTGTTGTTACTGTAGTAAATACTAGTACTTTTTCTTTTCATTGAGAAGGAGCATTTTGACTTCATCTTTCTGCTTCTTTCACAGTGCAATGATATGTTCATGTTTGAGTGTTTACAGATTGACAGTGGATAGTTCACGGCAAAGAAAATGAAAGAAAGGGTAAAATGGAAGGGCTGGGAGAAGATTTGATTGCAAAATGGAGTGAGGGAAAGGAAAAAATGTTAGTTTATTATACTGATAGTAGTAATATTCAGACTGACATATATACAAAAGCATTTCCAATTCTGTATGCAAACATACGTACTTACTGCAGTGTATTCAGTGTCACACATATGCTGTGTGATAAATAGAACTGGAATGATTATCAGATATTGTCAGTAAATGTTCTTCTCCATGTACTATTGCCTTTGTAAAAACATGCACAGCTACATGGTCTGAAGTTCAAGATCCCCTGACGCCACCTAAAACTCCTTATCTTACTCTCACTATCTTGTGACTAAGTCTGCCAACCATTTTCTCCAAGTCATCCCATCTGCCCAAAATCTACCACTGATCACCAGTTTAGCTTCCTCTATTTAGGGGAAAAATAGAATTATTTTTCATTGCCTTCTGCCCAAGCCTCTGGCAGTCACATCAACAGTCCCATCTGTTCTTTTTTCAGCTTAATCCCACCAGATTTCTGATCTCAGGATTTGCAATGTAAAGGGAGGATATGTGATATGCATAATCAATGCATTTACTCCATTCGAAATACTTGCACAGTAGCTCACTTTCTTTCTCTCTTTCTCATACATAGACACGCTTGTGCATGTGCACACATGAAGACTTTAATTCTAAATAAATGAAAAAAACTTTTAAATATTGAAATATATTCAGCCAATCATACCTTTGGCTTGACTGAGTATTGCTATCATGATGAATTTGGTAAGAGCAGGGATGTCAGAATTTAAATCACCAGGTCTGACAGCAAAAGCTTTAGATTTTCAAAGCTGGGCTGGAGGCAGCAAAATAAAATGTCTCTACATACGTCTTAAAATTCTCATCTAGAATTGTGTCTCATTGTTCTAATATTAAGAAGCAAAGACAGCTGCTCCATCATTGGGGAAGTCGAGTTTGCATCAGGAGCTATATTTTGTTGCTTTTCAAAAATGATTGCTCAGAAGAAGAACAAGCAAATAAAAACATCAAAACGGAGTTGGCCCAAAAATTTTGTCTCGTCTTTCTTTGACCACAGCAGTTTACTACCCACAGAAAAGAGAGTCCAATAGTGTTTCAAACTAGATCCATTAAGCAGAATCCTGAAAGTCTAATTTATCTGCTTTTTCAAATCATATAGAGAAAAAACAGTAAGAAGTTTGGCACATAAAATACACATTACCCAAAACTTAAAGTCAAAATCTAAGTGTGGTTCTTATATCACTATCAGCCTCCACAGCAGTATGAAGATACTTGGCTCTCAAAAACTCAGAGTAGCCTCATAAAGCTTTCAGTTTAGGTATAATATTCCTGGAACTCATAATCCACCATTACTTCACAATAGAGCTCTACAGGAAGAGACAATTCCTATTCACATTTACTTGGGTATATACCACACAGAGTTGTTCTGCTGATATTTCTTCTTAGAAACTGGTTGCGGCTGATTTCTGTGGGAGTTGGCACGGAAATGCCAAGACATAACAGATTTCTTAAAATATTTTAAATATTTTAATAAATAGCCTAAAAATTAAGAAAAATATAATAGACAGAAGTTCACCCTTTATATGGACACTTTATAAACATTGCTTTCAGAAAAAAAAAAAAAGTGTCTCTCGTGGTTATGAGCTCTAAGTTTGCTTCTGGATATGTGGAATGAAAAATGTATGTAGAATCACAGATCATTGAGTAGTCTGAGTTGGAAGTTTGACCTTCTACATATACATAATAAATACTCTCATAAGTGATATCCCTGCATCCAGTCAGTGATATAGGATACGGGATAAACTGTAGACATCCTCACAATCCCTAATGCTTTCTCAACATTTCACTCATGTGGTTGGAAGAAAGTTAGATCCCCCCAAGACATGCTTGGAAAGCAGAAAATTGAAATACTACCTGTGAAATCAGATTAATTTTCCTATTATATATGCAGGATTTTTGTTTTCAGTACATTCAGTGGTTTTTTAGAAAAGACTTCTGGAGTTTGAAATACGCTATCAGTGGTGCATTTCTGCCCTTTGAAATTCTTCAAATTCTTATGTAAATGCTGAGGACCAACAAAGTTTCCCATCACAGACAAATACTGGATCACAAATAACATGTGGAGGCTTTACTAATACCTCCTCCTGAAAATGCACAGACATCTCTTGAGAGCTGAGACTGTTGTTGAGAGTGAAGTCTGTTTAAGGAACAGTACACCTCCAGATCTGAGTAGTTCAGAAATGAACCACTGCTGTTTTGTATCATGACCCTTGTATTCCTATGAAATTATATTTCCATCAAATATCACAGCTTTAGATCAGTGTTTCAGGAAATAAGAACAATAATGTTTAGAAAAGTTTAACTTTCCTTATTGCACATTGATGCAGCCATAACACTTGGCCTTACTTATTCTTATTCTGTGTTTGATTTCCAGCTCTTATTTTGACTTGCTGTGAGATGATGCAAAAAAAAAAAGAACAGAAAAATAAATAAATAAAACACAGTCCTAATCTGTAAAACCTTTAAGGATTTACAAGAAAGAGTGATTTGGAAAAGTGAGAGAACACTCTCCTCTTTTATTTAATAAGAATGGCTTACATTTTACAACTCATTAAAGTATTATTTACTTTAATTTCTTTAATTTTTCAACCTTGTTGAAGATTGTCTGCATACATACATTTTATATGCTCACAAAACTCCTCCTCTCTTCAAGAAATTTCTCATTAAAACAAACACCTTCTTCAACAAAACATAGACCTTCACCTACAGACCTTTTCTTGCTGTTTGATAAACCGTATATATTTTCTGTAGGACAACAGCTCACAATAATTCTTATTTCCATACAACCCAGATATGAAATAAATTTAGGCACCAAGAAACCTGACACTGAGTGGAATTGGCATATTAATGTATGGTCCTTCTCTATATTCAGTAGGCTTCTGAATACCACTTCAGAAAAAGGTCTTATTGGTGCACCTGTGACGAGTTCAGTAAAAGAACACATTTATCCAGCAGGGTTGTGCTACACTACAATTACTCTGATGTTTGTTTTCACCTTTCTTACTTAATTGCCACAGCTGAAAGAAGCTTTCATGAAAGTATAACTTGATCTAACACCACCTATACTACCTGAAGGCTTTTGTGTGTAAGAATTATATTCCTTTGGAGTATATAAGACAAACCAGGAATACTGTAGTGTAAAATATATTTAAATTAAAGCAAGTGTCCTCAGACTGATGGACTTATCCTTCACTGAGAGAAGATGGTGGATCTACACCAAACCCAAAAATAGTTAGCCTGATTCAGACCAACTGGAAGCTATCCCAGGAAGATGAACTGGAACAGGTAAGGGCTGGAAGAATTCCTCTCAAGACATTTACCACAGCTAGGAGTTGGAGTCAAAAATAAAAAAGCTTTGTAGCTTGCATTCACAGAGCTGAATGGAAACATTTCTCCCTCTACCTCTAGGGCACAGGAGTATCACATAACAGAGGTTTGTAAACAGTACCAGTGTACACAGACCATGCAATACTGTGAAGCGTCTACTGTTCTTTTTCTGCTTACCTTCTCACTTTATTCTTGTCTAGAGGCAAAATTCATCGCATGATGAAGTGAGAAAGCACAGAAATTTTATTAAAAAGTAAGACAAGAAAAAGAAAGCAGCTTGAAAAATAAAAGGGGGAAAATGGCTGTTGTAGTAGACTAAATCCCACAGTAGTTACTCTTACCAGCATCTGCACATGTACGGGGACAATGGGAATGTGAGCACCACTGCCGTGCTTCTGTCACGCTGCCATAATCAAGCAGTTTTATCAAGTGAGGGTCAGTCTTGCAATGAACAAAATTGAAGAAGAGTGCATAATATGTTTACAGGTCACAGCAAGAACACTTTCATTTACCAGGAAATGAGAATAGAGTTGTGCTGTGTCTTTGACAAGAAATTGCCATTTCTTTGCAGGAGTTGGTCCTTTGCCAATGTTTCATCTAAGTGCATCTTTCTTTTGGGCTTCAGAAGGAATTGTCGCTGGTCCAAAACAACATACTTAAAATGTTATATGCCAAGTGCTTCAAGTGGCCCAGTAAGTGAAAACATGCATTTAGAGCACTGACTATTCACATAAGCAAGGCTATTTTTGCTAATCGTGAGGCTCACTAATGGACTAGTTCATTAAAATAATGCCTGGATATGTACTTGCATTTTCCAAAATTACTACATTTCTTTTCCAGAAACAAATAGCCTAAATATCAGTTGGTTTTGTTTGCTTTCCTTATTAAAAAAAAATCTGTGGGCATCTCTGGTGGCAAGTACATGAGCTAAAAGTTTAGACTAGCATGAAGGCAAATATGAAAATCCTATTTGACTGCAGAATATTACAGTCTGGCACACTGAGGTGCTTATTATGGGCTTAGGGCTGGAATGGGCACAGACATGATTCAGAATCACTGCCAAATCCTGGAGAGGAAAGGCAAAACACCTACACCAAGTTGAAATGGTGTGCTAACACAAAAAGCTTTTTACTGGAAGTGGCTGAATTTACTATATCTTATTGTCTCATTTAGGGGTCAGAGTAAGCTGTTTCATGGGTTCAGTATCCTTCAGGTTAGGTATCCTTCAGCAGGATTCAACCCAGTGAATTTCAGCACCTAACTCATTCCCTGTTCAGCAAAGGGGAACTGAGTTTATCTGAATTAGCTGGTAAGAGGCTTCAGCAACACACTTCTGATGACCTTAAAATGAGTTGGGGATCAGAAAACATTTTCAAACCTCAGGTTAAGTTCTCAACATTGCTGTCACACCGGTCAACATTCAGTTCTCTGCTGCAGTGCTGAAAAGTTCCATAAACTCCTATTCAGCTGAATGGCTTCACAGCTGACAACATCTCAGTTTTAGTGTGATCCAAGTAACCACACGTACATAAAAAATGTTTATAATAAAAACATGGAACCTGGTTTTAAGCTGTATCCGAATCTCCTCCAGAGAAATCAGGGAGCACAGAATTCAGAGAGATAAGACTTAGCTCAAACAGGGCTGACAACCAGAACAGGGAATACTAAGATTTGGCTTGGCATCTTTTTCTAGAAAACAGACATCAAAATACACGAGAACTTAACTTATGATTTTGAAGTTTTTTTAATACTCTAAGAAAGTGTCAGCAGTCTCAAAGTATTTCCTGTGACAATAAATTGGCACACATAGCTGCAAGTTAATGACATTTTTTGTTTGCTTAAGCACTCTAAGTTCAATGCGAGGACAACTCAGAGAAACCCTTTTCTTTTGCTAGTGCTCTCAGATGAATTCTTGTCATGTTTAATATTGTTCTTTTAAAGGTGCACAGCTAATAGCTTATAGATGTTTTGGTTGCTATCTTTTCATTACAGCACTTGAGGAAAATGCTTGTATATCTTAAAAAAAACCCACATTAATTCAAAAATATCTACATAATTTTTAGTAGTATTGTGTTTCTCTAAATTAACAGAGGCTAAAAAAAAAGTGATGAAAACAGAGTTAAACAGCAAAGGTAACATTCCAAAACTGCATTTGCAGAGAGCTGTTTTCTGCTGTGTTCTGATGCTATTTCTGTTTGTCATTGAATGATCAAATTTTCTGACTGCAAAACCAGAATCTCAATATTCCACGTGGTTAAAAAAACCCACAGAAACAACAACAATGGAAAACCAGCAAAAGCAGAGTGTTTATCTCTTTGCTTATTCTTTTTTATATCATAGCATTTCAATAGAATAGGCAACTGAGATCTAGGCATGGCTGTGAAAAGCCTGTGACTGGAAAGAAAAAACACAGGAAAGAGGAGGTAGAAATATTTATCGAGAACAGTGCAGGCATGCTCTTGTCTGAATTGTGTACATTTTAGAGGTTGCTGTTTGCTTTATTACTTATTCATGTTTTGCTACTCTTAAAACTTTATTTTGAAACAGTCATCCAGCCTGCAACTACTTAGGTAGACCAAAAGGATAAAAGATACAATCTGTACAAATCTTTTAAAAATATCCTGAGTCTGTTTTAGCTACAGTCCGTCAGCTCCAACTCTGATTAGACAATTTTATTTATTTTCAAACAGTGCTTCATGGAGTGCAAAACTAGTTCTCTAATATATTTAGAAATTCACCATTTGGGTTAAATCCCCTTTAGGAAACTATATTTTGGTTACAACTGAAGAAAAAAAAAAAGTAGCAAAATTCATTATGGAGAAAGAATACAGGTATCAAAAAAGACATGTGAAACAGGAGAACATGGAAATTCCTTCCCACTATTACCATTTATCCATCTTATAGTGGGATCATAAGTATGGAAATCAGATCCACTGTGTGATGCTCAGCACTGGAAATTGGCCTCTTTCACATCCATTGCACTGAGACGTATGGTTCTTTATTCATCTGCAGTGAATTTTCATTGTCTTTGAATCCAGTGGTCCTGTCCCCCATTGTTCTCTGTCTGAGCATTAAGAAACTTGCTGGCTTGAAGATATTACTCCCACCAGGCACCATCATCCCCTGTGTCTCTCACATAAAACAAAGACAGAAGCCGTAATGTGTAATTTCTGCATTCCTGATGTCTTTAGCTAGTCCTTGCCTGTTTTGTTTTCTTTATTCCTTATTTTACCCAGTCTCATAATCTGATGAGCCAGTAATTTGTGTCATGGCTCAACACTGTAGACATAAACTTTTAATGGCACTGTCAGGTATTTACTGATAATCTAAGCACTATATATACTATCCTGTGGCCTTCTCCAGCTGTAGCAGTCACAAGGCATTACAGGGCAGTGAAGCATAGCACTCCTTTCCAATACTGGTTGTCTTTGGTCAAGCTAATCTTTTCCAAATCCCCTGGTATTATATCCTTTCAAATAGTTTCTGAAATTTCTTTTTAACTTCTCACAGTTTTCTGAGGTGCTCAGATACACCTCCTTCTTTTAACCCCTTCTTCCCCACAGTTTCTAGATTTTGTTTTCTATCCTCGCAACCTATCCCAGCTCCTCGAAATAAGCCTTTTAAGTCATAGTGAATCTCATTTGTCTGCTTTCCTACACCATTATGTCATAATTGTTAGACAGATATGTCCAAAACACCCTTTGTTTTCCTAAAAACTTTACAGACTCCTGCTCTGAAACAGAAAGCAAAGATGTAGGATGTTTTATTAGAACTTGTAATGTCATCAGTAGTCTGAACATAGAGTAAAACCACAGTACTTATAAAAGAGAAATAAAAGTTTCAAATCTTACACATGAGCAAATTTCTAAAAATACTATATGCCAGATTTCAGGCTTCGAGGCAACACATTTCTTATAAACAGAATGGAACAAAAAAAAAGGTAGAAAAATATACCCACCAGTGCTTGGCTAAATAAAACTTAGAGAGAACCAAGGTCTCTGGTGTGCTTTGGAAAGGAAGGCTGTCCAGATTACCTTACTTAAATTAAATGTCTGGGTTCCTTACGTGAGCCCTTGAGTAACCATTCCCAACCTAATATGTGGGACTGAAACTAGGATTTATCCTCTCAAGGAGACAGTCTCACCATTTCCTAAAAAGAAGACTTAGATGATTAGTTTAAGTAGATTATTTCTACTTATTCTTTTCTGTGGTGAAAATTAAGTGAAATGAATTACTGCCTGTAACTGCTGTGAAGAATTCCTATGAGTGCATTAAACCTTGTGGCTTCCTAATCTGCTAGAAGGGAGACTTTTACATGTTCCTCACTGTATTCATTAGGGCCACAGCCACAGTTTTCGAATCTAAATTACTGGTCATTACTTGCAAACCAACTGTTTGGTATTTCGAAGGTGTCATTACCTCTGTAGCTTTGGAAGGAAGGATAAGCCAGTGGTTTGGGCCCTCAGTGTTAGAACTAAGAGCAGAGGAATGGTTCAGGAAGTCAGTCTATAGACCACATGCCTTAGAGGGGTTCTCCTTGAATTCTAGACTGTTTATTTGACCTTCTTTTTTTTTTTTTTTTTTTTTTATTAGCCCTACTCCACTTTTACTGGCATCCTTTCTGTAAAGAGGGAAAAAATTATTCATTCCCTTCCTGGAATGTCAATATGTTCATTGCCCATATATTCAGTGTGTGTTGGAGTGGTCTAGATGGTGCTCCATCATCATGGCTGGGCTTCGCGAACGAAGATTTGGGAAGGGCTCTACCCACGCTTGCTACAAGCGCGCTGATGGCT
>JAWMRA010000113.1:106932636-106965012 GCA_035584735.1 Pseudotriccus pelzelni
ATATATTTTTATATAATTAGATTGATTTCGAGCTCTTCAATTTTTATAGTTCTTTTCCTTTGCCCTGAGGGAAAAGGAGGGGGGAAGGGGGTTTGCCACTGTGAGTTCGGGCATTTGGCAGAGAGCCAGGTCCGAACTATCACATGTATCCATGGGGTACAAATTTAGGAAATCAGAATATCTTTCAAGAGAACTAGAAACATGGCAGCATGCCAGATCATACAGTTTTATAACCTATTTTTGTTGCTTTTGTACTCAAACATCTCCCCATCAGAACTAGAACTCTGTTGGTCTAGCCTATAAAAAAAATTTTAAATTAAAGAGTCATGAAAAATAGTGTAACCTCAAAAGATTTCATGAACAATAGGAATGATGAGTGTTTCTCCTTGGTTTTATCTCTTCTTTTCTTATAGTGTATGTTTTATTTATTTAATGATGTTAGAGATTGCTGATTCAACATTTCTTTTCCGTATACCTCTGTACAGTTCTTAGCAGACATGAATAAACTCTTAGTTAACAAACTCAGTGTGAACTGAGACTGTTTACTGACGGGAGTCTGTATTTTTTTACCAATCCAGAAATTAATTTGGGGCAGTGATAAAAATGGATTGAAACAAGAATATGACTTCATTTCACCTCATGGTGAGAAAAGAGTTTAGTCAGCTAATTTAAAGTTTCTGATGGAAGAACTTGTGAAAGACTGATACTGAGATACTGGGAAAAGCCTGAACTAATTATCCTCCCACTACAAATCTCAAATGCAACATTTCTAGATTCACTCCATTATTTGGTTTTTTTTTCTGATATTCTAGTTCCCATTTAGCAACTATATATAAATCTCAGGATGAACTTTCCAATCAAGTAAAAAGACACAAATCTGTACTCTTTCAAAGAGAAAATTTTAACTGGACTGACTAGATGCATGGAACTGAGAAAAAAATGCTTTTCAAACTCTAATTACTTAAAAAACACTCATTGTTTCAATATTTATAAAGAACAGATCTATTTTGTGGGGAAGTAGACCTTAACAACCTGCATCCAAGTTTTCCCTCTTCTTATTCTTATTATCATTTACACTCATAGCATTCACACAGCTTTAAGCATCTTGACACAATAGGGTATTCTGTTATATCCTTCCATTACAGATTAAATTATATTCACAGAAAAATAGTGTAGACTTTCAACATCCATCTTATACATGCTCAGCTTTGTCATGCTTGTATTAAATGAGAAGGTAAAAACACAACTAACAATCGGACAGAGTATGTAGGGGAATACCCTCAAGTGCTGTGGTTAAACTTACTCTTATCCATAATATTTAATATTGGTTTCAAGATTCCTTTCCTTTCTTCTTTCACTTATTTTACCTGAGATGACCAAAGGCACTCAGGTTAACGTATCTATCTGTCTTCCTTTAATTAAATAAGGAGCTGTGGAACAGGGGTAGAGCAGCATGCTCAGCCTGCAGCCTGAGGAACAAAAGAAGTGACTTGAACAGTATGGAGGGAGCCTAATGAGAGAAAGCATTCCTGCATGTAGCAATCTGTGCTTCCTACAATGTTACCCATCATTCTCTCTGACTTCAATAATATTCTTAGCATGAAATGTCTAAGATTAATGAGGCATTTATTCTCCGATAAGAAGCTGTCACAAAGAATACATTTTCCATCAACATTTTTGCAGTTAAATTAATACTACCAACATTTTGCAAATACAAGATTCAACACTGGTTTATAGAAGATGATGTGAAGCTAGCAGGTTTATAACTTGGGGTGGGTTAGCATTCATTTTCTCGGTTTATGAGCAGACAATGCTGCCAGTCAGCACACACTCAAGTCTTAAATTGCTGTCATAAGCATCTATTGCTTGAAGCTGTTAAAGGTTAGATATAGGTCTGGGTAGACCTATGGCCTTATCTAGTATAGTTGAGGGATTATTTAATAATAAATTAGTAAAGGACCTCTAACATTAATCATCTTTGTGTTGCTATGTGATTGATCTTGTACAGAAGTTCCTGAGCCCACTTTCCTTGACTTTCCATTCCGGAGCTTGCAAAAAAATCCTTTAAAGGTAATCTTCCAAAAATCCACTAGAGTCAGAGCTCAAACACCGATAAGGCAACCATTGGCTGAGCTCCTTTCTTTGTAAGTTGCTAAGTATCATAATCAGAGCTGCCTGTTTAAAATAAGGGTAAGTGCTCTTCCAAGGCAAATTGTCAATAGAGGCTCTTGTTTACTTCTTTGGGTTTTTTTTTTTGCATAATTACTCTTCCACAGGCTTTTTTAGAAACAATAAGTAGCTAAGACATGTATTGGTCAGAACTCTGCCACAGAATATATCCTTTTCAGTTGATCATTAAAGGACCAAACATGAAGAAGTCATTCTCTGAATGAATTTTGCCATCTTAAACAAAATTCATTCACTTCTGGTTTGGCCATTCTTGCGGATGTCGACTACCAAATCCTCAAGTCTTCTTGCTACTTCCAACAGATGTCCTGTGAAAATCTTGAAATTATTATTGACTTCATTGATTCTGCCTCACTGAGCTTAATCAAGAAGCAAAACTTTAGTAACTATCAGAGTAAGTTGCTCCATGAACAGTGGAACGTGCCATGAGCCACTTCCACCCTCCAGCACGGAGCCACCAGCTCCTGACTGTCTCAGTTATCACAATCCTGCTCAAAAACTTTTCACCTGTCCCATATTATCAGTTTCTCAAAAAACAAATTAAACTTACTTCTAAAACATCGATTTCTCTTTCACAAGCTTGTGACTCAATTTTCTCTCACATTGTGATTGTTTATAGAATTAAGCTAAACAAGGAATGATTGTTTTTATCTCAGGGTTTGCTTGAAGCTGCTGCTTCTTTCTTAGTCTTGAAAAAAGACCTTAATGTTGGGAAGTTTCTTCAATTTTTGGCTTTGTCAGATGGTCTAATAAAATATACTGCCCCTGCCCTCCATTAAATGCATTTCCATTTAAAGGTTGCTTGATTTTAAGTACAAGTTGATCTACTTTTTTTTTTCCTCTCTTGGATATTTCCTTATTCCCGACACTAAATTTTCTTAATTTTACTCTAGTAGGTAGGAAAGTTATACCCATAAAAAATGAAAGATTGCAAGTAATAGCAATAGGAAAAAGTAGTAGATGGCCAGACAAACAAATCAGTCTTTTTTCTTGATTGGAACCGACAAGAGTATCCAAGAGATGGTAAAAAGATGTCTGTGGCAGAGCAGTGTGAAGTATATCTTCAGTCATGTATTTATTCCAGAAGATCTGAAGGCACTGAATATATCATTCCCCCATAACATTTGTAGGCATGTTAGTTTTGTACCATGATATATGATAATCTGTCTTTCATAGGAATTATATTTTAAGTGATTTCAGGGTCAGCATCTTATCTCTTATTCATACCGTGCTGGGTTTTTATGTATCAAACACTCACTGTCAGGCACAGACCCACAGTGAAAACTGTAATATCATTTTTCTCTAGCACAAACTAGCAATGTCATAGAAAGGCAAAGAACTTCTAAATCTAGGTTTAAAGTTTTAAGTTTTATGTAACCTAAGGCAAAGTTCATTGCTGCAATTCATTTAGTTAAAAAATGTCTCTTGGGCCAACAAATTTATAGCATTGTTGTTTACCAGCGTATTTCAATACCTTTCCTTAAATGTCAGTTCTAACTAAGCATATCTTTCAGAAAATCAAAACTTTCTTCTACTATGTACCAGTTCTCTTTCATCAAACACGCCTTTCCTTTAGTGCCCTCTACACAAACTTAATTAAAAATACATTTAAAGCCATTTTGCTTGTCAGACAAAAATATTTAATAAATTTAAAAAATGTGATTTTGTGAGCTGTACAGGAAAAGTTAAAGCTTCAAATAAACTGGAATTAAGTAGAGTCTCAGGAAAAATACAGTCAAAACACATGCACGACTAGTATACTACTGCATAACAAGACCCATATTTTTTTAAGTCTGTCTCATTTTTCAAGGCAGACATGCCTTAGAGAATTTAAACATTTAGTCATTTTCTCCAAGTTGTATTCATTGATGGTTTTAGGTGCTATCAGAAGCCAAAAATTTTGTTTCTTTTGGTCCTTATTTTGAAAGTAAATAGTTTTATTAATCAAGATGTCTCTTACTTATATATACTTGTACTTACATGTAGATGGATGGGGACATGAAGCAGAGACACACTTGACTAGGATCACAGAGGTGATATGTGAAAGAGACACAAAGCAGTTCCATTCACCTTCATTCCCAGGCTACGACCACAGGACTAGCACTTCATCCTTACCTGCTGTTTGATACAGCCTCCTCTGACTGTTAGTTTCAGGTCCTAATCCATCTCCTGATGCAATCGGAGATTAACTAATTTTAGAAAAAGACTGAAACAATTTTTTTTCCTTAATATTTTGCATTATCATCAGCAATTCTGACAGAATCAATAATGTGCATTTCCAATTTATGGTGTGGATGCACCAGTGATTACTATTGGCACATCCCTCAGGAAAACTATCGTTACAAAAATGCAAGAACAGAGACACTTGCAAAGCTTGAATATCTAGAGCACGTTTAAAGGAAGAAATGAGCTATAAGCAGTGTCTTTGCTTTCCCTGTGGAATTTTCAAGCACTTGCATTTGATGGGGCGAAATCAAGTGAGACTGTTTCAGCTATAAAAACAAACATTTACAGATTGGCATTTACACAGTTACCAATTTATAAAAAACTACTCTCATTGTGATTTGTCATGTCTCACTCACATCACCCATCCCTGTAAAATAGAGAACTGTGCTGAGGAGGATCAAAGTCTCACTTCAAGGTGAAAGTACCTTTTGCAGAGATAGTAAAATTAAACTTAGGCAGAAGGAGAAATTATTATATTTATAAAATATTTGGTGGTGGTGGTGGTGTTTTCTAAAAGACCAAAATAAAATAAAATAAAGATTGGAAGTAACAAAGTAGAAATCCATTCTGAAGAGAGATCTTTAATAGATTAATAATCTATCAAATGAAACATTGCTTTGTCTCTCAGCTACTTCTCAGATATATTGGTTTCATGTGGACAAATAATTCAGAGCTAAAAGGGCACCTTATGTCTTTTCCCACACCCAGACATGTAGAAGCAGGACAGTGAATGTGGCAGCAATCACAGGAAATGACTGGTCAGCAGAAAATCACACAAGAGTGTCTAGTAACGTTGTAAGACAGCTCATTAACAGAGGACAAAGCAGGACTGATGCTGTTGCAAATACAAGGTCGTCATTTGGGTGGAACCAAGAGCGCTTATCCAGACACTGCACCTCCCGCCTGTCGAAGGAAAGACAGTGAACAGCCTTGAGTTTTCAGTGCAGTGCTGTGGAGTCTGGCGCCCTACAAAGTCCAAATTCTTTCACTCATTGCAAAAAGATAAAGTTTATTCTGCAGTCTAAACATATAATTTGCTTGGGTACCAGAAGACTAAGTGCATACATTTCTAGTGGTTGAATTTACTGGTAACTTGTCACTGGATATGATTTAATGAACAATATTCTAAGTGAGAAGAGAATTTAAATTCCAATGTAGCAGAATATAGTATCTTTGCGTGTATATTTTTAGTGAATGAGTTGCAACCTATGTTAATACAACCTCTGTTAATACAACTAAATTAAACTCTGTTAGTACAACTGAATCCAACATATATGATTGATAGACTTTTCAGGGCCTGAGCTTGTGAATGAGGCATTGCAGAGTGGGATCAAGCCAAAGAAAAAGTAGTTTGAAATTCTAGAATCCACAGTTTGCAAAGACATTACTGATTTCAGATAATGCAATATAGGTTTAAAGACTAAATGAGAATGAAAACTCCTGTAATAAAAAGCATATTTCAAGTGTTGTTTTACCTTTCATTTTCTTTATTCTTTCTGTTGACATTGTTGCAAATATTACTTATACTTTCAGCCCTCACCATTAGACTCTTTTCCAGTTAGTTAGGGGAAATTTTCATGGGAGAGCTGGAGAAAAAGCTCAGATTAATTTGGACTGCTCAAGACATGGTCTGAGCAAGCAAACACACCAAACAGCAAGTGGCAGTGCCAGTCATATACAAGGAACCACATCACTATTAGTTGGGGTCACAGCTGCTGATTACTTTCACCAAAAAAGATCAACACCAGCAGTTCTGAACTCCATGGGATTCATAATAATAAGCCTTTACCAGATACTCTAAGCTTTTGAATATATTAATTATATATTTTATTTTTCTTCTTTTTGTAGTTTATTGATTCCCCCATTCGACTTTCTTCTCCCTGGCAGATGCAAGAAATAATGATATTAAAATTGATCTAGTGTGCTCAAGGCAGACATTAGCCATGAAATCCAGTTTTTAATGGAAGGTGTATACAATACTAACCACATGGACCTTAGTCCATGTCAGTCTCACATTTTGAATGAGATTTGAGGGGGATGATGAAGCACAGAGTTAGGTACAGGAGAGTGCAGTGCAGGCTCTTATGTTAATGGACTCAAAGACTCCAACTCACAAAAGAATCAATAAGAATAAGGTCCCTTAAAAATATACATTAGAAGCTGTGCTAGAGCCAAAAAGTTTTCTGATTAATAAGAGAGAGGCAGCGAAGTATACGAAAAGGAAAAGACTTTCTTTGCCCTCTATCACCTTAAAAATGAACAACATACATTCCCATAAAGTACAGTAATTGGTGCCTTTCCGGATCTTGGGTTTCTCAATTCTCATAGTAGCAGAGAGAGAGTGAGTGCCTGTCTCTCAGATATCTTAGAAAGCCAGGCAAGCTTATGGGGCAGAGCAGAAAAGGAGTTTTGCTCCAATGAGCTCTGCTATGTCCTTCCATTCAATACTAAATAAGTGTCAGGCAATTAGAAATGGAACAGCGGATGCGTAAATGATACTGCCTTCCCAATAAATTGCTAATACCTGGATAGTGCTGCATGACTGGAAACATACTGTTACAATAACTGCAGTACCAATTTTTATTTCTGAATAATAGAGAATACGAAGAAGATCAATGTAGCATTGGAGCCATGAAACAAACAATCTACCAGATGATTCTTTTCCTGTCTGATTTCTTATTTTCTTCCTTCCAGAATTGAGACATACTGCATCCAGGCTTTGCAAGACTAATGGGCTTTTTCTTTCTCCTTCTTGGCGGAAGCGTGCTGTGGTGCACATGGTGGTCTCTGGGCAATATTTAATGACTGCTAAACTGTGACATAAAGTTCATGCTTGTTCTTGCAAGGTAAAAATCAACCTCATTTGTAGTGAGCACCTGAAGTTCATTATTTTGGAATAGCAAGAAAAGTGAAAAATGGGATTTTTTTTTTCATCTATTGACACATTACAGCTTTTGTTATAACAATTTGGTCAGAAAGAAAGGACAACCGCAAGGCACATATCCACACTTATTTGCATTATTTATTTCACTTGGTTCATGTACCATCTTTTACCATCTGTCACATGGAAGATGGCTTTCAAAGAAATTCTGGAATACTAATGGAATTCCCTCAGCATCACCATTCAGCACAGGTGGCATTTTTAGCTCCAAAACTAATTAAAATGCATGCTTTAAAGAAGCTCAGTATTTAATTCAAGCGGAGAGGATACACAAGACATCTCTTCAGCATTTCAGAGGTCACAGCATGAGACTGATTTGGCAAACTTCGTCTAAAATAACCCAGTACTTAAGGGAGTTTTACAAAGAAATACATTATATGTTGATTTCATACTTAGCAAATTTTAAAGCAGCTGTAACTATACAGTAGATTCAGCTGCATTTTGTAAAACGGTAAATGAAGATAAAGAACAAAAATCTTCACTTTTTCCTATCTTTTATCACTGCTATGATGAAAATGCAAGTGGAGTACTCAGGTCTAACCACTAATTAGCAACCAGAGTCATATTTTGCATTGATCTGCACTGGGTTGCGGTTCAGCACTCAGCCTTCTGCAATTGTTGGCTATGTTTTGCTAGAATAAGTACCATGCAGAAGAAGGAGCAGAAAGTAATGAACAAAAGACAGAGCAATCTATTGTGCAGGTCACCTCTCACCATAAAATCCATTGGGTGCTGATGCAATCCTGCCCTTCAGAAAGAGAAGTGGATCCCTAACAGCTCCTGAGCCCCTTAAGAGTGGCCAGGAATGAAGGCTGGGTATCTTCAGTTCTGAAAACCTTGACTAAATGGCACCTGCTGCTGCAGTTACAGCCCTTCTTCCCTGCTCAAATGGCATGAAATTCAGAAAAGAAAAATAACTCTTGCATCAGCAGCACACCGTCAAGTTATTCACACACTTTCTAGTGAGTGTAAATTGGGATGTAGGGGCAAAATTTGTTGCTTTGAACTAAATGAGAAACACCTGTACAGTAATTCTGATTCTGTGTGCACTGTTTAAAATACCCTTAAATAAAGATGCTTAAGAGATTTGCCTTTGTGTTGTTTTTCCCTGAGCTGGTGTCATTGTGAGAATATTTTGTATGATTTTAAGGACAAACAAAGTGATTAAAAAGCTCTTTCAATTTTTCTTTTTATTGGTGGTATTTTAACTGATTCTTTGAAGAGGTATGAAACTGGGCCCAGTAGGTGTTAGGAAGGTTTATTATAACCTGACAGAAATCTGTCTAACCCTGGGGCTTTACTAGCTCTCAGGGAATTGTCTTGCTTATTTTCATTAAATCATTAAGTGATTGTAATGTAACTTTTGAGCATATGACAGCCTTGAAAATAATAAAAGTAACAATAAAAAAATTGAAGCAAAAGTCTAACAACTTTTGTCTTATACAGGATCTGTGGATGCCTGGAGTGCTGTATGGCATTCTTTACAATCAGTGATGGGAATGTTATTGTTATCGTGTTGAGCAGACACAGGCAAAGAGAGTCTACTCCATTTTTTTCCATTGCATAAATCTGAAAGCTCATATACAGTTTACAAAGAATCAGAATAATAGGCTGAGAGTATACCATAATCTATTTAATTAGGAGATATAGACTGAAATCTAAAGATATACATTTAATTCCTATCTCTTCCACGGCCATTCTGGCTAAATAAAGACCACTACACCTGACCTACTTGACTAGACTTGTTTTGATGACCAGTAGGGATCTACTCAATAGTGTCAATGAAGCCTTGGGAACAATTCATCTCATGCCAAAACAGAGATTTATTTACACCTACTCAGATGAATTACACCCTGTATTCCATTAATCCTATTGACTATATCTCCTTTTCTCTGAACAGAAATGTAGAAAATGATCCCTGATTTAGTCATCCACCTGTAAGTAATGTAAATCTCACCTTAAATAAATAATGTCCCAGCTCAGTCAAGTATCAAGGTGTACTTTTCCTTTGGAGGATATTACTGGTTTCATTTTGTTCTAGAAAGGAAGAAAAACCTGTGCTGAGGTCAAACTATGCGCTTAATATTCACCATAGTCGACCTCTGGAAAGAAGTCTTCCTGTACTGGAGACCACCACAATATTTAGAAAAAAGAAGGTTGATGTCATTTGCCAGTCCAAACATCTCTGCAATACAAATGATTTGTCTTGCTTATACTGGGAGAGAAAACAGGCCCATGTAAAGTAGTGAGGGGTGGAGGACGAGATATGACTTGAAAACGCAAGCGATGACCAGAAAAAAACATGAGGGAAATATTTACTGCTGGTGCATTTTAAAGTCTCTCTTGGGCTGGAGAGGGGGAGTGACATTTTATTGGAACTCTGTGCCAATGAAGGAAGCTCAGCCTATGTAGCTAAGTTTCCTTACAGCAAAAGAAACATGTTATGTATTATTATATTACATTGCAATAAAAGGGTGTGGTAATATAGCTATATTACAGATATAAATATAACAGAAAAAGTGTAAAAAGGCTAAGCAAATACACCAGAAGAAATATGTGATGGAACAAAGAAATATGAAACCAGACACAAATATAGAGGAATTCATCACACTATAAAAAGAACCAAGAGACATTTCAATGAGGTAAGAAAAAGCATCAATTGTGTAAGTAACAAAGGGTGAAAGAATACAATGTAAGCCAAACAATATCCTTGGAAGGAGAATGGAAAATCTGTAAGAAGGTTAGAATGGTTCTCATAAATCTGAAAATCTAATATCAGATGAGAAGGACAGGGTACAGTGAATTGTGTGTAGGAGCTGGACAGAATATTAGGAGGGCAAAAACATGGAAAAGTATCTGAAAGGACGATATTAGACTGAAAAAGCTGTTGTCTTTTAATTAAGATGCCAAAAAGTATCTACATAAAGTTTGTAAGCAAATATAAGCAAAAAGAGATGATTCAGATTTTTCAGGAAGACTGTGTTAATTTCCGTCCTATAACCCAGCCAGGAATGCTGAATATTCTGAACAGTGCTAAACTCTCTGCACAGTGAATCTGGTGTGCAAAATGTTATTGAATATGCATCATGGAGAAGCGAGTCAGTTCATTTCCTGTTAAGGGATATGGATGAAACAATCCTCAGCTATATAGGAAGAGTAAATAACCGTAAATAAGAAGCTCAAGGTTGAGATAAAGTACTGAAAACCAGAGAACATAGAAAGGCCTCAAGAATTCTCTAGGATCAAAATCCCCATATTTAACCTGGAATTTCTAGCAGATTCTTGGGTCTAGCAATTTTCTTGGGGTGCAATTGTGGATAATACTTGTAAAATTAAGAGTCTCATTTCTGTTACCAGAAAAAAAAAATATTTCTAACCTCTTAAAACTATTTTAAACACAGAAGGCTTTTTTAGGAATCAAAATGTGTTTGTCACATCTATCAGTGTTTGCAGCAAGTAAACATGATGTCAATTAGCCTTGCTAATGTGAAATCATTACCAGTTCCTGGCTGGAAAAAAGAGTTCATCAGCTCAAAAATACATTGTGTGTGTTGCAATATATCCTACTGCTGGGTAAGAACAATCTTGGATGTTTAACTAATTAGTATCTGTTTGGAATATTCAGCTCCTAGAGTTTGAAACATTCAGCAGAAATTTGTTAGAGGCGCGTTAGGTAGCCCAATAGATAAGTTAAGAGGCAATTGTTCTAAAACCTGAACAAATGTAGAATAAAAAACCCTTTGTGCCAAAAAAGCTTAAAATTTAATGTTACTAAACCCACAATTTCCCAGTGAACTTCAGCATAACTGCTAGGGAAAAAAATTAATCAACCTTTTAGTGCTGAAAGTCCACTTTACCTCTAATGAAATGCTAGTGCAGTCGTTGGTGGCTGCTGTCTGATGCTAATCCATGGGCCAAAAGGGATGTTGGGACTCATAACGAAAAAATTTCCAGTTTCTGCTCCATGTGCAATAAATGTAGAGTCTAACATGTTAGAGGAAACATAGATGGGTTTCAAACTATCCTTCTGATGTTTTATATCAACAACAGAAAAACAATAGAGAAGAAAACACCATTCTAATTAGTATAAACCTACCATTTCAGAGATGGCATGCTAAAATTAGTGACTTGTTATGAAATGCTAGATGCCCATACCAGCTCATGTCATTCTGTTTGATGGAAAGGAATATGATATAGGACTATAACTCAAGAGTGGGCCAGAGTGAGTGAAGATGCTGACTTTCACTGTCTAATGAGGCATAGTCACCTGGGCCCAGTGTGAACCAGGTTTACAGCAATAAGAAGTTGGTTCCTAACACAGATGAAGGACTTGTGGAATTCTTTATCACAGGATTCTGTGCATGCAAAAATTGTTAGGTAATCTAGGGGAGGAGCAATAAATACTCAGACAAAAATATTTATTATGGTTGCCAAATATATAAACTACAGTGGGTTCAGGTCATTCTCTAAGCAGAAAACAGTCAGAGTGAGTGATCAGAAGTATAGCTTACATTTCCCTAGACATCTATTATAGACACAACTGAGGTCAAGTGACTGGGTTAGACACACTTGGTGAAGCATTAACTCTGTTCTTACATGCTTGCTGTATTCCCTTTTCTGCAGTTCACTGTAACTGGATCTATAATTTCAGGACATTCAGCGAATGTTACCATAAAGTCAGACCTGGGGCTGCTGCACTTATGGCCCTGAGTGAAGTCCTACAAACTGTTCTGTTTTGTTTCATCTGTCCAACCTGTCTTCAAAGCTACCACCCCTAGATCAATAATAGGAAAACTGATAACAAAGCAACTTCTGTGCTATCCAAGGTAAAACCAAATCAGTGTAGATGTACATTAACTTATCAGGCTATAAACCAATAAACTGCCATTGCTCAGGCACTGTTTCACCTACTGATCAACCAGGCTTTCCATTTCTTTTTCACAGCAGAAATCTAGTATTTTCTTAAAGCAATAGGTGTTATAATTATGTATGTTTGCGTCAACACTAAAAGAGTACAGTACTTATAATTACAGTAAATGAAACAAAGTTTTGATTCCATGTGTTATATCATAGTATATTCTTACTGGCATGATGTCTATGAAGCTGCTAGAAAGCAACTCAGCAATGTCTTCTTCCTGGATAGACTTTCTTTATGCTGGGCAGGCATGTTGATATTATAATGACATTGGGGATAGATGTATGATCTATCATACATACTAAGAAACAGTCACCAGTTTCTTCTTAGCCAAGAACTGAGATCAGTGTGCTGCCTCATGAGGAAACCTATGTGGCTGCCTGATTTCAACACTGTTGTTCATGCTCCTTATGCTGAAGTGTTGCCTTTCTCTGCCTTGTATGATCATCTTGTCTTCCAGTTCTTGTACGCCTCCAGCACTTCTTTCAGCTTGTTCTTCAGAGAAAATCCCTCACATTCTGCCTAACTTCCTCTGGGAACTTTCATAACACTCAAGTGTTGTTCCTGTTTCTTCCCCCTCCTCACTGCAAACCTCAACATCTGCAAGATACTCCTAAGAAACAGCTCTGTTTGTATGGCACATCTGTCTCAGTATTACTATCTAGTCCCTTTTGATGCCAAACCCATGATACCACTCACTGAACAATTCAAGCTAAGCATGATTAAAACAATTTCTCAGTTGCAGACAAGACACTACTATTCCTTTTCAACACTGTGGACACCACTACCAGTCTGCTAATGACTTAAACTTCTAACATGATTTTAAATGTTTGATTTCTTAAATCCAAAATATTCCTAATTTTCTCACAATCATTCCACACGCAATATTATTCTTTACCTGCCTATTCATACAACCAAGCTTTGGTCCTGCTTGCTGAGCATCCGGCTTACTAAGTACACAACGAAAACATCACTGTTCTGTTATGAAATGCTTCTGTGTATGTGCATTTCCATACCCTTTGATCATGTCCTACTCTGTTTACAGTTTGCTTGTGACTTCACTATCAAATTTATATTGTTTGTTTTATGTTCATAGCTGTCATGGGTTTGCAAAGGTCCCTCCTCCCTGGGGACTGGAAGTAGTTTGTCCAGGTAAATTTCCAGACCAAAGCCAATCAACAGTTTGAGTGATGCCCTTTGCTAATTACATAGTTAAGAAAATGGAAGAGAAAGTTGTGGCGCAGATGAAATTAGGCGCCATGTAGGAGGTGGTGGCAGGCCCCGAGGGGGGCCAGGCCTCCCTCCTCCCCTGGCCCTGGGCCGGGGGCAGGAGCAGAACTGAAGCCCCTGAAGATGAGACTCTGTGGGAGTCTTGCTGGATTGTGGCCCACAGAGAGAGAGACCTACACTGGAGCAAGATGGCCCAGTTAGGATCTTGAGATCCCAGTGAAAGATCCACGCTAATGCAGCTGAGTTTGTGACCCTAAGGGACAGCAGAGAATGGAAGAACTGTTGTCCAAGGGATGGGCCCCTGCAAGAGAGGTCTATCAAGGACTATTCCTGTGGGAAGGGATCCCACAGAAAACAGGGGTGGACTCAAAAGCCATTATCCACTGTGACCCTGTGATGAAAACCATGGAAAAGCAAGTGTCTGCTTGTAGTCCATGGAAGACCTTACAGGACCTGGGTAACCCCAGCCTTATCCCAGGAGGGAGGTAGGCCCAGCCATGAGGTCAACACAGAAGAGAAAGAGACAGAGAGAGAAACAGTTCCAGCTGCAACGAGTCGGAGTTGTCGTCCCAGAGATAACAGAGAAGAACTTACAAAATGCTACAGAATGGCTTGGAAGACTTGGAGCTTTAAAAGTGGAAAAGAAACTACTTCTCCTCCTGGACTGATACAAAGGGGGGAGGGATGTTTCTGTAAATACATAGTGGTTTTGCCTAATTAGAATTATTGTAGATATAGTTGTTTAGTTTTTATTTAGCTAGTAATAAATCCTAATATTATTTTCTCCCCAATGAGATTTCTTTTGTCTTCATAAACCTTCTCTCAATTTAGAGCAATTGTGTTTGGGGGGGTGTGGTAAAAAAATGGTCCCTAGACAAACCCACGACAATAGCCTAATCCCAATTTACCTCTCCTTCAGAAACAAGAGATTATCTCCTGCTTCTAATCAGTTACTGATAATACCCTCCATCACCCACTTGATTGTTTTCAAGCAGTTACTTTCATGTTGTTCATGCTTAGAAGAAGCACTATAAAGGAACAGCATTGTTTTCCTGCAAGTCCCTTCTCCAAATCTGCCTTTTGACATTATGCTTATAAAAATACTTTGTGTAAATAAGCTGAAAATAGTACTAATAGTGTTGCTTATTGGTATTATTTCTTTTTATTCCTATGTTTTTGTTTATATTTGTGTAGTTTCTTGTCTCTCATATACAGTAAGTGTGTTTTTATGCAGCGTTCTTTTGGATGGTGCTTGTAGAGCACTTCATAAATTGAGTTCAGTCTTCCGGTTTCTGGGTCCTACTCCAATATGAATAAAATCGCAGTAATAATAAAATCCTAAGGTTCCTCATAATTTTTATAATTTTGTTTTTTTAATATATTCACAAATCTGTACTATCTGCTTCATTTTCATAGCATCTGAGTGACTAGAATGTAGGATATGCTTTTCCTTCCAACACTGTTGTTATCACAACTACTACACAGTAAACTGGAGCGTAAAGAAATGTAAGATAACATTCAGAGCATCTGTTTTTCAACTTTGGACAGCACTTAAGGCGGAATGTAAGCATTTAGGTTTATGTAAAGTAAATTCAGATATCAACTATGCAGTACATAAGGTTCTGTCAGCACCTTTGATTCGGACCACAAAAATCTGTGGATGCCCAGACCCTTACATTCTAGACTCAAGAACGTGGCACCAAGCACTAGCACAACATGGAATTCCTTGAGAGAGACTCTAAGAACCTCGTACATTAACTGTACTTCCATCCCTGGAATTGCCCAATCTGTTTGGTGTAATTCTACTTTAAAGCAAACCATTAATGCTTTTAAAAGCAGGTAGTGCAATGACTGTATTTTTTGTTTCCACACCAGAACATTAGCCAAGGAGCTGTGATGGGCAAGATCTGCAGCACTGCATAACGATCCAGGAGTTACCATCCCATCGTGAAGATGCACAAATATAAATAACCTATTTCCCAGAATTACACTGCTGAGTTACTGAGATAGTTCAAGCAAACAAAAGAGGAAAAGAGGTTTGAAGGCGGGCAACACTACATCTGGGAGCACAAAATCCCGGGGACAGGAAAATAACTGAATCTCCAAGTAGAGAAAGCACTATTTTTTTTGTATAGGAAGAAGGGACCCTTAAAAATGTACTCATAACGCTATGACCTCTATTTGAATGAACTCAGGAAAAATGCAATATGCAGACAAAATTTTGAAGGTTTATTAACTTCCAAAACACATGAACTGAAGTCTTTGTCTCATTTTATATTCCTTTTCCCCTCAAGTTTCAATGCGATGCTTCTGCAGTGAAAAGCTGTATTTCTGTAAACAATATTGGGGTTGTGGCTGTTATCATTTCACACAAGACCCCTCTTGCAGAAAGAGCTTTGGAGAATATTGGACTATTTTTTTAAGCACCTTTGACAGTCTGCTGTGCTGAGTCGAAAGATTTCAAGGTACATTAACTTTAACAAAAGAGTGTCTGTGCCATAAGCCCCCATTTCGCTTCAAAATAACGATAGCTGTTTTAAAAACATATATATAACTTAACCCAACTCCTTTATTTATTATTATTATTTATTTAGAAGGTCCCTCAAGCAAATCCAGATAGAGGCTGATAGGATGGGATTTGCAGAACCAGGGACAGTTTCAATTTTGCTTTGAATTCAATATAATTGAGACTGTGGCATTTGAAAATGTGCAGTCTGCAGATTAGATCATGTAGTTTCCCACCCATTACTGACTCTCCTTCTTGCAGTGCAAGATGTGCTCTGCCTCATACACACATTCTATTTCATTCTAAAGATAATCAAGGGCAAACTTTAGAACCTCAGGAAAAGGCTTTTTCACTGCACAGGAATTGCATCTTTAGTCTTTGCATGCCAGAGGATTCTTCAATTTGTTCCATGGAGCTCTGTTTTCTGCGTTATTCTGGTATTCTTCTAAGTGTGTTTTCTCCTCAGGAAGAAAAAAATTCAGTTACTGTGCCCTGAATCCGTTACTCTGTTTACTCTGCAAAACAGTTAAGCTGGGTATGCTAAAAACAGACGGGGAAAACATCTCTTTTTTTTTTTTTTTGGTGAACTTTCACTAAATTAATGTGTGTTTATTTATTAGCATTAATAACTTCTGACCTCTTTTAACTTTCCTGAAAAACAAATTTTGGTTCCCCTTGCTCTGAATTTCATGCAAATTTATAACTTTTTTGTACTGTTACAGATCTCCTGGGGCTTCACATATGTGCAGTAGTGAAGCTTCAGTAGTCTCCTGTTATAGTACAACACTTTTTAGCTCTTTTAATTGAATGAGTGTACTTGAGTCTGTATTCACAGTGTTCCGAGAAGAAGGAGCTGAAAATCTTTTAGACTTTAGAAGAATAAAAATACAAGAATCTTTTCTCTAGCACTCTTCTACCCTTAGTTTGTCTTTGCTCCATATCATTGGATCATAAGACAACATTCCAATTTTCCTGGAAATTGACCAGACATTTGCAGCAGTGTAAAGTGAGTGTAAAATTCACCCAAATCCAAATAGCAGTTTTATACTCCTTTTGCCTGGCTGAGCAACTATAATCACGGTTGCCTTATAGCCCACACAGTCACCCAGCGTTACTGCTCGCATCAGCAACACTCCCTACCTTATGATGAGCGTGAAGTTTAAGCAGCTTGTAGCTACATCTATATCATAAACAAAACATGCAAGCACTTATTTTCTGGCCCTGAGTTCAAACAGACAGGTCTGTATACATTCAAACTTTCTAAAACAAAGTCAAAATATCCAAACCACTCATTGAGAAATATCTTTTGTCTCTGCTAACTCCTGAGCCATGCCTGGAAATTTTGGAGAAGGTGCTTCTTGGCCAGACATTACTCTAAAAAATTAACATTCGAGAGAACCAGATCCAAAGCTCTGGCATGTTTTCTGGCTTTTTTTAACAAGTAAAGTGAGTTTTTAAGTAGTTTGACCAGCAAACTGCTACCTCTCTTAAAAAAAAAAAAAAAACCCCCCCCCCAAAAAAAAAACAACTCTCTTCTAAGCCTCAGTTACTTTTCAGTCTTTGGTTTCTTACCTTACCTTTCAGTGTTTTGATCTTCATTATAGTTGTTGTGGTCTGTTGCTTGTGTTTTTTACCTTATAGTTTCCTGACTTAATTTATGCCTAATTGATCAGAAAAGGCTTACAGAGGGTTACACGCACTACGTGTTTAGCTAGTGGGTGATTTTTGGATATTTCTCTCAGGCTTTAAAAGTACTTTGCTTAACCTGCTCTACAAGCAAGAATATTTCCTTCCATGATTGATTTTATTTTTGCGGTTTAGTCCTCTCCCTAAATATTGACCCATGATCTTTTCTTGTCCATTTCAGGTTTTCTGTGTACATTTCTTTAGTTTAAGATTATCAGAAACAGGAATAATCAATTAATACCTATGGAATTTTAAATTCCAAGTTTGCTTTACCTTGTCAGAAAATAATTACAGAAGAATTAAGTAATAAAGTAGGGTAAAATACTTGCTGAACTGTGCTGGTGCTATTTGTATCATAAATTTCTTGCCAGAAAGACTCCCATCAATATTCACAGGGAAAAACGATGCAACCACTCTTGTACCTCTTGCAGAGGTGGTACTTTGCAACACTAGCCTTGCAAACAAGGATGATAACATAATATTTCTACACTTTTTTTCTCCCCATGACATCTTATCTCACAAGTTCTAATGCAAACTAAATTTTCAGATCCTATTAAAACTCGAATCTTCATTAAATCAAGCTCAGAAGCCTACACATTCTAGTGGTTTACATTTATTTTAAGGTGTAACTGCTTAATCCAAAAGAATCTACATAATCACATTCAAAGCAGGTTAGCCAAGATAGCCACGCAGTTTTGGTGTATGGCTGCACACAGGTATATGACTATGTGTTCTTGGGACAAAGCTCTAAAATCAAGATATGGCATTTCATTGCAGTAGGTCAGGTAAGGGATGGGACTTAAATGGAAAAATATCCTCTGCCTTTACCTTAACAGTTGGACTTTATGATCTTAAAGGTCTTTTCCAACCGAAATTATCCCGGATCTTCGTTTGCGAAGACTGGCCATTATATTCCATGATTCTATGATCTACATTCAAATTTGCTGGCACAGTAACAGTTATCTTTTATTAGGTACATGCTATTACATCCCAATTCTGTTTTATTCCCCCCCCCCCATTTTATATAGGCTTCCCTAAAGCCTCTTCCTAAATACTTATGATGACAACTGTCATCCAACAAAAATGACAGTAGAAGGTTCTACATTTGGAATGGAAACTTTTACTTACGTGCCTTTGACAATAACAGTGGATGTTATTTGTATTATAAATACTATGATCTGTAAACATATCATACAAATCATACATGCCATTATTGCTGTAAACAGAAGACAAAATCCAAGACTAATGCCAGTAAGTCAGAACTGGGCAATGAAGTCTTGCTCAGAACCATGAAACTGATTTTTTTTTTTTCAGAGATCTTTTCTCTAAATAACAACCTGATGTACAAAGTGTTGATTTTGGGGGTGTTCAAAGAGCAGATCCACATCTAAAGGCTTGTGCTTCAGACTTGTCTCTAATTAAGAAGTGTCCTGAAGTGAACAAAGGGCCACACAGTAGGAAATATATGCTTGCAGACACCAATTCACACCTGTTAATGATTAGTTTGCAGACACTACCAGATGTGCTATTTATCTGATGATCAGAGTAATTGAAATGAATTGCTCTGAATCAGTCATGTAAAATTGTCCCAGTTAAGCAGACGTGTTGCTTCTCCTCTATTTTCTTACACGAGAGATGGAGATACACTATTCTTTAACACTGTGCTTTACCCTTTACATAGTGTTCCCACAAAGAGTTTGAGCTGCATGCCATAGCCTCATCAACCCCCCAGAAAAAGAAAAAGGAAAAAAACCCGCAAATATATCTGTACAGAAAGCTTTTCAAGTCTGACCATGGACAAGAGTTCACAAAGGCATTAGTTAGCAGTAAAAACAGGTCGTGATTTTTATCACATATCCAGAAATCTGCAGTTCAACGCTTTCAAGGTCAAAAAGTGAAACCCTACAGATGGAGAGTTGCGAACTTTCAAAATTCACTGCCAACGGATACAGTGGTAGCAAACAGTATCAGTGCACCTCCCAAACAGGAACAAGTGAAAAAACCCAACAATTTAATGTGAGTACAAAGGGAATGGATGCAAATAGCTGCCAGGTTCATGTGTTTTCCCTCCTTTTGCCGCTGTTGGAGACAGAGGTACAGCACCAACCTGACCCAGATGGGCTTCTCTGTTTCCATGTCATTCTTTTGGCATGGTAAGTTATCAAGCTAACTTTCTTCCCAAGAGACCTAAACCCAGCTATAATTTCAAAATCTATGTGAATACTGAGAATTGATCTGTGAGAGGAGAAATGAGCAAATAGGAGGAAAGCCATTTTGGCTTTTCTGTTGTCTACACTTACAAGACAGACTGATCACGAATTCAGCAGAGTATTTCATACTGTAAAGCCCATGAGCAGAAAGGAGGATAAGATGGGCTGAAGTGTATGCAATATCCAGGCAAACATAAAAAGGATGCCTTTAAACATGATATAGTCACAGTGGCATGGGTTTAAATTCTTTGTTGTAGAACAAGGTTTATTTATATACATTGTTTCAGGTCTGGTGGAGCCTTTGGTTTGGACTGTGGTAATTTTCTAGCTTTTTGCCATTTGATATCTTTTCTACTATCCAGGTAATCATTCTTAGTTTTTCTGTGGCAGATTGAAGTTTCTTTATATCTCCAGCACAGACAGATCTTCAGACCATACTGGTCCTGGTTTGCCAAGGGAAAGAGGAAAAAAAACTCTGTGGAAAACCTAATCAGAGAAATCAGAGAACTGAAACTAAGAACGAACCAGAAACAGAGGCATTAAAAGGCTTTCAAACTATGATTGCCCAGAGATTTTCTCTAGGCCTTTGTGCACACTGAAAGTTCTAGCTGAAGTCTTGACAGTAATAACTTCTAGTTCAGTTTCCTGCAACCTCTTGCCAGAAATACTTGCCTGCTTCTATTTCTAGACTTATAACTCCACGTCTGCAATTGAATTTCCCTCAGGCTCATGACCCCATGTCTTACATGAGGTCACAACACTTCATTTGGGAAGGTCACTGTTGCTATCTGAACAAGAACAGAGAAAGGTTGCTCTCAATTTTGGTGTATTTTTTTTTCCCCAGAATACTACACCTCCAGCACTATTGATATGTTACCTAATGATCTCCATTGTACTACTCAAAGCTGAAGCTCACGTGACCTGTTTAAGCTGTTGTGCAGCAAGACTATAAGAGTTGGAAGAAGAGCAGAAATCTCTGAGCTCCCTGTGCAGTGTGCTGTCCGCTGGACCATGAGCAGTAGTTGGCACATATAACTAACAGCGTTCAGCTTTCTGTTGGCAAAGGTTTATTAAAAATTCTAATGATTTGTGGTTTTGTCTCAGGTTATTTATCTTATTTTCTTTCTCTCTCTCTGAATGCTGGAAGGAGGTAGTCAGCATCATTACACCCCAGACAATTCAGTTGATTGCTTTTTTCATAAGTGTTGGAGAACAGAGTTGTGCAATTTTCAGTAGGCGACAGAATAGACAGAAGAAAAAGTGAGTGCTTTAAATAGAATCACTACAATGCTGCTTGCAAAATGTTCTTCATTAACTCTTAATGAACAGCCCATGCTCAACTATTGACATAAGTTTATTCATTTAAGTTAGTAGTTTTCTATTCCTAGATTTGGTTACATGGATAATCCTGTCCTCCTACATTCTGTGTTTCCCTTTCTTAATTAGACTATGGTGATTTGTTCCTTGAGCTGTGCTTGTTTCTTATTTCTCAAAGATGTCTTTGTTTTTGCCTTCACTCACAAGTACATTCTTTTCTATATGTTTTCTTCTCCTCTTTCTTCTCCTATTTTTACTTCTGTAGCATATTCTATACCTATGCAGAAGAGTATTAAAACTATTTATAAGCCTTAAAAGATATCCTTTTAAAACAGTCGTATAATGGTAGAATCACAGAATGGTTTGGTTTAGAAGGGACCTTAAGGATAATCTTGTTCCCACAATCCTGCCACGACCAGGGACAGCTTTCACTAGACCAGGCTGCTCAGAGCCCTATTCAGCCTGACCTTGAACACCTCCAGGAGTGGGGCATCCACAATTTCTCTGGGCAAACCATACCAGTCCACTGCAGTTTGCTGGGGTAGGGGAGATATTCCTGCATTTCTTACAAACTTGTATCCTAAATCCACCACTTATACACCTTCCACAACCATCTTAGGTCACCCACTGCCTAATTAACGTTAGCTTAAAACAAATTTTCTTAATATCATATTTAAGTCTCCCTTTAAGTCTCTACTTGTTATCACTGAAATCCGTCTCTTCTTAATATCTCAGTGAGCAACAGAAACTAAATAATCATACTTGCCTATTTAAGCTGGGAACCTCTCTCTATCCTGAAGGCCAGTGGGTGCTGCACTGATTACACATGCATGGCCAGAACCCTCTTACTTACAAAGTGAACTCCTCTAAATAGGCCAGTGGAAACGATCCATGGTTCATGCACTAAACCAAACGCTCTCTGTAACCGCACAGGAACTTGAGTTAGTGAAACTGTGCCATGCACCAGGTTAAAACACTCTGGACAGCTCTGTGCCCCAGTCCTGTTTAGTTTTCTTATACAGATGTGCCAGAAAAGAGCACTAAAAAACAGGTCTGCTCCAGGAAGGAGTCAGAGCTGGGAGATGGGACCACCACAGCAGAGGCAGCATCATCACTGACCGGGCACAGTCTGAGCAGGACTGGGTTGGTGACAGTGCTATAGCCAGAGTCCATGTCAGAGCAGGGACATAGGAAGCCTGCAGACACAGCTAGCTCTGAATTAGAATTACCCTAGCAAATAGGTGAGGACGCTGCAGGGAATTCACACCTTTTACCTCCTGCCCAGGTAAGGGAAGTGGTAAAAGTGTGGAAACCACAAAGTGGGAGATGCTGTGGCACTGTTTCTTGTGCACATGTGCATTTGCTGTATTTGCCTTGGATCCTAACCAGCCAGGCTTTAGATTACCTGTTATTCTTTCCAAAGCACACCTGCTGTATTTGCAGTGCTGCTTTACTGAAACTGGGCTGAGTTGACTCCTTTGGGGGAGTCATTATTCCCCTTACCATGAAAAAAAGTCTCCCATGGCTGCCTTGGGATTTTAATCAATATTCAGTATGTGATAACAAAATTTGCACTTCCTTTACCAATAATTTTCCCTGGATTTTGAAATCCCTGTCATTATTTCAAGAAGCATATAAACACAAATAATAATAAACCCTGCATATAATTTTCTTCTTGATTTTCATCTGCCTTCTTGGACAGCAATCCTATGGATGTCTTCTTGCTTTGAAAGCCTGTTCATAATTATTTCCCACTCCTACACAACACTTGTACGTCTTTGTGAAGTTTCTCTAGTTTATACCTCCCTCTTCAAACCCTTAGCATCCTTTCCTGTGCCTCGTATTTTTTCATTCTCCAAATACTAATCACCTACAGAAAGTTGAAAGAGAATTGGTTCTATCTCTTTCAAAATTCTCAGTAGTATAATTATTGTCCAGTAAGTGTAATTTAACATGACACTAAGCTCAATCTTTTGCCACTGTATCAAGTTCATGGGAAAAAACCAAGATGCAGTAAACAGACTGTATGCACAGTCTGGAAGAAGCTTCAACTATATCACAGTTTTGTTTGTTCATATCATGACTAGAATTTGTAATTTGCCAGAAAATTTCTTAAATATTCACTGGACAGAGGGTGAGGATACTATTTTGGTGATTCATTAGTGTTACAGGCTTTGCAATGAAATTCATCCTAGAAATCCCCCAAGTTGTATCAGTACTGAAGCTGACACCGAAGCTCAGACACCCCAACCTTCTCTTATACTTATGAGAAGGGCAAAGATCAGGCCCTATGCCCTACATTATTCTCTCAGAACTCCTCATTACTTTTTGTTATACTCATTAATGTCATTACTGGCTCTTTTCACATTCTCTATCTACTTAAAATTCTCTCTAAATAAGCTTTCTTTAAAAATATGCCAAATCCAAGTGCATAAAAGTACCACAGTGAATTAAAATCATGGGGTTTTGACTAGAAGCATGGGAGGCCATGTGTGACAAGAGATAGCACAATGGCAATCAAGGTCTGTTTACATCACTGCTCCTCCAATCTAAATACAATGTATTCTTATGTGCTATGTTCATCCTGCTAGGTTATATGATAAAGCCCATCTACACACCCACAAAGGAGCTCAGAGAGACAATGACTGGAGGGGGGACCCAACAATGCCCTTCCAGGCTACTTCCTGACCCATCACAGTGGCCATTTAGCCCATCACAGGAGCTGTTAGCCCATCAAAAACCCATCTGCACAAGTCCAGAGAAGCACAGGGACACAATGGCAGTCAGGAATTTGAACCAGAAACTCTCTAGGAATGCTCACCCTATCTGGACTGTTCCCAGGGTTGTTCCAGCAGAACCATCATCCCCAGTGCCAGAGCATGAAATCCATAGGTCATTGGAAGAAGTTCTCTATATCACCTTTTGGATTATGGGGGGTTATGGCTGCCTAGGGGTGGGACATATAGGCTGCAGAAAAAAGGTTCTGGATCATACTTATTATGGGATGTTTAGGGGATGAACCAAAGGCAGGACAAGGAAAAGGTTTAAGTGATTTTGGAAGGAATGAAAGTGGAGAAAGAGGGGTGAGAGGATGGAAAAGGTCAAGCAGGTGTAAATAGTTTCCTGGTTAGTTTGCATGTCTGAAGAGAGTATCTTATTGCATTCTCTTCAGTCTCTTCCCTGAGTGAGGACTCCATGCTGTGTGTACACCTGTGTGTATGGGGGTTTTGCTCCAGCAGCCCATCAGACCTCAGGTTGGACATCCTGTGTGTCCTGGTGGCAACAAGTGGAAGGAGCACAAGTGTGAAAGCACTAGTGAAGATCAAGCTTGCCTAGCCACTGAGCAGCCTGGGAGCCAGGGGGTGGAGTGAGTCTCTAAGTGAGAGTGCCTGTATATCTCAAGGAGCGAGAGCACAGATGTGTCAGCTATGGGATCTGGGAAGTTCTGAATCACTCTGTCTGTGTGACACTCTATCAGCAACTGGAGAGGGACTATGTCCTTGTTGATACTGCCATTCAGAGGCCAGCTACTGGACAAAGTGTCTGAGTCCTGATGCTTGAGGGATCCTGCACAAACATTATATGTACATATAAGTACACGTGTTCATTTGTGGACTTCCATCCTGCCCAGCCAGAGAGGAGAGCAGGAGGAGGCTGTTGGTGTTATGTCAGTTTGCATGGGTGCTCAGAGCGTGTGTGTCTGATCTACGTGGCTGACCACATGTATATGTGCATATATGTGTGTATGGTGTGTGAATGTGTATACAGGAAATGGCCCCAAATTGCACCAGGAGAGATTCAGATTGAATATTAGGAAAAAACTCTTTTCAGCTAAAGTTTTGTCAAGCATTGGAACAGGTTATCCTGGGAAGTGATGGAGTCACTATCTCTGGAGGGATTTAAATGACTTGTGGATATGGCACTTGAGGCCATGGTTTAGTGGTGGACTTAGCAGTGCTGCGTTAATGCTTAGACTTGATGATCTTAATGGTCTTTTCCAAAATGAAAAATTCTATTGTTCTATGTTTCTATATATGTACATGTGTGTATATATTTATAAGTGCATGAAGACATATGTGTACATGTACTTATATAGTACATATGCATTTATATAGGATATATGCATGCTTTGTGTGCATGTATGTGCTGGAAATAGATCTTTGTTATCACTACTGGTTGTTCCTGGGTACATGGAGCAGCAGCACTCTCACTTATCCTGGACAGAAACACACACACTCTTATGCATATATATATAAGTATCATTGCATATCCTGATACATTTTCTCTGTGCAGGAATGTGAGGTTTGAAGACGCTCATCAGTTGTCCCTGGAATGAGCTGGTAATACGATTATGTCCAGTGATATCTGCATGCCAGATGAGGTTGAGGGACTGAGAGTTAGGATCATGGTTATAACGCAGCCTCATAAATTCTCTTTTGAAACATTATGTCAGTCTCTTACTACATTAACAGAAAGAGCTGAACAAGGAAGCAACCTTCATCCTTGTTTTTTCATAACATTTTAGGGTCTGCTCTTTTTCTTTTGATAGCCACATTGTGCATTTTGCCATCTTTCTGCAACCACAAGAGCTGGAATATATGCATATTTTAATGTAGACTGAGCTTCTTCCATAATCTCATAACTCCAGAAGGATTTAACATAATTCTCAGTGATTATTTCCAGTGCCTGTCTTTGCAGGTGGTCATTGATTTCCTGAGCTTCAGCAGAGTGAAATTGATGTCTAGCCTACACTAGTAAAAGGTTTACTGGAATAGATATATCTCTCAGTACAGCTAATACTGGCAAGCACTCTATTATGGATGCAGTTCTATTGTGGAGGAGAAAAGTAAAAGGTTTTCATCCAATATTTTTCCCTGGGAAGTGCAGCACTGCTAGGCTTTTTGCTAGCATAGAGATGTTATTCAAAATTTCACCCCTAAATGATATCAGTAAGTTTTAGTCATAAATCTGGCTTGATTTTTCTCAGTCACTCTGTTCCTTGTGTGGAGCTGAAAAACAGCAATGAGAGCTGACAAGCTGGCTTTAAATCTGCAGAAAGGCAGCAATGTTCTTTGGTCCCACACAGAAAAGACAAGCAGAACAGGGATTCACCCTTGGCCTGGGCGTGGAAAGCTTTCTCCAACTGCGTGCCACCAGGCTCCTGGATTTTTAAGTGAAATTCTGGCTTATATAACTTTGGAAATTGGGCAAATCTCTCAAATGTCTGTTTTTGTCTAAGTGAGACAGCACTGTGGCAGGAAACACTACAAGGGCACGGGTGATGTGAGACAGGAGGAACCACTGCTCAAGACCGTACCTGAGGAGCTGAGCCTCTTGGAGGATGGGGTCCTGTCATCTGGCAGAAGGGACAGCAGCAGTGCAGCACTGTGACCTCTTCACCTCCGTGTTTCTACATAGAAAGCATCAAGAAGGCGAAAACTGCACAATGGCAGGAACCCTGACATGTTTTATTGGTGTACAGCGTGCTAAAGTGCAAATTTAAAGTGCAGAAACTATTTCTGCCACACTCCCTGTGTGGACATTGGTAGAAGAAGTGTCAACATGATGGAGACAGGAGCTCTAGCAAAGCAAAGTAGCTCATATTAAGTTTTGATTATTGATTCTAATGCTTAATATGCATTTGCCTATGATCGCTTCTGACTTGTTCAGACAGAAATGACTGGTATAGCTAAGCCTAGTTGTAATGTATGTAATTTCTACTTCTATGGTAAAAATTAAAAATTGTTGTAGATATAAGGTGACATGGAAATGGCAAACACATGAGGTCTATCCTTACATAAACATTCAGGGCAAATCTGTCCACAGAAATAATTAACAATGCCGCAAAGAAGCCACACTGGGAGAGTTACTAAGGCTATTGTGTGGATTAAACGCCTCTTCTTTGTCTGAGCCATTCGATCTTTCTGTAGTGCAAAACAGCTACACAACAGGATAGTTAACGATTTGGGTCTACATAAAATCTTGGGCTCATAGCTCATTGAGCCTGTGGGGAAAAAGAGCCAGGGAAAGCATATTAGAGGGGCTGGCATTGCTCCTGGATGCATAATCTACCTGAGCTAGCTTTGAATCCCCTTGCTTGAGAACTGCTGGCAGGACATCTCTGACCACAGAGCACAGAGAATGTGTTCACCACACTTGTATGGACTTTTTGTATCAAGTTGAAAGTCAACATTACAGAAGTTATACTCAAAATCGCAAATAAATTCTACACAAGGGATTTCCTGTCTCAGCTGCAGTCCTGGAGAGCTTGCAAGATATTATCTTTTAGGTTCGGCTGTGGTGCACTGCATTTTGTTTTGTTTTGAGTGTTCTTTTGTGTATGATTTTTTAGGTTTTTTGTGTTTGTTTCCTGAGCAGACATATACGTGGTGTTTTAAGTATAGAATCCCGTGAAACTTAAAAGTGACACTAAGAACAGACCTAACTCATAACAATACTGTCTCTTGAAAATCAAAAATCAGCCCAGAAAGTTGTAAATTCTTCATACACTTGTCACCATGCCAATAGTTCCTAAATATTTCTAATTTTGACCACTGAAGAACACAGCGTACGTATAAACCATCAATTAAACACACTGTGTGACAGTTAAAGATACAAATGTTATGTGTTTTTTTTGGAAGAACATTTGCTGTGATTTCTTTTTAACCAATACTTATGGGTGGTCCTAAGCTGGGAAAGTTACTGCATTATACTGTACTCAGATTTATTTTTTAATAAAAGATAGAAACAACATTCTATAGCACTACATCCATTAAGTGTCTAATGAAAAATCAATAGCAGCTGGGTACCTTATTCCAAGAATTGCTTTTAGAAATTCTACCCATGGGATATTTGTGAAAGGTAGGTTTAGTGTCTTAATTCCCGCAAAGTCTGTAATTCCGGCTTGTTTCTACTTGTTTTGTATTCATTGCAATACCTTTCAAAAACTTAGTAAAGTGTACTCATAAAAATTTAGTAAAGTTTTATATGCATTACAATAAATACAAAACAAGAAGGGTCTATAGACTATCTCTCATATGTACAGTAAAGAGAGACCAACAAAAAGCTCTGATAGCAGGCTGTAAATAAATGGTATTCTTCAGCACACACACTAAGCAGCATTATGTTTATTATAGTACTGTAATTCACTGGATATATGGATTTCATTCCCCTTTTATTCGCACTACAGTAAACCAAGTATTTCCTTCACTAAACACAGGTTGAGGGATTTACATACATTTGAACTCCTCCGTGTGAAAAGAAGAATCCTTTCCTCAGTGTATACACCCACTTTCTCAAATTACATAGATTTGTAAAAGAATAAAAGCAATTAAAGTTTCCATACATAGAATTAATATCTCTACAATTGAAATCATATAGCTATTAAATAAGACAAATTAAGTTTTAGGCCAGATAATTACAACTTGGTGTTTTTATCAACAAAGAAACATATCCTGAGTTTTTTTGCCTTGGCCCCTTAAAATATCTTTTTACAGATTGTTAACAGTAGAGTAAATTTTAGACATTTTGCTTTTGAGCAGTCAGTGACTAAGAGCAAGGTACCCTTAGTTCCTTTTCTGTTATTTTTAGGCCACATCCAGATTTTCCCTACATTATATAAAGTATTCTACTGCTCCTGTACTTTTCCAGAACATTTCTTTGAATTTTTAAACTACATTTCGACTCAGTGATCAAGAAAGTAAAATTGTTGCTCACAGGAATATATATATATAAACTTCAATTCATTTTGTCCATCAGTTTACTATATTTCAGATTTTCTCTGGGCAGCACAGATAAAATGAACACTTAAGTAATAAATACAAATACAAAGGGCTAAAAGTCCATGAAAAATTGCATACAGGACATTAAATCTGAATGACAGAAGGCAGGGTTATGTAAAGACAACATTTATATACTGGTGAGAACTATTTTGCAACCTACTTGAAACTTAAAAGGTTGCATTTTTTTCTAAACCTACCAACTCTGCAAAACTCACCAAGTTTAATTTAAGGTCTCAGTTCTTAAAACTGCCATGGCTAAGTGACATCCCTGAAGCAGAAGCTGGGAGCAATGGTGTTTCCCACAGGAAGGTCAGGGCAGGACTCCATGGACAGGTCTGGTCTCACTGCCCCACTGAGGGGCAGGGCAGGCAGGGAGTTGGGGGAAGATGTGGAATGGAAACAGCCCCAGCCCCAGGCATCAAGCACCAGCCTGGGATCAGGGATGACAGTCTCTATTGGCCAGTGCGGTATCCCATTGCCAGCTGATAATCATTGGGAAGTGCTGCTGCCATTGCAAATACCTTAGAGGAGGATCCATGAAACAGCTGCGCAATCTAAACCTCATCTAAGGTGAATTTTCAATGAACTGCCTTTAAAAGGTGTTAAAATAGCATGTCTATAACATTCACTGGTCTGTTGAAAAGATACCTGAGCCAACCATATATGGGCTGGCTTTAAGTAATGAAAGTAATCTAGTCTAAAGGGTGCTGAACTTAGCTGGGTTAAGAAATTGGATAAATTAGCTCATTATGAGCTTCCCAGTATGCCAAGCATCGATGTATGCACCTGAGGTGCTTTACACAGATCTAGCTCAGCTACCTTAGCAGTCCACTGCAGTATGATATATCATTTGTTTGTTTAGCTTCAAGCATGTAGGAGGGTATTTTAATACACTTGAAGTTCAGAAGGTACATAAGTCTTTGCAGAGCATGGACAGCCACTGGGCGGGTGTCTTCCTTCTGATACACAGGACAGCAGAAGGACAATTTCATGAATTTCTATGTTTTGAGGCTTCTCTTCCATTCTTATTAAAAAGAAAAAAAAAAAGAAAGGAATTCTCTGTGGGCTTCATCTGAGTTTCGTGATAAATTGCTGCTCATAAACTCAGAGCTGCTCAAGTTTTTTCCTGGTTTTATTTTTTCTAAGAACTCAAAAGGAATTTTGCTGTACCACGTTATTCAAATTTAGAACATAATAGAAGCATAAGCTCTTATCCAGCAGCAACCATATCTGCCTGCATTAAAATATCTAACACTATTTGCTCAATCTCCAATTTACATTTATCTACTCAAATACAAGAAAGGTCTGCAGGCTAAAAAAGAGAAAAGCATTCCATGGCTTTGACACGCAGAGCACACAGACAGAATAGAGTTCTTTTCCTGTAATGCTCTGCATTTGTCTACTAATGATTCTGACAAAACCAAATATAACCCAGCCCAAGACCTTAAAAGCTGATTTGAATAAATTTAAAACAGGCATGGGGTGGATGCTTATTACTATTCATAGTTCCACTAAATGTTGTTTTGCCTCTTTATGCTCTGTATTTAGAAGAATTAAGACTCCAACTAGATATTTTTGCCATGAGTTTCAACATTTGAGAAAGCTATTTATGCTAACCACAGTGATTGTCCCAAGAGTCTTGCACTGATGGTGCCATTACCCCAATGCCTCATGCCACACAGTCCTGGATATGCCTTTGTGGCAGAGGAGGCTGATGGTATCATACACTGAATTAGAGATGTTGCCAGCAGTTCGAGAGAGGTGATTCTTCCTCTTTATTAAGCACAGGTGAGGCCACACCTGGAAAACTGTATTCAGTTATGGGCTCTTCAGTACATAGACATACATGGAGCACCCAACAAAGGACCACTGAGATGATGTGAGAAAAGCCTGAGAGATCTGGGACTGTTCAGCCTGGAGAAGAGAAGACTCAGGGGAATCTCACCAGTGTATATAAATAGGGGAAGAGAATGTGCAGAGAAGTATGCAGGCTCTTTTCAGTTGTGCCTGTGACTAAACCAGGTGCAGTGGACACAAACTGAAGCACAGGGACATTGCTCTGAACTTCAGAAAAGTTGGTCCTCACAGATATTAAATTAACTTCTCACATCAAAAGTGTTACAGAACCCAGTATAAATTCACATATAAGCTTATAATTGTAAATAAATATAATTTATATGCAGGTGATTTAGTTTTCTTTCAGATGCATTCCATAATTGAAAACACAGATACATAGTATGTTTCACCCTTTCATCATGTCCACAGAAAAAAATCAGGAATTAAGCCCAAACTCTGAGATTGCTGTTCAGCACCACAGCTGTAAGTGTATTCTTCATACAGCTTCTCTGCCAAAGCTCTCTAGAAGCAGTTACATTCTGATTTTGGACTTTTCTTAATCACCGTTACATATTTTTTCTGCCCTGGTAACAGAGTATGGAAAAATCCTCTTATTTTCTTTTCATGAAAGGTTGGTAGAAAGTTGTTCTGCTGTTAATTATGATTAATTGGGTTAATTGGCATCAGATCACATTGGTTCCTGATGTCACCATGATGTCATTTTATTAGGGAATTTTGAAGCACTGCAATTTGCAAGTCTCTATTTGCAATGCAAGAGTTAAAGATATTTCTATCCTCTGAGGGATTCAGAATATCTCATTAAAATTCAGTGGAAGGATGACCTCTGGTTTAAGGCTAAAAATCTGTTTTACTGTCTGATTGGGTTTTTTACAAAGTTCCACATAATTCTAGTTAAACCACAATTTGTAATGCTATGGCAAATTATCATTCAATTAGACTTAACTCTCACTGAAATACCCATACCTATGAGATATTGGAGATTTGTGAAGAAAGGTGCACTGGGTATGGATCATGTTCTGTTTGTAAACAGATATGGACATTTCATTACAAATCAATACAATGTAAGTGATGACTGAAAAAATTATTTTAATATCGTTAATTCCCAAAAGCCCTAGCTAGAAGTAAATGCTTGTCACTAAGCCAGATTGTGTCAGCTTTATGAATATTGAGCATTGCCTTGGCTCCTGAAGTAGGAAAGAATAAGTTTTTGCTTAGTTACCCAAGTAGGTCTACTTATTGAAAGGAAAGTGCTCTTAGGCTGAATCTTAAGTCCAGTTTAGAGCCTTGAGTTATGATCTCTTAGGATTATAACAGAACTCAGGTCTCATTGAGATCACCTTTGACTTCCATGTTTATATAGTTAATGCTAAAAGCTTGACAATGGTTTGTTCTTTTCCTAGAAAATTAATGAGTAAAACATAAATATAAATTGACATCATCATCATCATCATCATCATGGCTAGGCTTCGCGAACGAAGATTTGGGAAGGGCACTACCCACACTTGCTACAAGCGCGCTGA
>JAWMRA010000113.1:106965112-106998407 GCA_035584735.1 Pseudotriccus pelzelni
CTCGTGAAGCATGATTAACATTTTGAGGAATTTGGGGGGACATCCTAAACGTTCCAAAATCTGCCACAGACCTTTTCTGCTCAGTAACATCCAATATGGCTTCAGTAAGGGAAAGTCATACTTGACAAATCTGATGGCCTTCTACAGTGGGGTTACAGTGTTGGTGGATTAGGGAAGAGTGACTGACATCATCTACCTGGACTTGTGCAAAGCATTTGACACTGTCTAGCACAACACCCTTGCCTTAAACTGAAGACACTGGGATTTAACAGATGGACAACATGATGAATTAGGAACTGGATGGATGGTCGCTTCCAAAGAATTGTGGTCAACAGCTCAGTGTCCAAGTGTAGATCAGTGGCTAGTGTCATCCTCAGGGGTCAGCACTGGGACCAGTGCAGCTTAATATCTTTGTCAGTAACAGGGACAGTGGGATCAAGTGCACTCTCAGCAAGTTTGACAATGACAAAATGACTGGGTGGTGCAGCTGACACACTGGAGGGACGGTATGCCATGCAAAGGGACCTGGACAGGCTGGAGAGGTGGGCACATGCAAACTCGTGAACAATAAGGTCAAGTGCAAGGTCCTGCACCTGGGTCAGAGCAATCCCAAGCACTAAAACAAGCTGGGCAGAGAATGGATTGAGAGCAGCCCTGAGGAGAGAGACTTGGGGATGTTGGTTGATGAGAAGTTCAACATGAGCAATGTGTGTTGATAGCCCAGAAAGCCAGCCGTGTCTTGGGCTGCACCAAAAGCAGCATGGCCAGCAGATCCAGGCAGGTGATTCTCCTTTTCTGTTCTACTCTAATGAGACCTCGCCTGGAGTGCTGCATCCAGCTCTGGGCCCCCCAGCATTCTTGACATTGGACCTGCTGGAGCAAGTCCAGAGGAGTCCAAAAAGATGATCAGAGGGCTGGAGTATCTATCCTATTGAGACAGGCTGAGAGAGTTGGGATTGTTCAGCCTGGAGAAGAGAAGGCTCTGGAGAAACCTTTTAGAAGCCATTCAGTACCTGAAATGGCTATAAAAGAGCTGGAGAGGTAATTTTTACGGGGGCATGGAGTGATAGGACAGGCAGGAATGACTATTTTCAACCTTTTAAAAGGGGGTTGGTTTAGAGTGGATATAAGAAAGAAATTGTTTACTGGAGGGTGTTCAGGCCCTGGCACAGGTTGCCCAGAGAAGGTGTGGATGTCCCATCCCTGGATGTGTTCAAGGCCAGATTGGATGGGGCTTTGAGCAACTCCTTGTGGAAGGTGTCCCTGAGCGTGTTGGAACTGCATGATCTTTAACATCCCTTCCAACACAAACCATTCTAGGATTCTATGATTTCTAATTCAATTCAGTGATTTTGGGGATATATTATGTTTCTACCTTTATGGAAGATACCAGTTCTGGTTGGGGTTTTTTGATGTATTCTGTTGTGATGTATATGTGCACAGCCCTTGGAGACATTTTTAGGTTTATCATTTTTGAAATAAAGATGTGTATATTAATATTGCATTTTTTGAAATGGCTTCTTAGCTTTAGCTGAAGTAGATGCTTTACAGGATAAAATAAAATGTCTTTACTTGTGTTAAATTCCAGCTTTTAGGCCCATCATTAGAAGATGTTATCTGCTCAAAACTGGTTTCCTTTATCAATGAAAGGTTAATAATGTGAGCTGGCTTAAAACTGTATGGAAAGCAGTAAAAAAGGCTTAGTTAGGCTATCTTATCTCTCTGGTGTGTTATTGACTTCAACTGATATTCTCTGTGGGATGAATGCAACAAGCTATTTTGTGTGTTTAAAATTAGGTCACGGTCTAAATTTTGGCTTGTCTTCCTTGCCGACATGACATTGTTATCTGCTAGCTACAAGTAGTGTTTTCTAAGGAAAGCAAATGTTATATTAGTCTTACGAGGTATTTTATTATAAAAATAATTCCTGAAATGTCCAGATTAGAAAATTTTAACTCTAATGTAATGGATAACATGGTAAACAGAGTTATTTAGAACGATAAAGATGGAATTCTATTTACCAAATCTGGAAAAGATGTGATCAGAAACCTGGAAAAAAAGCCCCATACAAAGTTGTTCTATATAAGAAGGACATTAATACTGGTTATTTACTTCTCTCGTACAATGTGATATATTTCTGAAATTACTTTAGGGCTTTGAATGGAAGAAATTACAAATGGGAATGTCGAAACATATTCACATGTAGAAATATTCCAGCAAGCAAACTGTGTTTGGTATGTGTGAAAACTATGCAAGTTTTCTACTACTTATGAAGAGCCCAGATCTGTGTGCAGAAGTTTAGTGCACTTTCAGTCCTATTATTAGTCCACAGATTTTTCAGTAGGAAGGTAACATTCAGGAGAGTTTGTCTGACCTCCTGCATACTGCTGAACAAAGACCTTCACCTCCAGATTTTAATGACTGTTTAAGAAAGACCACTGCTGATAAATCCTTTGAACTTCTACCAGGTGTATAGGCATCAATAACATGAAATTATACCAGCAAAGTCAAAAAAGCTGATTATTAAACTTAAACTGAAGAAGTCAGCATCTCCACATCTGACAGTGTTAACAGATCTGCCTATATCCGTTGTGTTCAAAATGACAAAAATTCATACAGACTGACAGCAATTGAAAACTGGTGATAACCATACACATGAGCCTACAGATGCCCAAACAAACAGTTCCTACTGACACCAAACTATCTTTAAACTAATTACAGTAGAGTTTCTACAAGTCTGTCAGGACCATATACATTCCCTGTGTAATTTAGATTAACACTAATTCAGTAGTTTCAGAGAGAATACGTAATTAATCAGAAATAGTCAGCACTTGCGTTGTACTTAGAATGTTAACCATCTGACTTCAGAACTTTGCTGAATAAAATGAAAAAATTTTTTTAGCTCATGCAGTTTTGCAGATTATCTGGTAAAGCAACCACAGAGAAATCTTTTCCACACTGTAAGAAAATACTGATCTTTTATTACAATGCTAAAAGTAACATTTTTTAAGCTTTCTGATACACCATAGTCCCAATTTAGATCCTTTTCATTTTTGAAAAATATCTGAGACTGTCTCTTTATTCAACTCACATACCTTCAAAGGTTTCAGCTCTCCATTATCTTAACTGGAACATATTCCAAAGAGCATCCAATAAGTCACCTTTTGTCCTTCTTATAGGTTTCAGTCCCCATATATATAGATAGTATTTAAATTATTTTCCTAATGCAATCATATTTGTATCATAGATCAAAGTATACAAATTTGTTTTCACAACTTAAATTACAGACATTTTATTAAAAAAAAAAAAAAAACAAACTTCTGTTGGCATAAATGTAAGGTGAAAAATTGATGAGCATGCCAAGGAACTCAAGAAAATCTAATTTTTCATTAACATTCATAATGCAGCATCGCTTCCAATATACCCCAGCCTAAAGGACTAAAACTGAGCTTATTGTTAGCCCTGCTTATGTTCTACCCTGGAGGCTCAGAATAGAATCAGACTCCCTTGGCATCAAAGCTTAAATCTGTGGGGAGACAGAGAGGTGGGGAAATGCCACTATGTAATGAACTCTTATTTTACTAATTATATCTTAAGTTTGTTACAGGCAGTCTAAAAATCCTGTTGTGTTTTTTTTTTTTTTTGCCAGCCATGAGTCAAAAAAATCATATGTTATTATGAAAAGGAAAAATCTCTTTATGAGACTTTGAAATATACAGTAGACAGACAGGAAGAGAATGAGGATTCATTAATGCATCTAATGGAAGGAATGGGATGGTTAATAAAAACAGCCAGTTATGCAGGGCTGTCAAATGACGTGACTGTCTTCACATGTACCTGTTCACACCCCAAACTGGTTACCTACTCTGGATAAAACTAATGCAGTGTGAGTTGCATTTGACTAGTTAAAATCAGCCATCTCAGGTAATCTCACTAAACTTCAGTTTTCCAGACATATTTCTTGTCAAAATACCTATCAGTCAGCACACCCAACTAATAAAGTTTGCTAACCATAAGTGGTGGCATAAGTTATCTGCATACAGCCCAGCCTCTGTGTTAAGAATAAACAAAACAGAATCTTAAAATAGCAAAGTAGTAGTAAAAATAGTATACAAAAATGATGATGAAATAACATGTTTATGTGCATCAGTCTAAAATGCCGGAGTGTTCTGTATTTTAGTACTTTTTCTACTGTAATTACAGTGTAAATAAAACTTTACTGGCTCAAGCTTTGTACACCACACTCAATTTTGCTGTACACAGAGATACTGTTTTGCAGAGTTGGCTTTTCATGATAAATTTTCTAAACTACTCTCTCTTCTTGATATTATTATTATTAGAGCTTTTTCTTCTGACAACTGTATTTCTTTAATCATAGCATTTAGAACATCAACTTTTCAAGACAAGAAAAAGGATTCGGTCTCTTTTTAATGGTCACATCTGGATGCACATGTCACACCATAATATGCTATTATGAAGAGTATGACACTTTCAGCACAAATATACATATTGTGTTTGTCTTAAAGCTACCCAAATCAACAGTCACCCATCCATATACCTTACTTTTGTAAGGCAGGGAGGGATTCTCTTACACTTAATTATTCTCATGCTATTTGGGCAAATTTGGCTCCTGCAGATTGGTAGTGTTTGGTATGTCAGCTAAAGATGATGCTTGGGATCTAGGAGAAGGTGGATAGAAAAAGTGAAAGTAACTGTGATAATCAATTATATTAACTTTGCACTCTAAGCAACACCTACACTTTTGGAACTAATATTTTCTGCCTAAATCTTTTATTTGCATCTCTCAGGAGACATTGCAAAACAGCATTCTTCGTCAGATATGAACAGCAATAGTTGACTGTGATATTTGTAGGGTTCATCTATGCAAGACACCTCTCCAGGGAGAAATACTGTCATCCATTCCACTAGACTGATTGTTACAAGTTAAAACTCCTGGGGATTTTTTTTGATTTATGTGAAAGGAAGTTTAAATATAAGTGGACTAGAATTAGGAGGATGTAGTGTGAAAAGCACATCTTTGTGGTATCTCCTCTTTGAAGTGTTAAATATACTTGGATCTTAAAACAAGAAATGGCAAAGTCTTTTTCTCGTATTACAATATTGCTAGTGCAGTTTAGGATAAATCAGCAGGATTTTAGCTAACACTATGTGAATTTATAATCTTCAAAATGCCATTTTATATGAAGGATATGAAGGACATTCCAGAACTCCACCCATTTTTATTGTAACCTTAAAAATTTTAATTACATTTCAATTAGCTAGTTGGAAAGGAGAGTTAAATAATGAGCCATATGTGAAGATATATGCATCTTTGCTGTCTGTTGTGTTTTTTGCTTCTTGGAATATTTTTGTATTTCTAAGAGAACAACATAAGCTGCACTGCAAAAGGGACTTCATCATATGATGTTGTTGAAATTAACCTCATGTATGAAGGAAACATTTAGGGGTTTAGGTGACAGGGTGCAATATCATCTGGCTTCTAAATATTGTAAACAAAAAACAAGGAAGTGTCTATTACTTCAAACAGATTTGCCCTCTGAGGTTTTAAAATCCTTCGAACCTGCAGATTGATATTGAAGGAACATCCTGAAAGTTTCTGACGGAGACTGATACGATTGTTTCTCTGTCACCTTTTGCTGTACTGTAAGCTTCATGCAACTTCATGGAGTTCTGCAGGATTTTTGCCATGTGGCACAGCATTTTATGAAAAATCAAGATATACATAAACTCAGGACATCATCACAAATAATTACATTATGAAATTATTAAAAAAATAAGTGTGACACATGAAAATGCAACGTACTGTGATAGGTGTGATAAATCAATCATACTGTGATGAGGTTACCTGAATGTTTGCTTTTACCACTCTTTCCAAGAAGAGATACCAGAAATTAAATCTTCACTGGGTCAAGGCTATGCCAGTCTGTTCCCTTTCCTGTAAAATGAATAGTTTTAGAAGGAACTATTCCTAATCTTACCTTGACAGTCACTATTTTAGTGCTGAATATCCAAGACAAAGAGAGAAAATTTCTAAAAAGTATTACAGAGATAATGTGTCCTCCTACAGAGAAACAACTCTAGTGCTATTGTGATTAAATGAACATAATATCCTGTATAACCTGTGATCTTATCTCTCTTCAGTTTTCTAGTGGCAAAGATGTATTTTTGATCCTGTGTTTTAAATCTGATCCCTAAGTGTTTTTGTTCTCCATTTCACAGTGTCACGGAGCAAGCTCCCACTTTAGTGTGTCACAGCATATCCCATTAAAGTACATAAAAGACTTAAACTGCAAAATTCAGACCCAAACCCAGCTCTCAAATCACCTCAGATTTCACTCACAGTTGTAAAAAAACATTAAATGTCTAAGGAAACAAAATTCACAGCTGGATACGGGTTCTGATCCAAACAATTGTCTTCTCTTTCCCCATTCACCCAAAGTCAATGCACATTTCTGTGCAAATATTTCTCTCCATTACCTCCTCTGTAACAGCATGCCGGGCTGAAGGTCCTTCCACATTCCAATATGTGTACAGTCTTCAATTTTACTGTGTCTACAAAAGTAATGAACTCACTGTTATTTTTATTCTATCATTTAAGTCATTAAGGAAAATGTTAAATAACACCCCTGAACCTATGGCAGAGTCTTTGTAACTTTATTATGTTTATCAGATCAGTTCGACAAATGAAATATTGGAAAAAATTGTGTAAATATTAGAAGGGGGGGATGTAACCATTATTGTACCACTGTTGTGGTATTTGCACCCTCATATTATGTAGACTACGTTTTTCTAGCCCATTTTTGAGAATGTCATTGTATACAATACCAGAAGTTAAAGCTTTTGCAGTCTACTCTTTGGCAACCCACTAGGCTAGTTGTCATGTTGTAAGAAGAAATAAAGTTAATGTAACTTTTTTTTTTTATTTGTGGTTTTGTTTTGTTTTGTTTTTTACTCACCATCACATGATTATTATCTAAGTGTTTGATTACATATTCTGTTTGTTTTATCCAAGGGCTAAATTGAAGTAGACTGGTCTGTAAATCTCTAGCTCTGTCTTTTGTATGCTTCTAAAGACAGATTTGTCAGTACATTCTGCAAAAGTCCTATTATCTTTCAAGCATTATTAAACAGAGTGAAATTTCTCAGTAAATATTCAAGAAAAGGTCAGCCAAAATCTGTACAATTTTTACTGGTACTAATAGCAGCAGAAGCAGTAGCAGCACTAGCAGAAAAAGCAACAGTAGTAATAGTAATATTAAGTGTTGACCAAACTTAAAATAGGAAATGATGCCTTCCCCATCCTCTGCCAAGTATGCTGAGGAGATCTATGTTAAATTACTTTTGACATTTGCTTTGAATGAAAACAAGAGGAAAAAAAATATTCGGAGAACAACAAAATTGCATATGGTAATTTCTTTTTCTGAAGTGGTCATGCTTTGATTGTTATTTTTTTAATATATGTTCTTTCCCATCATTACCATAAAGAAGCCAAATATTAAAATCCAGTGTTTTAACGGACAGTTAAATTCCTAAGTATTTTGAAAAATACTAAATTTCTAAGTTTCAAAGAAATAAATGAAACTAAAGTTTGAGATCACCAAATCCCATTAAAGAGTTTATTTCTTTTTTCTATTCAGCTCTACTTTCCTCTTAGCAAAAGCACTTTCAGGTAGTCTTCAAACCTCAGTGTTATTGCCATTAAACTTAGAGAAAGAAAAGTGTTCGAAAGTTGTCATCAGATCTAGAGAACAGCCCTAAGTTAAGAAAAACAGCTAGTACACCTGAGGGCTGCAGTTTGTTTGATCTGTCGAAGACTGCTCATAGCTGACTAAAAGCAAGTCAGAGTTGATACAGAGGCTCAGGACCTCTCTCTGGAATTTTACCCATCTTGTCCTGAACTTGCAATCAATCAAAAACTACTTTTTTTACTCACAGGAAGCTAAAATGTAATGTTTTGGGGTTTATACTGTTATAGGGACACTTGATTACAGGAATGTTTGCCTGATGGCCAAGAGAAACTGAAGGCAAAATAAAAGGACAGGAAAAGTGACAAATTATTGAAGTGCTGAGGTAAAAAAATATTATTTTTGGAATGCAAAGAGCAAACATTAAGGCATAAGAAAGATTCCCTCTGAAATATAATTGCCTGTATCTGAGTAAATTAAAGGGTTTGTGTTACCTCATAGCTGATGACATGACTTTAAACAGCTATGCTTTCAAAGAGAAAAACAGCCTGAAGAATTGCATTCATCAGCAATAAGAGGACAATGAAGCACAGGAAAAAAAAAACAGACCAAAAAGACAGAAACTTGATTATGATTCAATGTTTCCTTTGGTTTGACTTTATGCTTTCCTCAGGTCTTGCCTCCTCCATCTTCTCTCTATTTCAGTCTTTCATATCTAGAAATGTCCTCCTTAAATGAATAGCAAAAGTGAAGGTGTAATTCGGATATCATTTTTATAGGAAACAACCTGATGCAAATGCAATAAAGTATTAATTGAAATTAAATCACTTGCTGCCTTTTTGAGCTTTGTTTGTAATTAAAAGCCTCACTGTGGCAGCTCAGAGGCAGACTAAGGTCCAGACTACCTGGCTTTGCTATATGTACTCTTAGGAGAGGATGAGTGATAGCTAAGGAAGAGGCTCTGCCCAACTCATCCCATGTGGTTAACAGAAGAAAACATAAAAAAAAAAAAAAAAAAAAAAAGTCCAAGGTCATTCAGTTTACTGAAAAACTGAATTTCCTGTCTTCCTCCTTCCATGTTCTTTCTCTCACTGTGTCGAGCTCGGCCAGACAGGTCCTCTGAAGAGCAGAATATTCACGAAATGTGACAAAGGGCTTGAAGATGTGTCCAGAGGAAGAACGATTTCTGACTGTGGGACAGCAGGTTCTGAATGAATAACAGAGCTAATCCTACATAAACTTACCACTGCCCGCAGTGATGAGTGGCAATGGAATAAATCCTGGCCCAAAAACACGACTTCAATTGGGATTAATGAGTGTTATGTGTGTGAATTGAGAGAACAGACATAACTGTATTTGAGGTAAATTACATGTAAACTTATCCCATAAAAGCAAAGAGGTAGAATATGCTTTATTATAGATTAATGTCATACAATACAACTAAATATTTTAAGAAAAATTCATTTTGTTCTAACCCAGGTGACATACTACGCAGACTTTAAGACTGCAGAACTAACAAATTGGTTGGGAAAATTTGAACTTGAATATTTTCTGCCACTGTGGGAGATTTTGAAATGTTTTGTTTCATTTCTACTAATAAATAGAAGCTCAGAAACTCAGCTTTTAATACTATTATGCCACAATTGCAGAAAGCAATGAAACAAAGATAAAGAGATTTTTTTTTTTTCTTTTTTTATAATCAATCAAGAATGCTGTGGGATTCTTAAGAAATGCTTGATTTTTTCCTGGGACAGGTCTTCCAACTAGCACATTATGTGACAATTGCTTAAAGCAAATAAGAAACTCTTTTTTAGATCAGGACACAGAACTCAAGTGGAAGTGGTCGGTTTTAATAAAGCAGAATGATCCTAGGGAAGAAATTTTGTGTTTCTGATTCCAGTGGTGCATCTGTTTGTAGCACACACTTTCTTCAACAAATGCCAGTTTCCCTGCAACACTTGCAATGAACTTTAATTGTGTGCTTGATTTGAAAGTCTTAATTTTGATCTGACTCCCTTTAGGTAGCAATAAGTCAACTTACATCATCACACCTCCCTGTAGCAGATAAAATAACCACCTTGATTTTCCCTCCTTCCTTCCTTTTTAGAAAATGGCTGTATTTTTATGAGTTCACTCTCACAGTGAGCAGGGATCCATAAGCTTTGGAACATAAGATGGTTCTGCAATAACAGCTATTTCTAAACCATTATAGTAATTAATCACAGAAGGAGCTACTGGAAAAAAAATCTATAATTTTGAACATATAATTGAATTTTTATTGCTTTTAAACTGAAGTGTTTAGACCTTGAGAAAATCAGCTCAGTGGGGAAAAAAAACCTTTCTCTTTGCCTCTCCTCCTTCTGTGCTTTTGACAAAGTTTGGCAGAGCTCACAAGCTATATGGGAGCTGATTTAATAGCTCTTTATTTTAGTCTACCTGCTAAATAAGAAGGAAAGGTCACTTAAAAATTATTTTTTTAACAAAATTCACTGGATGTGGGTCGGGATACAAAGTGAAGACTTCCACATCCAAAACTAGCACTAGTCCCTTGCAGAGAAAGAAATCCACGCACTTGGAGGAGACAAATGTTCCTGAGTTGGCAGTTGTGTTCACTGGCTTTCACTGAGGATTAAGGATGAAGCTGGAAGAAATGTAGATAAGTTTCAGCAGGAAAATTTGACCCAACCAGAAAAATGGGATAAGAAAAGCCCTTCAGGTTTATTAAAACATTATACTTATGACTAGCAACTTCAGGGTATTTTTATAACCTACCTTTTTTTTTTTTTTTCTTTCTGTAAAAAAAGTGCTTGTAATAAAAAATCTGGTATTCATCTGGTTCTCCATTCACATCGCCCTCTACTCAGCCAGTCTCTGATTGCTTTGTCCAAGACAGCCACCATCCATCACATGGATGTCCATCCCTTACCTCCACTGAGATACCAGACCAAAGGACCTCACCAGTACAGTGTCCCTCAGACACTGGCATGATGCCCCCAGGCTTATCACTGTTGAGCCTGTTTTTATGACGTTCCCCCTTCAAATCTCATTTAAGGCTCTGGTACACAAAGAAGAATATATTTTCCTGGTATTCGTAACAGTAATTTTAGAAAATTCTGATCTTAAATGTATAAAATTTTTAACGTTTTTTCAACCAGATGAACGTTACAGATATTCACACATTGCATTCTTAATTTCACCTGCAGCAGTCAAACAGGAATTATCATTTCTGGCACAAATTTTAGAGCCTGTCTTGTTGGTCACATTGAGTCAATGGAGTTGGTCGCATTGAGTTTATCTACAAAGGTGCTGGTAAATGTCCCTAAATGTTTTCTTCACCAGTTAGCCCGAAGTATCTTCTTTCCTAGGGCGGTGTTATGGAGGATATTTCACAGAGTACAGCTCCTGAAGAGTTGTAGGAAACAGCTGTTTTGTGACCTTAGCTGTGATTATGTTAGTTGATGGATTACTTTCCAGTGCTGTCAAAAGCTGGTGGATAAATTCTGTGCTGGCCGTTGTCACATAGAAGCAGAAATCATGAGATAGTTGTTTGTCTTATCTGCCTTTAACACCCACCTTAATGTTGAGCTAACAGTCTCCTGAAAATTATATTTTCTTTTCATTGAGTAGACGTAAGAAACTGTTTTATACTGAAAAATTTACTTCAACTAAGTTTGTAATAGATCAGATAAACTCCTTCTTTTTTGCATACTGCTCATATACAGAAATATTGGTTTAAACATTGGAAATATACTAAGATAACTAATTACAAGTGCTATTCTTTAATAATTTAACAATATTCTTCCTCTTTTCCTGTGTTGCAAAATCCTGTGGTCTGAAGCAGAGTCTTGTGTTCTCCAAATTTGCATATTCCTAACTTGTGTGATATGGATAAGCCACATTTAAGATGATTAGGTAGTAATCAAGCCATAATATTAACAATTATACATAATTAGAAAGTTTTAATGAACAATCAACTATCAATAAACTTTAAACTCCTTAGTAAAGCAATTTTAACTTCAGACTTAGCTCTTAGACCAATCCACATATTTCTTCTAATTTTTATTAAACCATCCTATTAACTCCAATAATTTACATGTATAGAGAAGACCAAAGACTGCATACCTCAACAAATATGACTTTTAAATTATAATGTTACTAGCAAAAGGTGACAGACTGTGTACTGATCTGAGAGTAAAAGGACCTGGGACTTGTCTAGACTTGTACTGGCCTGAGGTGAATTTAACTTATTTTGGCTGAGCTTGCAGTTTTCTAGTTGTCAGGTTACTATTACCAAGTTTGCTATGGCTTTAATTTATCTCTGTGCCCCTGTGTGACATAACACTTTTTGTTAATTAATAAAAAGTAAAACCAAGTAGCTATTATGGATTGAGTGAACCGTCTTTCATTCTAGGATCATAATATAGAAGAATAGAGGTACCAGATGACATCAAAAATCCCAGAGCATGATCGCAGGTTATGGAAGTCGATCATTTTTCACGAAGGAGAGACCTAATCTTGTGAGCCAGGCAAACCCAAATTTAAGGGTAAGAATAAGGGCACATGGAACTAGAAAATAGGATAAGATCAAGCAAGAAACTGTCAGAAAATGTGTAAAAATAATGCCAAGCGGACACAAGACCAAAGAGGAACAAACCACCACAACCAACATCATATTCCACACAGTGACGATATTGCCAGTTCATTGTGACCCACTTTTTATTCCTTTATTCCTGAAGCTCACTCAAACTGTCGCCCCATTACCTGTGGGGTGGAGGGAGCACCCCATAGAACAAGGGAAAAAGCTGTCCACATATATAAGAAGATCAAATACACACACACACACACACACATAAATCTATATATATATATATAAATATGTACGCATTAATAGTGAGGCTTTTCTGTAACAATTTGACTGTGACTAGAAGTACTCATATCATCACAGCTGGACTAATAAAAACCATTTGTTGTGGTTTTAGTAGACCGCTAATCTACAGTAAATCCTCTGTTTTGTATAAAAGAGCTTTCTCTTTTGCCCATAACAAGATCTAGACTTCAAAAATTACCTTTATTGAAAGAAAAGAGAAAAGGAAAATCCTAACTTGCAGTTCAATTTGCTGTAGATTAAAAAGAATATTTTCCTCATAGTTATGCAGTTATGAATTGTATTTTAAAGGGCAGGGTCAAGATGGTGTCTTACTTTCCACTAAAGCATGGTTGAAAATCTTCTTGGTAAAGCCTCATGTCTGAATATGCTGATTTGGGCATGTCTAGAGTGACGAAAATTACTTTTTTTTTTTTTGAGTTATCCGTGTTGGTTCTTCTGACTAGATTTATACCTAAGGGCTGACATTCTTCCTCAGGCAGCTCTTAAAATCTCAGATTCTGACAAGAGTTCACATAATTTTGTTGAAGAGAAAATAGTATTATATGACAGACCCAGGCCTGTACTCATATATTTGTCTATATCTCAAAAAAATAGAAGCATTTATATTTATATAGCCATTACATGCCCACTATGTATGCATTTAGATTGTAAAATTATTATTGTATAGTTTGAAGGAAAATTTGCCCTTTGCAAGAGAAGTGCTGTAATACAATGTTTGATAAAATCCAAAGAGTATTCAATAATATAAGGGGACAGGTACACAGAAGAGCCAAGTCTGCAAGCTTGACTTCTTTTACTGATTATTAAAATTCAAAAAATTCCACCTGCTTTAGACTCCTTTGCTTCTTACCATGTATGAATGATGCTAAGCCATATGTTAAATTAAAAAAAAAGTGAATAAAGAGAGAAAAAGTTAGGCATTTCATAAACTTAATGAGTTTTTCATTTTTTTTTTTTCTAGAAGGTAAATAGCAGCAAGGCATAACCTGTGCCAGAACACCAGGAAGGGTTTTTTTGACGTTTCAGTGTATAGGAAAACAAAAACCAGAAAACTGATACTCCCTGGGTAATCAAATCAGCCGCTTGCAATTGCCAGCATCTGAGTTTTATAATTGTGTTCATGAATTTACCCATTATTTTAACTTCACATTGGTTGGCAGATGCTGCCAAAGGACAGCGAATGGCCCTTTTCCCAGGGACCTAAGGTCATTCCCACAGAGCTCCCGAGTACCAGGCAGGAGCTCTTCCTTACATCATGCAGCACTGCAGGCCAGTATTTAATCCATCCCCAATAGATCATGTGCCTAACTCTGGAGCATAATGCAATTGTGGGTTTGGCAGGCATTTCAGAGTTCTGTGCAAGTGAGAGAGAAATGAAAAGAAGCTGAAGAGCTACTTTCTCAAACATCCTCTCTTTTGTACAATGCAAACTCTGTTACATCTGCCTTTCACCTACTTTGCACAAGTGTCACAAAGAGTTTTGTTGGAAGAGGGATCAGAAAATGCACAGAGAACTAACTTGCATGTATATCTAGAAACAAATGCAGAGGAACTTTAAGCATTTACCTTTGGCTGTGTACAAAGATTACGGCTCAGTATTCATGAAGTGTTTCACCTTCTCATTGAAGTTGTGAAGTTCAAAGTAATTAAGAGAAAATATTTTTTGTTTTCTTTGCTACAGATCAAATAGCATTCCAGCTCAAAAAGTCTCCAAAATAACAGTTACTACTAATAATTAAAACCCCCTTATAATTCAAAACCAGTTCCGTTTTGTTGTTTTGGGCATTTTTGATTTTGGAAATGCTTACCTTAAAACCCCAAACTTGCAGAATATATATTTAGATGCTTTATATGCGTATATATGTGCATATATATGCAGAGTTAAAGTATATATACATGCCTATACATAGGCATAATAAATTATGTCTGCTGCATATGCACTTCAGAGTTCATATGGTATGAAGTCTAAGTTCTTTGATTCAAAAAGTATCTGGAGGAGTTCTTAAGAAAATAACTATATTTGAGTTAAAGGTTATAACACTGATTGCTTTTACTTATAATGGCATTTTTTTTTCAGGCTGTTTAGCTGTACATCTTACAGATATAAGCATTCACCATATGAAACTTCAATTAGCAATGATTTTCAAGATATAAAAAGGTGCCTATTATAACGGCACAGTGAGAATGTGTGGTATACGTTCATTTAAAGTGCTGTTAATTCAATTGCTTTATCTGATCCAAAGTCACTTAGATTATATTAAATTAGCCATCTGTTTGGCTTTCACCTTGGAATGTCTGCCAGATGCTGAGTTTGTTTATAGACAATTCATTTGCAGACACAGCCTTAACAACAGGCTTGCTTGTTGGGGACTATCCCTTATGGAAGAGTTTACCTGGAAAGATGAAACTGTGCTCTCCCAGCAACAACTGTTTGTTCAAACGGTAAAAATATATTGAGTGCCTTGTGTCTAGTACACTATTACACAAATTATGTCCTCTTATTAATTTCTGTAATCTGTTCCACAAAGCTGCATCATTCCATATAGTGCCCATTTATACATTTTATGGTTTTCTTTTTAATTAAGGCCTAGCAGTAAACTTAATATAACATTTTGTTATCTACTGGGCATGGAAGCTTTTTTACTAAGTCTCCAGATAGCTTTTAAAAGTCTATTAAAAAGGTGTATATCGTTCCACAGTTGTTGTACACGGGGAAAATATTTCTTTAAGGGGATGGGCAGCATTCTTTCTCTCTCTCCTCCAAAATAGGACTTGTTCTTCATCACAAAAATTATGCAGAGCTGCTCAGGAAGATTCCAGAATTAGACAGAATTTAATCAAACTGTTTTGATTGGGTTTTTTTCAGAAGCTATTCAAAAGTAATCCCCCATGGACTAGCAAATCTTAGTTACTGGTCCAAATAAACAGGATAGGATGCAATCACTGAGCAAAAATCAGAAGTGGTTTGTGCTCACCTGGAGAGATTTTTGATTAAATAACGGTCTGAATTAAGCCTTTAGTTGTTAAAGATACCCTACAGATACTGACATTGCCAGTCCTAGACATAAGGCTTGGTACTAACAACTACCATCAGCACCAAAAGTAACAAGCTGGCTTTCTTCAGGCAGCAATAAAAGGCTATTGGTATAATAAAAATAACTAATTTTTGTTGCATAGAAAAATTAGGCATGCTCATATATAATAAATAAAAATGTCATACAAAATACAGGCATTGTTACTTAGTGGTTAAGCCAAATTCTAAATGATAGGGTTTAGAAGATTTCCTTTATTTAAAGAAACTTTATACCATCTTTGCTTATTGCAGATTTTTAAGCAGAGGCTTTTTAATCTTTCATTGAAACATTCGGTCCTTACCAATGTTATCATCAAGATAATAAAATGGATCGATTATGATCCAATCTGATTCAATGTGGAAATCCTATGATTCAACCAAAAAAATATTGAATTTTCATATTTGGTCACTGAACTCATGTACTGATCCACTCCAAAAAGGTTTGAGTTGTACTGCAGTTTTGTATGTCATTGCTTCCAAGGCTTTTATCATTTTTTATAAACCTAAAAACAAACAAAAAAACTCCCAAACAAACAAAAATAAGGCATAAAACCTGGTATATTTCTAATTGAACCATACAGTCAGTTAGGTCACTTATGTTTATTAAAGAAAAACTACCTTATTAGATATGAAATGGCAGATTTTCAGGAGCAACACACTTGACAAAGAAAGAACCCCACCTATGCAGAAGACAGCTCATCTGAATTTGCACTGGCCATGATAAAGAATTTTTTTTAATCTGAGTAAGATTCTGGTTTTATGCATGGGCTAATCTTGAGTTTCACTGTTCTTTTTCAAAAGAATGATCCAAATACTAATTTTAAACACAGTCATCACTGGTTTCTCCATCTAAATTGTATTTTATACTGTCTCTGGCAAAGAGTACCTCACAACATATTTTTCCATTAACCTCCTACACTATGAAGCAGGAAAAGGAATGTCAGTGCCTACACTGACATAAACTTTTGCCCTTTGGGTCTTCATCTATTGCCTGAAATCTTTGAGAGTAGAGCAAATTAATCATACGGCAAACATAAAAGATGCATTGAATTAGTTTGTTTACTTAGATACATTTTTTTTCTTTCTTATTTCAGCATTTTCAGGGAGGTTTATGTGATGTCTTTTAGTATTTTGTTGGTTTTCTATTTTTATTTTAAAGAGAAAATTAAATTGAAATATAAAAATTTTCCATTGGATGAAAGTTCTGTTTCACAATAAATTCTAAGGAGAAATATATTGCTAACATCCATGACAGAACATGTGAGCAGACAACAAGGCTTATGAGTTTTTGCTCCCAAAACAACCATAATCTTGAAGACAAGCAGGAGTTTTCAGTTTATTAAGACTTTCTAATTGGAACTCTTTATTTTCAGAAAAAAATAAATTTCTGTTTATTTTAAAAGGGAATTTATATTCTGTCTAAAGGAACTAACCCATGCTTTGGAAGACATAAATTTATGTAAGAAAAATCAGGGACTAAAGTATTTGTCTTTTCCATTTTAGGAGATTGTTCCAAAGTTCAGGCTATTAAGTATTATAAATATCTTCCTTTCTTGTCTTTACAGTAAAACTCAACAGATCTCTTTCAAATATCAAGTCAAAATAAAAAAAAAAAACACAAAAAAATCCATAAATAATTTCTAAAATAGTCTTTTTTTTTTTTTTAAAGCTGAGTAAGTATAAGGTTATTTCATGGTGTTATTGGAATATATGAGAGATGAAATGAGTTCTATTTGTCATAAAGGTAAGACATGAATCACCAGGAAAGAAGATCCATCCCAGTAACTGTAAATTCAATGAGAAGACCATCAACATCTGTGGACAGTTCTTTGGACAAAAGCTTAAGGATAAACAGATCTATATAGTACAAAACTCCAGTATTTACAGTGAGGCAGAGGTGAACTAGATAATAAACATCTGTAATTCACAAAATCATGTATAGAATAGATATGTAATAGATATAGAATAAATATTATATGTCTAGGCATATAGTATAAATGTATGCACTAAATGTATATATAATGCAAGTACAGGAACACAGAAGAGTAGGATCCAGGCTGGTTTTGGACTAAGTAGATATGCCAGTGTTATAACCTGGAGTTTATCCTTCAAATCCTGACCTAGATCAACCAATATCTTTTCTCCTTCAAGTCCTTGATTAAAACTTCCTTCCTTATGAGCCTTCCTACCCTGATCTCTTCACCAACTTTATCTATACTCCTTGAAAAGTGTTATGTAGCACAAACTGAAATAGACTCTATAAAACCGAAAATGTTCAGTTGTAATATTTTTAGTGCAGATACTCTGTCTTTCATGTTTTTAAAGGATCTGGCACACATATGGCACCCTATAAATGCATTAATTCAGTTTGAATGAAATTAAATTTATCACAATTTGATATTGCAGGTCTATGTGTTGGGTTCTGTTACTGTAAATGTAGTTGTGTTTTCTGAAAAATATCATGCATGCAACTGCTTCACATAATACATTTCTTAACAAGCCAACTGACAGGAAAAAAGTGAATAGAGGGAAATGCAAAGAAAAAGAAAGCAAGAAAAAGGGATAGAAAGCTAACAAAGATAAGAGTGCACAAAATACTGACAGGAGAAAGGATGGGTTATGAGCAAAAAAGACAGAGAAAAAAGTGAGATGGTAAGGAGAGGGCCAAAGAGATGAAATATGAATACAAAACAAGAGAAACCTAAATTGAAAATATAAGAAAAAGCAGCTAAATCAACACAGGAGCCATGGAAACAAAGTAGAAAACAATGTTCAAAAAACTAAAGCAGTGAGGAAGGATGGTTAAATCTTGTCTGAGGGTGGAAAAGCATTGCACTGTTATTTTTCTTGCTAGCACTGCCCTGAGGTTATGACTTGCTAGGACTCCCTCACTGCTGCAGCCATGTGGCCAAACCCTTAATGCAAACCCCAGCTAAGAAAAGAGCTCTATTTACTTGCTATGCTGGTGATGTATTATAAGTTGTGTCATGCCTACATGACTAAATCTTGACTAGTTTTCTCCCTTTTAAGAACTAAAAATACTATAGACTTCTGTGTATCTCTGCAAGTGATGAAGAGCTTGGCTAAAACATAGTAAGGATGCCAATAAAACATAATGGCTATAAAGGTCTACATACACAGATGAAATACAGAGCCAAATTTTGACCTAAAGTAGCCCACCCATAGCTGTCCCCTCACTCTGAAGACTGGCAAATTGCTTGATTGATAGTTATGGTTTATGGGTAGGAATAGGAAATAATTGGTTTCAACCCTTCTTCCTTCCTTCCTTCCACTTCTGTATGCATTAATCTTGGTGTCATTGAAGGAAAAAATGTATAAATAATCACTGAATCACAAGACCACAGAGCCATTTAGGCTGGAACAAACCTCCAAGATCATTGAGTCCAGTCTTTGACCAACACCACCACGTCAACTAGACCATGGCACTAAGTGCTGCATCTAGTCATTTTTTGAGCACCTCCAGGGATAATGACTCCATCACCTCCCTTGGCAGTCCATTCCAATGTTTAACATCCCTTCCCATGAAGGAGTTCTTCCTGATGTCCAAGCTGAACCTCACCTGATGCAGCTTGAGGCTATGACTAAAATTATGAACAAGCACAGGACTCATATTTCAGCCATCATTTCAAATGTCTTGACCACCAGATCAATGGAAAAGAGCAAGCCCTGCTTGCGGCTCTCAAGATCATGTGGATTAAGAGATTTACTTTTATTATTTCTGCAAATGGATGGAGACATGCCAGTTTAGGATGCCAAATCCTCAGCTTTGAAGAAATACAGAAAAAGTGCTGTCAAATGCATCCTAACTGATCACCATTGTTAGCATGTGCAGCAGAAGTGAGTGCATTTAACTAAATATTAGTGCAGCTCACTGGATAGGATGTTCTTCGTGTCAGGACAGTGGTGGGATATCCTGCATGGCATACACTTGCTGCTCCCATGGAAACCAATGGGTGTGTCAAGAAGAACACAGCCTAAGGGAGATGTTTTATTTGAGTAAACGGTAATCATTACTGACAAAATGGAATATGAGTCTGTCTTACTGCTGTCTATTTAAAGCTTTAGATTAAAAGTAAGGCAATTTCTCAATGCCTGAGGAGTAATGCCTAGGAATAGTGTACTTAGAAATGTATACAGAATAAAAAGTTGGTGTTGACTAAAACACATTACCATCTGCTTCTTTGTTTCATTCCACTAGAGATTAATTGAGTTGATCTGAGTTAGTAGATACTCTCAATGAAATTACATAGTCTGTTGATGAGGATTTCAATTCAGCTACTGATTAACTTGTTAGAATACCCAGGTGAGATGATAATTGTTCCAGAAATCTGAATACAAAATTTTAAAACCAAGTTACTGCTCGTTCTTGAAGGTTGTGTTAAGAATTTTTTCTCATTTCTGTCATTATCAACCACATTTTAAAGTGCACCATACGACTTTATACATACATAAAGTGCTTGGAACTCTGTGTGTGTTTAGGTGTATGTGGATGGATAGATAGACTGGTAATAAATATTCAGACATATGTGATAGTCCGAACCATTGCTATGACAGGACTTTCACACGTGTCTGGACTGTACATTTCTCAGTTACAACAAATGATGTCCTTATTGCTTAAAAAAATGCAAAATTCCTTAAATCTGCTTCTGCAATCCCACCCATGTATAATTTGGCCTCTTTGCTATACCTAAAAACCTTGTCCTAAGTCTCTCTTTAAAATGGGACTTTACACCAAAGTAATTAACTGAAAAACATATATTTGAATGATCATGTCTTATGAAATGATTAAAATTAAATTAAATAGATGACAGACAAGAGGAAGTTACTGTACAGATGGTACAGAGCCACAGGCTCCATGCCATGAGTTAAAGTGATGCAATTTTACTCCTTCATACCAACATCAATGTCAATGCTTATGTTTTTAAATGAATTGAAATTACACCAGCTCCATTGACTTCATCAGGGCTCCAGCTGGGTGGAAGGCTACATCTGCATACAGTTAGTTGCAAGTTTGAAGGGAATACTTGGAATAGATTAGTTGTCCTTTTGTTTCAAAAAAAGAAAATTAAAATTTCCATCCAAAAAGATAATTACAACTGGAAACATATAGTAGGTAGTATAAGTCATTCCAAATCAGTTTCTTAGAGTGAAATAAAACCATGTGAGTAATATGCATTTTAGGAATGAGAACAAATTACAGTTCTAAAGAATGACCAGGGAAAAGATACCCACTGTTTTGTTCATTATTTTATTGAATTCATGGCAATTCTGGTTCACAACTTTATGTTCCACATAATACAACTGTACAACCTGAACCTCGACATCAGAGTTCCACAGCTATTTTTATAATTCCAGAGGAAAGCCTTTTGTGAATTTGTAAGCAATTCCTGCTGCAGTGGTCCTGATAATGTACACCTAATCACACAATAAGCAAAAAAAATCTGCTTTCCTTAATAACAATGCCTCATTATTCCTTTAAAACACAGAGCACTTATGCTAAGATGTTAAATATGAAATGCAGTCATCTATTTAAGAGTGAGGATTTTTCTGTTTTGTCTCCTTTTTTTTTCATCCTCAGTACTCCAAGTCAAGCTGTGAGGAAAATCTCTTATGCCTGCTATGCAGTTTTATCTTAATCCAGGGAAGTGGGAATCTAACAAATGAAAAATAATCCAAAAGTTAATGCGGAAAAAAATATCTAGGCAAAATTTGGACAGCGTAAAATTCTTAGTGCACAGAAAGCCTGAAGCAGTATTCTATCTCTCTTAGTTGAAGAGTGATTATAAAGATGATCAACCATATTTTTTATTTCTTTATTATTGACATTATTATTATTTTTTAATTTTTCTGTGAAGCAGTTTTTGTATACTTATGAAGTAAATGCAAGCAGACATTATGGACTGGCTTCTTCAGAGGTGATCTATTAAAATATTAAATCTAAATATAAATTAAGATGATGGCTTCAGTTCTGCAATGTGAAATGCAGTGGCAAATTCCCAGCGTTTGTGTAAAGTTCAGTCAGTTTGAAAATAGTGGTTTCTGGCTACTAACATATTACTGACATGATGCTTTGGGCTGATGGAACATGAAAACTCTATTGTCCTATGTACATATGCTCTCCCAAGTTTCGTTTTTCCAGCTGTCATCCACTGATTTTTATTTAAGTTCACCCCTTTCACATTTAAAGAAGTCTGACTGCACCTCTTGATAAACAAGTTCTTGGGAAAGGCTTATTCATAGATTTTTAAAATTTTATTTGGGAAAACAAAACATGACAGTTATTGAGGCTAAATGTACATAATGTGTGAAACAAGTTACCTAGCACCAAGTATGTTAAAAAAAAAAATGGAAAAAACCAAACCTGGAGGATTTTTTCTTGCTTTATTGGAGGGAAATAAACATAGTGTTTAGCTAGCTTTTTCTGGTTAAAAGAGAAGGGATATATTAAAGAAAAGGGTTAGATAGTACTTATGGCAATTATTACCTCAACTTGGGAGGAGTCAAATAAAAGTCAGGTAAATTGCTGTAAATAAATGTGAATACTTTAACATAACAGTGCTAATTACTTTTATTAAATCATGCAGTCAGTAGATGAGGTTTTGATTCACAGGTAGATGAGGACTGAGGCTCTTTTATTACTCGATCTTTCTTGTCACTGTCTCTCCAAGATGGTTTCTATCGGTCAGAAGAGATTATTCAACACAAGCATATAAGAGAGTGTTATTGCAGCCAGAACTTGGATTCAGTTTTTGGCAAATATGACCTATTGTCACCACTTCCTGTAAATGATGGAATGTCCTAAAAAAGGGACATTGCAAAACGGTCAACATGGGGTTTTAATGTTTCATAAGTAATTGGTATGAATTATTTCTTTTTTCCATTTTTTATTTTAAAAATATTACAAGCCCATATTAAAAACTCAATCCATGTTTGTAATTTTTTTTATATTAAACATTAATAAGTGGTTAAAGGCAGTCTCAGAAGTGTTTGATTCCTAAGTAAACAGTAGTCGTGACAATAAATAAAACCTTCTCTTTTGACATCATCCTGCAAAAGAAAGAAGCTCATATTATTACTGTGGATCCTGATGATGCCAAAAGGGTTTTACAGAATCAGTTATTGGGAAGTCACCGGCTGCAGTCCAAGGACCTGGTGTTTGGTCCATGCTACACCTCAAGCAGTGTCAACACTGAATTAAAGCTATGTTAATTAGGACTTTGTCCAGTCAGGTCTTGCAAGTCTCCAGCTGAGTTTACAGATTCCCTATATAAACATTCCAATATTTGCAGAGTGGAAATGTACAGAGCTGAATTCAAGAACAGCTGGTTGGACTGATCCAAATAGAACTTTTGTTCAGAAAGTACTCATTCTACTTGACAGAAGTTTTCTGAAATAAGCAGGGGTTCACAAAATTTCCATGGATTGAAGACTTGTTCCTTGAAAAACCTTGATTCCAAAGTCCTGAATAGGATCTTATTATTCTAGATTTTACAGTGCTGAAAGTATCAACTCCCCACAGGTTCAAGGTTGCTTGGTGTGAAACCAGATGTGAGAAAAAGGGAAGTAGTATCAACTCATAGCCAGGACTCTAGGTTGGAATTGTGAAACTGACATAGCTCAGCCCTGTTTCTGAACAGAATCGATGGTTTGATGAAGTCTTTGTGGTCTTCTACAAACTGTCTCTGTTACCAACCTTCACTTTTGAAAACTGTTAGCACTCTCTGTCTCATCGGTAATCTGATATTTTTTAGTTCCCCAGAGCAAAAGCCATAAAAGATCATTTAAAAACAAATAAATCTTGTTAAAAGGGAACACCTTCAGATGGTAAATGTGCTATTCCTATTAAAAAATGAGCAAAATGTGCAATCATGCCTAGCTTGTTTTTGAGAGGCTTGTGCCTGCCTTTCTTGATGGCTGTAAGGCATAATGGTAAAACACTGACGCTTACAAACCAATTCCTGTGCTTTGATTTCTTTGCTAAACAGTCCATTTTGCTCAGGGCATTTTAAGATAAGAAGTAATGAAAGCAGTAGTAATTTAGTACATATTTCAATAAACTCTTCCCTCAAACACATCCAGACCTCTCTGCTAAGATATGACATTGGAAGACTATGACATTGGTAACTGAGGAGATCTACTTACAAATGACACAAAGGTATGGCTTTGGAAAAGAACAGATTGTACACCCAACTGTATAAGGATTCCATACATTAAAGCAAACAAACAAAACCAAAACCAAACTTCCTTTTCGGCGTATTTAAATAGATGGCAATGTCCATCCTGATAACACCTCTCAAGGTGGAGACCCTGATCCCTGAGACTATAACTAACTGCAGAAAACCTGTAAACTCCACACTTCTGGAAGAGCATTTATTTCAGAAAATCAGTTTTCCCCTGAAATCCTTCTGCCTTGCAGCTAACATAATATTGCTGCCTTGCTCTTCCAGAATAGGAAGTGGAAGGAAGACAGCTTATTGAAAATTTTACCTAAGGAAACCAGATGTGGAAGAAATTGTTTGTCATAGAGGTGTCCAATAGGAACGACTTATGTCTCAAGAGCAGTTGAACTTCTTCATGAAGGTCAGACAGACTCCAGAGTGCTTTTCCATGGAGAGCCATCTGAGTTTGGTATACAGTAGCAGCTGATGATGACTAGTTTCATTTCATCACATAGAATGGCTAAACATCAGAATTTAACACATGCACATTGATTAAGGTCATTCTTATTCACTGAGTATATTTTCATAGTGGTGCTGGCAGCGATTTTGTTCCCAATGCTTCTGAGTGATCAATGATCTCAAAAAGTATTGCACTGGATGACACTTTTTTGTTTCTTACTGACTCTGTCAACATTGGTAGTCTTTTCATGGAAGTAGGTAGCTATGTCTGTACACTCTCATGCACTTGAGTTAATCCAGCACTTCACTACCCAAACTCCTTAAAAATATACATCTTTCTTCACTAATCATTCAACAACTTCTTTCAAAAATGTTGAGCTATGTATTCCTTCACATTCTGCAATGAATCTCAGTTGGGAGGTAACTTAAACTCTGTTTGGAATTGTTACCAATTCATTCATGGGCAGTATAGACCATATGTTTCCTTTTTGCGTAGTGTACTGTCTTTTGTTCTCTAACTTCACTCATCTATTGAGGAAGTCCTTATGGTTCTTTCATCTGCTTTGCTACACTTTTTCATGAAAAAGATTTAAAAACATGTGTTACCACCTTCATCATATATATTTCTGTAAGTTCAGGGCACTCCCTAACTATAGCAATACAGATAAAAAGACTCAAAGAATAATTCAAATTTAAAGAGCTCTTTTTAGTCCATATGCTGTATTTCCCAGCTCAAAGTGGGACCTGTTTTGTGCTATGTCAGACTGCTTACAGCCTTGTACAATTAAATGCTTAATATCTCCAAGGATTGAGATTTCTCTCTGGGAAAATTGTGACCACTTTCATGGTGAAAATATTGCTTCTCTCAGGTTTTCGTCATCACACCTGCTGTGCTCCAGCCCCCCTAACCTGCTTGGTGGCCCTTCTGGAGTTCACTGCTGAATGCCAAGGTCTTTCTTGTACTGGGGAAACCAAAACTGAGCACAATACTCCAGACACTTCACAGGTACCACAGAGAGGAGAAAAAGCACTTCCCTCAAGCTGCTGATTTACAGGCTTGTTATTACAACCCCATATGTAATTGGCTTTCACTGCTCCAAGGCCACATTTCTGACTCATCTTCAGTCTGTTGTTCATCAGAATCCCCACATATTCTACTGAAAAATTCCTGTCTGCTATGCATATGTAATGTCATCAAAGATGTTTTTGAGAAGATTTTTTTCGCTTAGTAGACTTCTGTCAATACAGATTTTCAGGGTCTGGTGGAAACATTGCCTTGGTCTGGCTGTGCAGTCAGCTGCTTCACTTGCAAATGCTTTTACAGTTCATAGAATATCACGCTATCATTAGTTTAAAAAAATGAAAACATAACACTCTGAATCTGAGAATTGTCAAAAATTTTGGCAAGGTTCATAAACCCAGTTTTGATGTACAATTTAACTCTACTGTCTGTTTAGCGATTGTATTTTGTTCTGTGAACCTCTGTTTTCTTCTAAATGTGAAGTTACAATTCTATCACTTCTTTCACGTACAAAATAAAATCCACTAGTTTCATGATAACATGATGTTTAAATACAAGACACAGGATTCATGTCTGAGAACACCAGAGAATAGCATTTTTCCAAAAGAAGCAATGTTCATTATGAAATTCACGTATGTGAATTTACACACAGCTAACAAACCAGAACCTTTCTTATCTAGATGTCTCCTTTACATATTGCATTATTCCTCACCTACCACCTTCTCCAACATGAGGATGAGGTTATTTGTCAATCAACAAAGTGAAAGTTACTCCAGTGGAATACAAACCTCCAAGATGGAAGAAAGTGGGAACAGATAACTACTTTCATTTCGGACTAGGAGGGCATGGTACGCTCTCTTTACTGAACAGGTGAAGAGACTTGTGTATGCACACAATTATATTAATTTCCTGAGAAGATCACCTCACTAGTCAAATGCTTCTTCAGGAGAAAATACATTGTTAATGGAGCGGATTGCCCAGAGAAGCTGTGGATGTGCCATCCCTGGAAGTGGCCAAGGCTAGATTGGATGGGACTTTGGACAACCTGATCTAGGAAGGTGTCCTTGCCCATGGAAGGGGGGCTGGAACTGGAAAATCACAGAATCATAGAATTATGGAATATGATGAACTGGAAGGGATCCAACTCTTAGCCCTTCACAGGACAACCCTAAGAGTCATACAATGACCCTGAGAGCATTTCATGATCTTTAAGGTCCCTTTCAACCCAAAACATTTTCAATTCTCTTCTATTCTCTTCTCAAATGCCACTTCTTTAAACCAAGAACTCACCTGCTAGACCTCTGTCCACAGTATGACCATGCCATGGTTAAGTGTGTCCTGACACAAGCTGTGGTAGGAGACACCTTCTCATTCTCTTCATCCTTCAGTATCATGCTTTTGCAGTGAAATGAGAATGGGGCAACTTATCTGGCACAACACTTCACCTCTTCCATGAGAAGTGAGCAACACATCACCAGCTGTGGGTATCAAGTTCAGTAGATGAGATTCTCAATTTGCAGGCAGAACAGCTTGATTTAAGTCTGTTGGCCCAGAGCTTCAAAACGTAAATGAGTCACTGCAGGGCAACATGCTACTTGCATATCAGGCAGCTTCACAGCAGCTGTCTGAGAGCATGTATATAGCTCACAGCAAAAGTGAGATCGTTTAAGATATCTCATGGTTCAGAACAATGCAAGGAGATGCTGTTTCTGGCTCTGTGGTTAGCAATTTTACTTGGAAAGCAAAGATGTTGTTGTTCATTCTTCCTCCTACCTACTTCTAAGCAGATTCAGGTATATTCCTGGATCCAAGAAATCAATTCACCTCGAAAAGTAAGGTTTGCTTAGTCTTGGCAGAAGACAGATACACACAGGATATATCAACAAAGGACTCTCAGAGAAATGCACATATGTGCATTTACCCCAAACTCTGGAGTTCCAATAGCACTGATAGAAACAGTAAGGCAGAAGAATTTAAAGAGGATTTAATCAGAATTTTCTTTTATCAGTCGAATAGTCAATTTTATATAATGCTGTAATAATAGCTCACTTAGCTCAAGCTTTGAGTTGGCTACATTTGCTTTTCTTTTCTTTCTCTTTTGCTTGCTTTTCAAGAGCATTAACACCAGGAGAAACAGAACACTCAGGTCTATAAACAGAGGTAAGAAAAAAGTTTAAGGAGTTAGCATGGGCTTGTTGAGTATTCTTAAAGGATTGGTATTGTGTGAACAATTAATGGGTTCACTACAGAACAGGACTGATCCAAGGTTACATTCTGACACCATTGTTATTGGTTCTAGCAAATTATTGGATACTCAGGAAAGAATAGTAATTTGCAACAATTTACTTGTTATTGATGTTTTAAATTGTGTGTAACTTCTGCATAGAGAGAGCAATATACAAGGTAAGGAGGTACTAATTATTCCATTTCAGTCTCTTTAACAAAAATACCTTTTCTCATTGTAGAAGAAAGGACAAAAAATTTAAAAGTGGTTTTCTTTAGGCAGAAACTTTATACTATTAATAAAACTATATGAATAGAAGGATCAAATAAAGATGTTGATTCTTGATTATCTGAGTATAAATACACACCAACAGTCTATACTGGTTTCACATGTTATATTTTTGATAAATATTAGCTAATGAGTGGGCAGAATAGGTTACACTTTTCACTTATTGTGTGGGTGACTGTGTAGTAACAGGTTTTACAGAGGACGTGGAGTCTCCCTCCCTGGAGACAGCCAGGAGGTATCTGAATGCAATCCAGTGCAATGAGCCCCAGGATGACCCTGTTTGAGGTTGGACCAGATGACCCACTGTGGTCCCTTCCAACCTTACCCATTCTGTAATACTGTGAGATGAAGGTTTATGTGTCAGAAAGGCCAGGCCGACACCGTCATGGTGTCTGTTACAAATGGGTGAGGTGTACAAAGACTTCTTTAGACAACTAGGAGTGGCCTCACAGCTCCAGGCTCTAGTATTTGTGGGGAACCTCAAACACCCCATTGTCTTCTGGAAGAGGAACACAGCTGGCTGGAGACCCCTGCTGTGCTTTAAAGCTGCAGGTGGTAAATGTGCTCATGATCATCAGTTAATCTGCTGAATCTGGTACTCACAAACAAGGAAGATGTGAAGATTGAAGGTACCTTTGGTACCAGTGAGGGTGGGATTATAGACTTTAACATCCTGAGAGAAACTGCAAGCCAAAAAATTGAAATATATGGACTCCAGGTTCCAGTCTCAGTTTACTGAAGAATCTTCTTGTCAAGATTCCATGAAAAACTCATCTGGAGGTCAAAGGGGTCGGGACAGGTCTTCAAGGATAGACACCTTTGAGCACAAAAATGGTGCATTCTGATGTGTGGGAAGTTACACAAGTGCAACAGAAGGCTGTCTAGGTGAACAGGTAGCTCTGACCTAAAATATGCAGCTGTGGTGGTGTTGACCAGAAGTGGAAAGAGAGGGAGACTGCCCAGAATACAGAGGCATTTCTCAAGCATGTAGGGATGGAGTTAGAAGAGCTAAAGTTCAGCTGGAAATTAATCCAGATAGGAATTTTGAGAGAGTGAAAAAGAGTTTGTTTAATAATGTCATCAGCAAATTAAAACTAAAAAGAATGTGAGGACAGGGGTCCTCACTGCTCAGTGGAGCAAGGGACTTAGTGAGTGGAAAAGGCTGCAGATAAAGTCAAGGCACTGAAAGTCTTTCTTGCTTCAGTTATTACTAGTAAGATCTATCTTCTGGTCTCCCAGGTCCAAAATCTCCAGATAGAGGCACAAGCATATGCAGTACATAACTTTTGTACAGTGAGGCAAATCCCTTCAAGGAATGAAAAAGCAACTAGGCATGAACGTGCCAGCTGGACAGTTTACACACAATGCATTGAATTCTGTATGATCCACCAGGTTTATAACATGGCTGCAAAGAAAATGCATCACCACAGACCTGATAAGGTCAGCGCTTCAGGAAAACATTTGTTGCATATGGCTATGCAAAATAAATTTGTTCAGCCTACCAGAAATCTTAAATAAACTTTGGCACACTTCACTTACTATCTTTCAGTAGAAGGATGGGATTAACTTGCCCAAACACAGACATCTAATACCATTTGAGATACCTTAAGCTGTCCAAAATATCTGCTCTGGTTTGACAGATATGACCCACCACTTTAGATAAACTAACGTCCTTGTGAAGGTCAAACTGAGTACTTGAGGGACTCTAAAATTACATTAGATATCATTTAAGCAGTTTAGGTAAATGAATCCCACTCTTTTGTACTTTGCTTTTAAGCTAAAAAACACGAGCTCATCTCTGCCAGCTTCACATTCATGTATCAAGAATATTACAATACTTTCTGGTTTCCTTAAACTGTAATTGAAGATACACATTAGGAACATCTGTCAATAAGGACTACTAAGAAAAAAATAAAAAATACTTAGGAAAAAACTTTAGTCCTCAGGGTGTTTCTCAGCAAGTCAACCAGCTGCCAATTCTGAAGCAATTCAGTATGCATTTTTCTATCTATCTCTTCAAGCATAGCTGTTTCCTTTAGGAATACTTGCCATTTTACCTACTTTCAAAGTCCAAAAGTAATCCACCTGACGCGGATGTTACACCTTTGAGGTCTTATGTGACTAGTTCCAAGTTGTAACACGCTTACAAGCACTCTGAGCTACACACAGAAATCTAGCTCTGCATTAGACGAAGGCTCCTGTGCTGTATTTGAGAATGAGATATCTGTGGAGGAATTACAGGCGCTTTTTTGATGCTGAATTTTTAAGCTCTTGTTTCCAGGGCTTTAAACAATGTGTTTCAGCACCTGGATGTGAGATATCTTTTGAAATCCAGGAAGGATCTTGCTACCTGCTAGACTTAATTTAAGAATCTGGGGACATCATTAAGGGAAAATCTGTTTTCTTGTTCATCTGTGCACCAACTTTCAGTAATTTCATCAAAAACAGCTGCCACTTAATATGAGCACTTATTTCCCAGGCCTGCAAAACATTTATGATCTTTGGCCCCTGCTTTAAGAGGACTCTGTATCTACCAATCTGTATCTTTTCACTACCTTCTGAAGGGTTACTTGCTTTCTGTGTCAAAGATTTGGTGGTAATGAAACTCAGAAAAAATCAGATCATGCCAGTTCGGAGTGTCTTGTCTTTTATGAGAGTAGGCAGTGAAAGAATGATTCTGCCTCCAGCTACATTGGAAATAAACTCAGTCAAGTCCATTTGGAAAGAACTGATGTTCAAACCTCTCTTATTCTTCAAGCTTTCCATGCTCAAAGGGTACCAAAAGCTGTAAGTAACTGCTGGAGAGCTTGCTTTCAACAAGGAAATATAAACAGAAAAGGCTACCCTTTTTTTTTTTGTCCTACCCTCACAGTGTTTGACTATCACCCAGGTTCAGAATTAAAGTTCTTCCCTTATTTACAGCGTCTTTTGCTTTCTTATCTGGCATAATGTTGTCCAAATGAGACTTGACTTTTCCTGCGCCCTTGGGGCAGATATTCACACTATTGCTAGAATGTTATTAACATGTTCAGATACAGTTTATCTGGGTGGTGCACATGAGACGACATTCCTCTCAGAGGACTTAAAAATATTTTGTAAGCTAGAGAGAATGTTAAAGAAAACAAACCAGGAGCTGCAATGCAGATAGCTCCAGTACAAAACATGTTTTAAAGCAGATTCATTTTTCACTCAGGTCAGAGAAGCCTACAGTGAAGTGCATTAGTGAAAACACAGAAGCATCCATGTAAGCTTGTTTTTACATGCAACACAGGAAAATATGTATTGTTGTGATCATAATTATTTACTTAAGTGAGAGGAGAAAACATTTTTAATGTTGAAGTGAACTACCAGCAGCTTCCTAATGTTAGGAAATGCACACTTGTCATTTACTTTTTCCTGCTCCTCTACATCTAGAAAACAAAACAAAAGAAGAGTTTAGAGGTTCACAGCAGTATTTGATATGCAAAATCCTTCTTAGACTTCATTTGCGAAGGTTCGTGATAGTATATTCAGAAATATTTGTTGAATAGGACTAACTAATGGGTCCTATATGTCCACAGGACTTTAGGATGAATATTTTTCAATAAAACTTAAAAATTTGAGGTATTAGCTAAATATAGACTGGAGAGTTTCTTTTCAGATGGACTGTAGGAGGTAGAAATTTGATTCACATTTAAAAATCAACAACAAGGTCTCCTGTGAAAATGCCACTGTTACAGACAAATAATGACAAATGTGTCAACACAGACACATGTGAGGGTACAGCCAAGGGGATCTATGCATGTTCATAATACTAAGCACATATTTAAGCACTTTTCTGAAATATGAGAACATCTGTGCATGATTTGATTGCTGAAAGGGTTATAAGTTTTAGAAAAAAATGTAGTATCTGAGCAATTCCTACAAAAAATGAAATTCATGGAACTAACATCTAACTCTGGGTGATTTATCGGTGAGTAATGAATTACACAGGAGCTGTAAACAATGCAAAGTAACTCTGGAATATTGATATTGCTTTAGAACGCGGTATTGAAAGGTGAAAAAAAAACGAACAAAAAACAACCCAGATCCACATAATAGTTAAATCAGCAGAAAGTAAGGTCAACGAAACCTCCTGTCTCAGACAAAAGGATTGTGAGTCCAATTACTAAGAAAATATAAGACATGATAAACAAATAACACAGGGCAACTGCTGAAAGAGATGATAGAATTACTATTAAAAAACAAATTAAAAAAGCTCAAATCCTAAGTTTGCTGTCCATTATATAAAGTAATCCTTAGTGAAAAAATACTGTTAAAAATGCTCTTGATAATAGCTATTGCAAAAGTGTTGCTGTAATACTACGTATATATGAAGATAGGTAGACAAGTAAGATGATATTAGGCAATAATAACTGTAAAGTTTCAAATTTAGTACTCTGGACATGGAATTTAAAAGTGATATTTTTTCCTTTCAGTTCCACCCTACTGACCATTGACCAGACATTTCAGCTCACTGGTCTCTGCTTCACAATCTATAAAATAGAAATATTTATCTTCCTTCATAAATAACTTGAGCATGAATAGATTAAAAATTCTTCTTATTAGATAAAAGATATTTATTATATTTACCCTTGTCTGAGTTAAAGAATTCCTTTTATAGCAGAGCCAGAAGATGGAACCTTTAGATTCAACACACAGGCCAACATGTTACATCCTATGATTTAAAGTGTCTGTGATCTTCAAGACTCAGTCCTACTCAGAAAAAAACTACTGACAACAAGTTGAAGGGAGTAGTTCCCTTCACCATCTAGTTCCAACCCCTGCCTTGAGCAGAGACAACTTTCACAAAACCAGGTTGCTCAAAACTTTATTTAGGTAGCCTTTGAACACGTCCAAGAATGAGGCATTCACAACTTCTCCAGGCCTTCTTGAAGGAATATTTTACTCTCTATATAGCAAACAGCACAAGATTTGTCAGCCTTTGACAGATTTAAGTCATGTGACCAGCACTTTCACATGGCAGATGCTAAAATCCTCAATTTTCATATTGGCAGTCCTACAGTTCTTCTGCAGCAGGTTTGTCATCTCATATGTATTCTGCCCATACACACCCATACACATGTAAGCCACATTTTTTCCCCTTGAGCCACTAAAAGCTTTCTAGTCACTATCTAGAAATAGTAAGTTTCCCAATCTTTATTTTTCTTAATCCTCTAGTGAGGTGTGATCTAGTAATCTGCTTTTTGTTTGAGCTTCCTCAAGATTTATTCAGACCAAATCTCTTGTGTGAATTACCTGCAGAAGTTAGATTATCAAGACGTATCTTTGTCATGGGTTTGCAAAAGTCTCCCTCCTTGGGGATTGAAAATAGTTTGTCCAGATAAATTTCCGGACAAAGGCCAATCAGGAGTTTAGGTGACGCCTTTGCCAATTACATCTTCAAGAAGAAACGGAAGAGAAGGTGGTGGCGTGGA
>JAWMRA010000113.1:106998507-107084442 GCA_035584735.1 Pseudotriccus pelzelni
AATATTATTTTCTCCCCAGTCAGATCTCTTTGTCTGCATAAACCTTCTCTCACCTTAGAGCAATTTGTGGGGGGTGTGGAAAAAATTGTCCCCTAGGCAAACCCATGACAATCTTTTTCATTGGTGCTGGGAAGTTTGAAAGTATGTTCGTGACATAAAGCATTACTCATTGGTTAACAATATAAGAATCAGAAAAGTCATTAATATAGTTAATGAATCTTAATTACATAATGAAATGCCTGTTACATGATTCTTTAAGTGTCTCAGCATTTCCATGCATTATTGATAGCCAATTAGGTACAGACGAAAGATCTAGGGGAACTATTTGCAGCAAACAATTTATTTGATAAATTTGGCTTCCTTTTTGGTTTTTGAATTAGCTATAAGCAGGCTTTGATTTTTACAGATGCCATTGTTGCTCCAAGTAAATCTTTTAAGCAAGGGTCTTTCAGCCTATGCCCTGGTTGCAAACTATTTTATATACTATTGCTTTCTAGGTATGAGTTATTCTTATGTCTCCAAAACAATGTTTATCTCTTCAGTCTGGTATCTTTTCTATTCCTTCACTGGATGAATACTAAATCCAGACTCTTCCTTTTTCATACTCCTCCTTCAAGACTGGTTTTATTCAACGTGGGCCAGCCATAGAGCCTGACCATACACTGGATTTGTCCTCTGAGTTTCTTTATCCAAAACAGTATGAAAAGCAGAAGGTGCTATGATCTAATGAAATAAATAGAACATAGTTCACCAACAGCTGGAATCTAAAGCATTGCAGTCATTACTTTTCATCATTTGAATCTAATCAGAAGCTATACATTTTATGATTTAGTCTCGTATTGCCTGTCATGCCCTCCTTTATTAAGTTTTTAATTGCTCCGTTTACTTACATATTAAATAAAGACATTTTTCAATTTGTTTTGAGATATTAATCTCATCACATGTCATATACGGCGGGTAGACCCGTATCAGTCCTTTGAGGGACTACAAAAGTCCTGTTCATTAGTCTAAAAGGTGGTTGCTCATCATTCATATCATTAAGTTTATACAACTTGCATGACTACAAAAATTGGAGGCAATATTTTTTAGGCTTTCAAAAGATTGTTTAAGACCAGAGTTATTTACCAGTTCAGCTTCAGTTGATGGAATTAGGCCAAACACATTAACTTTTCACTGGGGCAAACTGAATTTTCTTTTAAGAATAGCCAGAACTCTTAGACTAGGAGTTAATAGGTTCTTCCCTTCCTTTTCTGACAAATGTGTCTGCTATTCTTCCCAGCTTCCATGCCAAGTGGCAGAGTATATTTTCTCATAAGGGAGACACACACACTGAAGATGTGGCTGGTTGGATTTTGAATGTTTCCAAGGGTGGAATCTCCATATCATCTCTGAGAAACCTGTTCCATTGTTTGCCTATCTGCATAGTAAAAAAAGATTTTTCTTATGTTTAAACAAAGATTCTGTATTTCATTTGGTGGCCCATTGCCTCTTGACTTTTATTTAGACACCACTGAGAAAAGTGGCTTCACCTTCTTTACTGCCTTTACTCCCTTCGTCAGGTATTTACGCATATTGATAAGATTTCCCTTAGATATCTGTTCCAAGTTTACAGCCACATCCCTCTCAGCCTCTTCTTGCAATGTTAGATGTTCCCATCCCTTATTCATTTCCATGGTCCTGCTCTGGACTTGCTCTCCCTCTTCTACTCAGGAGTCCAGAAACAGAGACAGCACTAGATGCTGCCTCACCAGCGTTAAGTACAGAAGAAGAATCACCTTCTTTGACATGCTGGTGATGCTCCCCTAATGCAACCCCTTACACTGTTGGCCACCTTTGCCACAAGAGCACACTGCTGGCTCTCAGTCAGCTTTTTATCCCCCAGGACCCTGCAGTCATTCCTGCAAAGCCACTTTTCCAGTCTTTCTTCACGTATGGAATTATCCACAGAAGCAGAAAATCACAGATATGCTGAGTTGCAAAGGATCCAGAAAGATCATTGAGTATAACCCTTAACCCTGCACAGGACATCTCCGAGAGTAACACCATGTGCCTGAGTGTATCATCCAAATACTTCTTGAACTCTGTCAGTCTTGGTGCTGTGATCACTTCTTTGGGGACCCTGTTCCAGTACCCAACCACCCTCTGCGTGAAGAACTTTTTTCTAATATCCAGCCTAAATTTCCCCTGACACAACTTCTGGCCACTCACTCAGGTTCTGTCACTGGTCACCACAGAGAAAGATCAATGCCTGCCCCTTCTCTTCTCCCCACAAGGAAGTTTTAACTGCAATGAGGTTTCCACTCAGTCTTCTCCAGCATGAAAAGACCAAGTCTCCTCAGCTTCTCCTCATAATAGCTTCCTCTCAAGGCCCTGCACCCACAGATGTCCCTATACTCAGCACTGCTGAGGGGCACCTCAAGTCCTGTGTCCAGTTCTGGGCCCCTCACTACAACAAAGACATTGAGGTGCTGGAGCTTGTCCAGAGAAGAGCAATGTAGCTGGTGAAGGGTCTAGAGAGTAAGTCACATGAGAAGCAGCTGAGGGAAATAGGATTATTTAGCCTGGAGAAAAGGAGGCTCAGAGGTGATCTTACCACTCTCTACAAGTACCTGAGAAGAGATTATAGCTAGGTGGGGGTCTGTCCCTTCTCCCAGACGATTAGTGACAGTATGAGAGGCCTTAGCCTCAAGCTGTGCCAGGAGACATTCCAGCTGGACATCAGGAGGAAATTCCTCATGGAAAAAGTTGTTAAACATTGGAACGGACTGCTCAGGGAGGTGGTGGAGTTACCATCCCTGGAAGTATTCAGAAAGAATGACTGAACGTCACACTTAGTGCTATGGTGTAGTTGACAAGGTGATAATCAGTCAACAGCTGCACTCAATGACCTTGGAGATCTTTTCCAACCTAAATTATTCTGTGATTCTGAGATGCAGGACTTGGCATTTCACCTTTATCAAACTCCCAGAAATTCCTGTCTGCCATAAGGGATAATAAAAAGACGAACAGAAACTCAACCGGTGTCCTTCAGCAATAGCTACATTCCAAATCCAACCTTTCTGCCTGAGAGGAGACGTAGCTTGCTGGGATGTTTGTTCATTCACATCATGTGGGTGGTGCCAACAGGTTTGCATAGGCTGGTTTTGCAGGGCAGGCAGTCTGGATGTTGGGTCCTTGTTACTGTTATCTCTAAAACAGTCTTTGTGACTTTAAAACACTCTTTATGTAAAACTCATTTTAGGACTAAAGTATATCTCGCTCCTAATTCTAGTAGATAAGAAACATCTGATTTGAAGAGAAAATGTAAAAACAAATGAGCTTTAAGAAACCAACTGTTTTGGTCTCAAGTTACACATCAGTAATTGTACTTTTTAAAGGTGTACTAGAGTTAAAATGAGAAATTTTTATTTTTCTCTGAGAACTTCTCAGAACTACTTGATATATATTTAATAAAATTCTGAAAGCTAGTATAATGTCTGTGAATATCTAAATAATACCCATATCATCAGTTATGAAGAAGGATGAATCAGAGAATTAAAGATCTTATGTGTATGTATAAATTTATCCTTCAGAGATTTTCAAGAGCAGATCTGCTACTAAGTAAGCTCTGTAATATCTAACAAGTGTTTCACAATGAAGTCTCTTACACTGATTTCTTCATGAAGGCAAGTGATTGCATCAGCCACTAAAAAGTATTGTTAATCAGAAGTCTGTATCACAGAAGCTTTAACTATCCTCTCCCTTCCCCCTGCATCTTGAATAAACCCGTTGCTGCTGCTTGAAATTTCGAGTGACAGCTAATTTAAGTGTAGTTTTACATTATGGGTTCCAAAAATTACAAACTACTGTTTAGATTTATTTGCTAAGTCATGTAGCAGAACATTGTACAAGACTGTCAGTAAACCTAGACTTAAAAGGGAATGTGGTTTTAATTGGGTGATTTTAATTCATTGTCTGTTTTATTTTGTTCTTTCCAGGGAATTAATATAGTTCTTGTGTTCTATCAGAGCAACTCATGACTCTATTTACAAAATTCTTAAAATATTAAAATTTTGCTGCACTATAATCTAAGTGTTGCCTTGTGAAGACACGGGCCAGGATAAAAGAGAAAACACTCCAACATATCCAAACCCTAATAATTTCACAAAACATATCTCACCTTAGCCTGCAATTGTTTAAAACATAACAGAAGAGAACAAACCCTAGACATTGTAGCAACCATTCAGCACAGATGCTTACATGTACACCAAATCAGATCGATTCAAAAATCCACTGAAGCCTCCGTACCCACTCTGTGAGTTGATGTGGTCATGAGAATCTGGTGAAACTACTGCTTTACTCCCTTTCAGTAGGCAGCATGTTGCTCTTTATAAACAAAGGAAAGGAAATAAAACTGCAACAGGGAGAGTAAGGTCTTGAGCACACTTTGGTGTATATTAAGTCAGCATCATTAGCTTTACCTGGCATCTCTTATTCAGTGCACATGTTGTTGATTGACAGAGACTCAACATGTGGATTCATGCTATTAAATTGTTAAGTCAATGCCTAAAAAGGTTATTGCCATCCATGGGGTGATTGTTGATGAGGTTCCTGACTTTGCATACATTACCAAGGTCTGGCTAGATGACTCTGTAAAACTATTATTGGTCCAGATGTCTTCTTTTGAATCTTAGCTCATCAAAATTTGAGAAATGGTTAAAGTAGTAATATTACAAGGCTTTTAATAGAGCAGACAAAGCAAGAACAGAAGGTGGAACTCAGCAAACCTCAGACTTCAGGTAAGATGTGTTCTTTTACTGATAAAGAAAATTTATCCTAAGGGCACACTGCAGAGTAATAACTAGCAGACTAACTCAACATAGCATTGACAGTCCCAACAAAAGCCATTCTCAAAGCTGCCTATTTTGTGCTGCCATCAAGACAATGCATTGTCTACAAAGCAGCACAAATTAAAACAATAGCAATCAAAAAGAACAATGTGTTCCTGCACTGGAAACAGAGAAAAAAAAAAAAAGTGTTGCTTAGTAAGAGATGCAATACTTTTTAAAAATAATCAGTGTTCTTAGGGAAAAAACAACCTTCTATTACCTTCTAGGAGTCTAAAAGCAATTACTAATATATAAGGCTTAAATTTAGCTATCCAGTTTTTCTTCCCTCAGCAAAATAGGTCTAATTAGATCAGGTCTAATGCAATAGTTGTACCCTACACCTTGATTTACCAAATTCACATGAGTGAATATAAAGAATGTAGGTACTCGGTTTGACCTTGGAATTAATCGTTTCAGAAAGTGATTCAAGTTATATTTAAGGGACAGACAAATCAAAGGATTTAGTATAAATCTTCCTAATATAATGGTGGTTTATGGAAAGATATCAGAGCTAGTGCTAAACAAGCTATTTCAGGTATCAGGAGATATATACTCATGTTAGGTCAAGGTCCCGTCTGGGGCATGTTACACTGTCTCACCACAGGTGCTTGATTGGTAGTTCTGGACCCTGGTGATATTAATTTGCATAAATCCTGCTTAATTTGCTTGAAATTTGCTTGAGGTACAGGTGTATGTAGAGTTAAGTGCTTTGATTAGCAGGAATAGATTTAAGCATGTGCTTATTTCATGTTGTTAATTCCCACAAAACAGATTCATTAAAATGCTTGTGAACAGATCACTTTTGCCCTGAGTAGACAGTATGAGATACCATGCTACATGTGTGTGCTCTGCACGTGCATGATCACGGTACATGTTCAGCAATGGTTACCATGACACTGTGTGCAATCTCTCCTCAGCAGGATCACTGATGACACGAATGACACACTGGGAGGAGTGGTTGATACCCCAGAGGGCTGTGCAGCCTTTCAGAAGGATCTTGGCAGTTTGGAGAGATGGACAGAGAAGAACTGTCTGAAATTCAACAAAGGCCAATGCAGGGTCCTGCACCTGGAGAAGAACAACCCCATGTACTGCTATAGGTTAGTGACTCACTTGCTAAAAAAGGGCTTTGCAAAGAAGGACATGCAGGTGCTGGTGGACAACAGTCTGTCCACGAGCCAGCAGTATGCCCTTCGTGGCTGAGAAGACCAAGGGTATCCTGGGGTGCATTAGGAAAAGTGTGGTCAGCAGATTGAGAGAGGTGATCCTGCCACTCTGCTCAGCCCTGGTGAAGCTACATCTGTGGTGCTGTGTCTGATTCTGGGCTCCTCAGGACAAGAGAGACATGGAACTGCTGGAGCAGGTCCAGGGGAGGGTGACAAAGATGATTAAAGGACTGGAACATCTCTAAGTAGAGGCTAAATGAGTTAAGCCTGTTCAGCCTTGAGAAGGGATGACTGAGAGGGGAACTCAACAGTGTGGAAAAGTATCTGAAGAGAGGGTGCCAAGAGGATTGGCCAGGCTCTCCTCTGTGCTGCCTAGAGATAGGACAAGAAGGAACAGGAAGAGAATGATGCACTGGAAGTTTCACCTGAATATGAGGAAGAAATTCTTTACTGTGGAGGTGACTGCACACTGGAACAGATTGCTTAGAGAGGTTGTGGAGTCTCCCTCACTGAAGATGTTCAAGAACCATCTGGATGCAATCCTGTGCAAAGTGCTCTGGGATGACCCTGCCTGAGCTGAGTATTATTTATTTGCTGAGTGTTCTTATTGTTGCTGCTACATAAGTTTTTGGTGTTCTTTTTCCAATCTTGCTTGCTTTTGTTTTGTTTTTTTTTTTAAGAAAGTTTTAAAAGAAAGGCAGAAAATTAAAGAACTGCTCATGAAACAGTGCTCTCCTGCACTTATCCTTTTTGCTCTGAGTCACTTCTCTGTTGCTGTCCTTTTTACAGTAACCTTAGGTTTGACTGTGGTCAAAATACTATTCTAGCTTGTCAGCTTCAAGGTCAACCTCAAGCCAGCTCAAACTTACCAAGATTTACTTGCTATGAAACAGAAATAGAATTCCAAAATCATGCAAGTAATGTTTTTCCCTTTCCAGAGTGGTGGACGACTCTTTTTTTCTACTGTATTTAATACTCATAGAAGAAAAAGTTCTATGGACTAGGCAATCTGTTCAGAAACTGTCAAAATGTCCATGTTCCTTAAGCTATTCAGCCTTCCTGTTACCTGAAATGAATTGGACAACTGGTATTTTTCAGTTAAATCCTTCAAGAAATAAACTGCCTAGAGACACCACTGAGAGCCTCCTGAGAATGCAGCCCCACTGTGTTTACGGGGAACAGCTGAGAGAGAAAAAGTTCAGATAAACAGAGAAGAGTAGAAGGAAAAGATCCCTAAATTGCATTACTGAATATATTTTCCTTTTCTTAAATAGTAAATTCTATCCATTAGCTTCAGAATACACGCTTGGCAAATTGCATGCCATTTCATACACGTAGTTGTATACTTTCACCCAGAAACATGCAAGTCAATGTGAGGAATTTAATATGCTTCAAAATTTTGTTTTGGTTTTATTGTATTTATTTATTTTTATTAAAATATCATTTGGTGGAATATTTTTGGTGTCATATGAGTGTCTGAAAAAAGATCTATTCCAGCCACAGTATGAACTCTTTTGATACCACTGTGCTGTTTCATGGGAGATGATCTACTGATGTATCTGTTCTCATTTTCTATGAAAATTCTCTACTCTTCCTTGTAAGATCTCTCACCCATGATGCACTGTCACAGTTTCTTCTTATAATTCATCATGGGTCAGCACATTCAGTTGGTGGACACAGGAAATTTAGCATATTGAAGTCCAGAGCTACTACCAGGAGACATCTTTGAAGAAACAGAAGCATCAACATATGAAATAGAAAAAATATTTTGGTGTTTTGATGGAAATCCCATATTTCATCATTTTATTAAAATCAGCTTTCAATAAAACAAACAAACAAAATGAACAACAATAAAAAAACCCCAGACATTTGTCACTAAGTCCCCTTTCTATTCAAAAGCTTTAGTTGGCATAATCATAACAGTTTTGTTATTTTCTACAATTCCTGTGATAGTAATATGTATTTGTATGCCACAGGGCATAAAGATGATAGAAATAATCAGTGACAATAATCATGTTTCTGATTTCATCCAGTTTCATACTTTTCAAAGCCTACTGTTATCAGCTAGTTGAAATTCTGCAGCTGTGGATTTAGAATTCCCCCATACAGATTAAATCTCACTATAAGTGGCCTTTTTGTACGTATGAGTGTTATATTAAAAAGAAAATTTTATTATTCATTCTTAAAGCAGGTCATTTAAAATGCCCAAATTAAGAATTAATTAATGAGATGTTAGCAGTGAACCTATATTACCAATAGTTCATAATAAATTATGTGTTACCAATACACCCTCAAAATATTTCTGACCTTCTCTTACCTTTGGCTGATGAAACTTTGTCTCACAACCTGGACATTTCATTTCCCAATGAGCTTTATGTTTGCACGAAAGGTTCTGTTCTGACAGCAACCTTCAGGCACTTTGCAGACACTGTCTGTGAATTACAAAACTTTGAGTAAAACCAGCATTATTTCCCTTATATGAATTAGCCAGGAAGAAAAAAAAAAAAGAAAAAGAAACCAACAAACTTTTGAATAGGATTGCCTAAGATAATATGGTTACTTTTGCCCAGCCTCCATGGTGTAGCATTACACTAGCACCATATTTGTGGGAAAAAAATGCAAAAAAACTTCACAACAAGATTTTAAGAGCCTGAGTTAACACCTAGGAAGGTATTACATCTCCTGTAAGATGTTTCTAACTATAAAAGTCAGGAAGTCACAAAATTCCCACTTTTCAACTGAGATCCAGACTTCAGGATACTCTGCTGTCACAATATTTTGTTTTTATTCTTTCTCCTTCCTTGTTTGGGATTTCCTTTTCCTTTGTCGTGTTCTCCTAACTGCTTGTCACTCCACAGCCTTATTTTTTCTCTACGTTTCTCACTAACTTTTTTATTTTCAATTTTGATATACCTATAACATATCTTAACCCTTCTTCTGTTCTATGTATACATAAAGCACGTCAGAAAAACATAGTAGAAAAGCTTCACATTCATATCTATATTCATGCTAGAAATGTTTGCCTGCTTGACCAGTCTCATAGAGGGAAACTGTGTATTAGTCTTTTCTAGCTTATTAAATTCAAATAATTTTCTCTACCTTTTTTTTTTTTTTTTAATGATTAATCCATCAAGGAACAAAAAAAAGCATAATTCCAAATTTGAGATAATCATCTCTCAGGAAGATTATAATGGGAGATGCAGCTTAAAAGTATCAGGCTGTTCAAGGACTACTTATGTACTAAAAGAGGCTAAACTTATCAAATATACTCCTTGCCATTATTTGTTATAATTTCACTGGGATACATAGGAATTAGTTTCTGGAGCACAAGCCAAGCCTAAGTTATGTCCTGTGAAAATTAAGCTGTAGTACCTATTTCTGTGGCTGTACAGGTCCAGAATTGTATTAGCTTTCACCTTGTCTATTCTCTCCATCAGAAGTTCAAGAAATGGGATATTTATCAAATTTAGAGACCGTTTGACCTTCTTCAAGTTAATACAAAATCAGATTGACCTATGGTTGCCGGCATCAAGAGCTAGTTCACTCATTAGATGACTTCTAGATAGGGATGGCCAAACGGTTTGACCCGAGATCACTGATGAGCTACATCCTATTAACCTCCAAAGAAAGAAGGAGAGACTAGAAAAGGAAAGAGAAATAGGGGACAAAAGAAGCTTCAAAGTAACAGCTGTGTTTGATAAAGAAAATAGCAGAAATAAAGTATAATGGCTATATATACTTGATCTGCTCAGCTATGATAGCAGTCTGGGGATAAAGGGCTGCAAAAGCGTTAATATTTAGCTGTCCCAACAAAATTTGAGGCAGTATCCTCCTAGTGACCACTTTCTTGCCCTTCCACACCAGAAGTCAGCTTTGGTCTCCCCTGTGCATTAGACAAGTCTCGGAGAGAATCTGTGTCAGTAATTTCACTAACTGAAAAAATGGCAGAATGGTTTGAGAAAACAACTGATTTACACTAGGGATCTCAGGAATGTGATTATTTTTTTCTCCTTTTTTTTTTTTTTTTAGATCCTTATATATACTAAGTTAACACATCAAATATCACCTGTATGATGAGGAAATAAATTGACTATTTGAATGAAGTCTGGTTGCAAGTGAAGGAATAGGCATTCATTGAGAATGCTATTTTTTTGTTTTCTTCTTTCTTTTCTTTCTTAATAAGCATATTTAATCACACTGTGACAGTTGAGTTTGTCGTAGGGAAACTAAGGTTCTGTGAAGGTGGTCAGGCCCTGGCACAGGTTGCCCAGAAAAGCTGTGGGTGCCCCATCCCTGGAAGTGTTCAAGACCAGGTTGGATGGGGATTTAAGCAATCTGGTCTAGTGGAAAGTGTCCCTGGCCATGGTAGCAGGGTTAGAACAAGATGGTCTTTAAGGTCTCTTTAAACCCAAACAATTCTGTGATTCAATATAAATTCTGAAATAATTTGTGTTAGATGGTTCCAAGGACTTTGCATGATTGATTCTATAGATACACGTCCAATAAATAAAATTATGAGAAAATTCATATATTATATTTTCTGTGACTCAAAATTTTATTTATTAGGCTCTTGTGGAGGTGGTAGAATTCACCTTTCTGAAAATTTTCATAATTTTAAGTTTGAACACCAAAATTTTTGTATTTTTTGTTAAAGCAAGAGAATAATTCTTAAGTTAAAACAGTCTAATGAAGAAATAGACATGAAATATTCTATTTTATCTTACTAATGGGAATTTTGAGTTAAAAACATTAGTGTTTCACATTTTTGTTTTGCTTTTTTCAAACCACTCCTTTTGGACAATAAAAAGTTTATCAAAATAGTGAAAAACAAGCCTTCTTTACTTTCACTTTATATTTTCGTACTATATGTCTATCTGCACATCTTGAAGGTTAAGTTGACAGTAAATTTGCCTTAATGCATTTTGTGTCAAACAGTGCTGCCAATGTCGGTGTGACAGTGCTCTGAAGAGAATACTTAGGTGAAAAAAGAGGACAGCCCCTCTCTTAGTGTGCAAAATGAATCCCTGAAGAACTCAATAGGTCTGAATTAAACTTTTTTATTTTGCAAGTGATATCCTGTTGCCTGTGTAAATCCAAATAACCATTTGATAATCATTATTGCCCATGAATTATAGCTTATATCATATTTGTATCCAAAGTGAATCAATAATTTGTAATAGATCTTTTTTCCAGTTATGCAATTGAGCATTATAAAGATATATTTATGCTTCAAAATAGAAAACTATTTAATCAACTTAATTTAAATTCCAGATTAAGATAGAGATGCTAATCTATGTTCGTTTGTTCATATCAGCATAGATGTTGTAAAATACATAGGAAAATAGATTCCTTGCTCCTGAGAACTTACAATGTGATTTAAGGACTTTTCAGTTTGGGACCATACCACAATCTTTCACAGCTATTTCTGAGGATTGACTCTAGCTTAATTCTGCCTTTGGAATCTACAGAATGCCCCCAAATCCTTCATTATTTTACAAATTTGTTAAATTCTGATTTCATTTAATTTTTATTTCCTGTGTCCAGACTCATGGCAAAGAACACTCAGGTATGTTTCATGTGAATATAAAAATCCAATTGTGTTCCTTGGCTGAATGCAGGACAAAATTAGAGTTTCTCCAAGTCTCTGGCACCTGGCTGAAGAAAGCTTCTAAGGGTCTGTCCCCATATGGGAAAAAAAACAGGCTCTGGAAGATCTGATATTCCTGCATGACCCCACCAAATAATCTGGCCCTGAGGAAAAAAACATCCCACTTGGCAGATCCCTTTCTCAGGTTCTATTTCAGGAGGTATATATAGGTATATGTATTTCAGGAAAATGAGCAGTAGTCTGCAGGGCTGAGCCACAGGCTAGAGCCCTCACAGACGATGTCCCACCAGTAGATGAGAGTAGGACCACTCTGCTGGTTCATCTCCTTCCTCCACAGCATCACTTTCTCTCACCAAAGCTCAATTTCCATCAGACAAATACAAGTAATAATACTTCCTTCCCTTCCAAACGTATTTTCAGAAATGCAAGATACAGGTCTGATTCATCATCCTGCATAGGCAAAAGCCTGGTTTGCCACTGGGCTATTGTAGATAAGTTAATATTTCCCTTTAGCTTTCATTCATTTGGATCTGGAAGTCTAGTATTGCCAATTCTTCAAAGAATTAAGAAAGAATGCCTGTAATGAAAAGGCAGTGTATTAAAACAAATGGTTTTGGTCCCATATTATTAATTTTCTCACTAAATTACTGCAGCATATTGCATTCAGATTAAGACAATACTGTTGGATTATATATTAATAGTAGCAGTATTTATTATTTCTGTTTACGTTGGACTAATTTTTATTTAATATATATGTATATATTTAGTAGGTAGTTCTTTCAGTCCTCAGCAGAGATGATTCTACATACAGGTTTAGACGATAAAACCCGTCCAAACTTCTGTAAAGATCAGAGTTTGCTATCTTAAGTTGGATTACTACTCTTGCAGGCTGAGACCAGATAAACAAAGCCCTTATATAACTTCAGGGCTGTTGTGATCAATTTGCCTGTTGCACGACTCTGGGGACCACACTGTTTTACCATCTTGATTGCAATGATAAATCCATCATTATGTTCGGTGTGGTGGAAACAGCTCAGAGCCTTGCCATTTGTGGCAAATCTTTTCTATGGCAGGCTCATAGTAAATCAGTCTAACCTGAGCTGACAATGATTGATTCTGAACAAAATGTCATGAACAATCAAATCCTCTGTTTTCTCCTTCTTTTAAAACTGAACAGATTTAACCCCCTGAATCTAACTAGATTCCAAATAACGGAAAATGGGGAAAGATTGCTTGAGGGTTTTTTCCCTCTGATTGATAATTCTGAAAAAAAAAAGAGGAGATTTAATTCACGTTTTAGAAATCTAAAGTGTGTGGCAAACAGTGTGCCTGTTATTTACAGTCATTGATCATTACTATCATTGAGAGTCAGATAAACACATATTTTAATTCTCATCAGAGTGCATGTGTGGGAAGGAGACAGGAAGATTTATCATCTCTCTGAGGCAGGTATTGTTTCTTTCCTCCTGCTTGCTTAAATCCCTCCCATAATGGACCTGTGGTAATGATTGGAGAGTCTGAAACATTTTGTGACACAGACAGCATCAATATTGTAACTCAGCAGTGGAGTCACCTATTCAGCCTTCTGATTTATCTTGGTTTGGTTTTTGTAGGCTCACAAAAGCCGTTGGAAAGGACCTTGAACCATTAAGGGTGTTAGGGTTCTCCTTGACACCCCTAAAGTTCTCCCAGAAATTCGTGTTGGTAAAAATGTAACATTTGATAGAACAGGGTTGAATCAAATCTTATATTCCGTTGAGAGAAAATGTACAGAAAAGAACAGAAAACTACTCTGGCCCTAAAGCTGAATATTCCAGAACTTGGAATTAATTTTATCAGTTAATTTTTATTTTGGTTTTGGAAGGTATATTTAGAAAACAATATGTCTTCATGATATCCCTTAAAGCACCCAGGTTTGTCTGGAATAGATGCAGATCATAAAAAAGACACAAGCAGATCTTCTTGCTTTACAATTTTTGATCAAAAAAGTAAAACAAAAAAAAAAGTGGTGTTAAAGAAAAATGGCTTTGGCTTTTGTTCATACTGAATAGAAAATGAAAATGATATAGTCACTGAAATAATTACCTCATTTATTTGTTTATCAAGAATATTGGATGAAAGAAAGAAAAGGAATTGAAATTAAATGAATTGTAAGCATCTTTCAAATCTATTCTTTTTTCTAATATACAGAGATCAGACACTTTGGAGAGGCAATCAGCTTCGACGTGAGGTAGAGCAAACAGAAGCATCTTCCAGCTGAGACAAAAGGCTTTGCAGAGCTCATGTGTTTGTGAGGAGATGTGAAAAGAATAGCTTAAATTGACTAACAGATATTTTTATACTCTTTTGAAGGAGTGGGAATCTTTCAAATTCAGTATGTGAATATCATGCCTGTGAAACTGAAACACAAGCAGAACTTGCTGTAGATGGGGTATTATTCTTGCACAGCCTTACTAATGCAACTGTCTCTGACCTGAATTAAAATCATTATTTCTATTCACATTTTTTTAATCAGAATTACTAGGGGAAAGGCAGCTCTGCTTCACAGAGGATTTAATTATATCATCAGGTTTTGATATTCCAAAACTTAGTTTAGTTTTGATTCAGAACAAATCCCCAAAATTCTCAGTGACAGGAATAGTCGAAGGGTTCTTAATACAAAGGCAATCCACTCTGAGAGACTGAACCTGGGTTGCAGTTTCTGAAAGCCCTGGGATTTCTGGATTAGAGGCAATCTCCCTGCTTGGCTGCCTCAGTGACACGAAGCTTCATAGTCTGGTCTCTTCAGTAAAACAAACCAATAGCCACGTATATGAGTTTTCAAAAAGCCGGGGATGTTTGGAAGATGCCTGTCAGGCAAGTTTCTTCTACTTGATGTCTAAAATAACTATTAAATTTAACTCTCTGTCTGCTTTTTCATGACATTCTCAGCTAAAACCACTTTCTCCCTTAGATATTCTCCAATCAGCACTAATCACCCCATTATGGCTATGCCTACGTTATCAATGCAGAACAAATAAGAATGGGTTTGTCAAGTGAGGCAGCTGGTGCTGAGTTCCTCTGTCCACACTGTACAGGGTGTTGAGGGAGTTTTATTTGGACTGTCTGTAGTTTGTCTGTAGACTGTATTTTTCTGCTTCATTTAATCCAAGAGTAGTCTAATTTTTGATTTCCTTTGAAAGAACCAATGCTCCTAATCTGAATCAAAAATGGTAGGGTAAATACTCCAACTACAAAAAGGACGGGAGCATGACTTGTGATCTCACTGTCTGGAAATACGCTCCATATCCCCCAGCTTGAATGCTGTTCAATTCTGTGCCTAGTACCAACTTTCAGAAAGATGTGCAATACTTTACCAGGTGGCAGTGAAAATTTGGCCTTCATCAGGAAGTTACAGTGAAGTAAATTTAACTCTATGCTGTATAAGACAATCATTCTAGCATGGACACCCTTACAGAGTCAATTAGTAGGCATTAACTAATCAAAGCTTTTTCTCCTTTAATTCCAGCTAAAGTGAACAAATTACAAGCACCAGTCATGGGAATTTAAGCGGAAATTTGCATGGAAAAACTTTAATGTAGAAATTTTTTTACATGAGGTGCAACAAAGAAAAGACGTAAGATAAAGTGACTCAAAGCTGACTTTCAGTTATTCATATAGGTTCTTGATATAATTTGAAACCAAACTTCTAGTTTGTTCAGATGAACTTTTCCACATATTCTCATGTAAGCAGGTTTTTTGGAGATAATTTGAACAGGTCACATGCTTCACATTGAGGAAAAAAACACAAAGAAAACTAACCTGTTATTGGTCAGGTCTAACAACCTGTTGCCAAAGGAGGCAAACGCCTCGCGGAATTAAAACAGAAATTAAAATATATGCAAATAACAGAAGTAGCAGTATAGTAGCAAATAGTGAATCAGTCAGTGAGCAGTGAATTCAGTAAAACCAACACAACACTTTCTGAACTGTCAAAATGCTTCTAAGAGCAGGTTTCAGAAAAACTCAACTCATTCAAGATTATGTAGTGTTTTTCTGGAAGGCTTTTCACTGTTTATTCTGAAATACCCGTTGCCACACATTATACCAGTAAAAAGCACACATATATTCACAAGATAATTTGGTATTTCTTTTCAGATATCAACATAACATTAACATAAAGAAATCCCCTTTTATTTAACCCTGTAAATGTATGCCTATACTATCAAAATAAATAGGGTCAGGGCTAAGGCCCGTGGCCCATACAGCAGTACCTGACTGTTCACCCTGCTAAACTGTTAACCCACCCTGGCCCAACTCAGGACAGGGTGAACAAACAGACTCCTGTTCAACATTAGGGCAAGATCTGAGTCTGGCACAGGTAGGCCTATTCCACCAGCGGTTGTGAGAATAGGGGTATTTTATTGTGCAGTTCAAGTTGTGCTGTATCAATAAGCTTCAGAGCCAGAAAATATTGCCTTGCACATTTTATTAATTAAAGATTATAGGTTTATGAATTACACTGAATCCTTTTTTTTTTTTTTCTTTAGCAAATCTCAGCCTTAATTTTCTCAAATATATTACTCCCAGAATTGAAAAATGCATTGCTGGCATAATTCTATTTATATGAATAGTCCCTCTCTTGACAGACATTGGCTTCAGTGCCTACCTCTGTGCTACCAAAACATAAAAATGCCTAGGCCCAGGGACTACCCCACAATTATCTGTACGGTCAGATTGTAAGTACTGTTGTAAGGGGACTCTAAAATAGTCTTGGCTACCTAAAACTGTCAAACAATTTTTGGTTGTGGATAAGTGAGTTTAGCCTTATGGATGCGAGCTATGCTTTACTGTTTCAGTCAGAGTGATCACTGGGCCATTTTGCTTACTTATTATAGCAGTTGTCGATGGGTAGATGTAGCTACACTGTGACAGGACAGTGCTAAACTGACTCACTGCCACAGGGCTTAGGACTGACTTACTCTAAAGCAGACTGGCAGTGTCCAAACTACGCAGTGCTCGCCCCTGGACCACCTCTGGGCTCTAGTGGTGCCTGTACAGCCTTAAGACGTAATTATGATTTTATGCGCTTTTCTTTACACAGTGTCAGAAATAACATTTCTGCGGTTTCAGTCAAACAGCACAAAACTTTTATTGCACAAAAATGAAGATGACCTGTAGGACAGTGCATAACAGAGGCTATTTGAAGATGCCAAAGCTGTGGGGGCAGTACTAAAGAATGACGTTGGGCAGACAGCAAAAAACCTGATGCAGTTTCACCCTCATTACCTTGGAGGAGCAGTCTCTGGAGTCTGCAGGCAAAGACATCTTGGCTCCTCGGTGAGAGTCAGAACAATTAAGTGATATAAATCACCAAGGGGAAAGACTGTCTTTTCTATCTTGTGGTCTTTTATTTAGCAGCATGGATTCACCCAGCATGGTTTCTATGGCTGAAATACGCATACGTGTTTTCAAGATTAGGAAAGCAGTGATTTATTATCTTTTCACATGCAATTGCCTGTAGGATGAACAAGAACAGCTGTTCAGTAGTGTAGAGCAGCAATGCACAGTAGTTTGCTGCAGGGTAGGAAAGGGAGGAATTCCATAATTTGATTTGGTAGGGGAGCTTCTATCTGCAGAGCACAAGTGGCCAAATGCAGGTTTATTCAGGAAATCTTTGTCTCACTGTGAAAAGTGCTATTGTCTCCTAATTGCTACCACAGATAGCCAAGTCCTTAATATTACATCTGTGCTGAAAGGCAGCATGCTCCAGAATCTCGCTGAGGCATTGTCTGTGTTCTGGCATGGATGATGCAAGACCATCCCAGAATAACAGCACCCTCTTCTGATCAGTCTTGAGGTTCTTAGTTTTCCCACTATCCATCACTGTCAGCTTCCATTACTGCAGTCTCTGAGATCCATCAGGCTCCCAGCACAGTGTAGGGCACCACAGAATACTATGGGAAATGAAACCACTCCCAGGAAAATGTAGCTTCCTTTCTTTTTACTGAATAAAGTGTAAAACAAGACACAAGTTCACATGCAAGCAGGAATTATATTTATGGAAGTGCAGAAGTGAAAGGATGGAGGTGATTTCTGAGTCATCTTGTGTATTCCCTTGAACACATAAATATTTTCCTCTATTCTCTACTGCCTCAAAGTTATTCAGCTTCACTTCAGATGACAAACCGGGTCTGATGGTTCGCTGTGCTGCTATAAAAGTATCATTCTTTGGCAACATATACACACATGCCTTGCAGAGGACATCACTCAGGGGTATATATTACATTCAAAATCAGCTGTAGGCATAGGTAAACCTAGTATATATTGTGTTTTAGGTGAGACTTCAAATCAGTGTCACCATATTTGCAACATCAAGCATTCAACAGTCAGTACCTGTGAAAATTAAAGTTGCGTGCACAAATCTGTCCTCCTTTAAGTTTTCTTCAGGTCTCTGAATTGCCTACGAGAAATTGCATGTGAAAAGATAGGAAATCTTTTCCGGTTTTTGCTCCTTAGGGAGAAAAACCACCTCCTTTTTAATAAGATGATCTAACCCGAAGGTTTGAAATTTGCACTTGAGGTTATATATGCACAAGCCATCTCACCACATAGACAACACAGTAAAGCGATCAAGAGTTATGTTAAGACTTGGTGGCTCCTTTTGACAGAACAGCATTGGTTCATCCTGGCTGCTCCACATTAGAGATCACTTCCCAGATTGTGCAACTTTTAGATGAGGCATAATAAGAAGTGAGAAAGGCACAGATTTAAGAGAAGCAACGTAAGGAAAAAGAAGTAAAACTTGAACTTATGCTCTTGTCATTATCAGCCCAATCTCCCTTCCATATGAACCCACAGTATTGTTTAAATGAGGAAAGAGCAGCTGGAAGGAAACCAGTTTTGCATGATCCCATCTGGAGCTTTATCCTTGTGGCATACTTAAACGAGATTCTAGGTTGGTACATGGGCAGGACTGATAGGATGCTGACGGATTTTAGCAGACAGCCTCTAGCAAGTTCTAGTGAGGAAAGCACAGATGGGGATATAGTGATTTTTGGCAGCTAACAATTGAGCCAAACCCAAATGGATTTGAGACATAAGGTGAGCAAAAGGCACCTTCCTGACCCCAAGACTGTCCTCATGCCAAAACTCAAGCTCCCTTTAAAAAACACAGAAACATTCAACTATCTGTAGACACCAAATACAAATAATTGTGTTTCTTTAAAGTTAGAAAACATTATACAGATTTTTATGCATGCTAAAGTCAGAGATAGATACCACTTCCCAAACAAAGAGTATGTGAAACTGTACTTTTCCTGACAAGTACTGCAAATTTCCATAAGCAGCTCAATGGTATTTCAAGAACTTGATGCTTTCCCAGAAATAACAAACAATTCAAAAGCTAGACCTCATAGGGAGGAACCAATCTATCCTCACAATAGCTTGCAATGAGTCTTTATGACTCTCCTTTCACAATGCAAGGGCAGTGATTGCCAGGGAAGGAACTCATGTAAAAATGCAAGACTAACTGGTCAGAGAGAACAAGTACAGCTGCCTATGCTGCTGAAAGGAGTATCCAATGATTCTTTAGGACAGGCTCCTATGTGAATACCAATTAAGCAAGTGAAAAGAGCTTCCAGACAGACATATTTTTCCTTATTAATATTTTTTAGAACCATATGAGAAACTAGAGGTCATAAATGAACCTGCCCTTACCCTAAAAAGATTAATACCCAAATAGACAGGAGGATAAAAGGAAGTATTATTAACTCTGTACTACAGAAGTGAAAAATGTCTGATTCTAAGAGATCCTGACAGTTACAGCTCTGGTTTAAATAGACATAACTTTTTAGATATTCAGCACTTCCACACCAGTTCTTAAGTGATTTTTTTTTCTCCGATATCTGAAGTCAAATACTTATAACAAGTTTCCTGAATCCCTTTATAAATACTTTAATCATGACACCATCCATTTACTCTTTAACGTTTTGCTTTTGGGCTTCTTGAGATAACAGAAATCACTTTTACTTTAAAAACAAAATGCAGAAAGCAAAATCCATTTGTATAATTACAACTCTGATCTCCCCTCCTTCTCCCAGACATAATCCCCCCTAGAAAACTCTCACTTAATGGGCCATTCCAGTAAACCCTTATAGCTCAAAGATTGCTATGTTTAATAGAAGCCTGTAAGCGTTGAAATAGAAAAACTTGCAGCAAGATTCCCTGAAAGCTCTGCACACTAACAAGCTTAATGGATTTTTAATGGTCCCTTTACAGACTTCTGTAAGGGCAATGGAGGCAATGGTGGTGTGAGGTTATGCTTGTGCATAATATTAAAAATATTTTGAATGCACCACAGCGGCATCAATACCCAGTAGGAGTATGTTATCATGGAAACTCACATTAAGAAGTTTTTAACTGAATAAAATAGGTATTATGTTCCTTTACCTTGTGTGGCACTAATGCAACGCTCCTGAGTTCAACGTGGTGCTCCTGTTGCATTAAGCATCCCCATATGATTAGTAGATTGGAGCATAAAACAACTGTGGGCATGACATCTATGTCTAATATGATAAGAACTCCAAATCATATATTTGTGTGCAAATATGATGTTGAAAACGGTTGTGAGGTTAGTAAAAAGCTATAGAATGAAAAGTTCTGGGTTCAGAAAACCTTCAGGCCATTCCCTTGGGTTCTGCAACTGGTCACCACAGAGAAGAGATCAGCGTCTGCCCCTCCTCTTCCTCTCACAAAGTTGTAATTGCAAGGAGGTCTCCCCTCAGTCTACTCCAAGCTGAACAGATCAAGTGACCTCAGCCACTCCTCATGTTGCTTCCCCTCAAGACCTTTCACCATCTTCATTGCCCTCCTTTGGACACTCTCTAAGAGCTCAGTATCTTTCTTATATTGTGATGTCCAAAACTGCCACAATATTCAAGGTGAGGCTGCAGCAGTGCAGAGCAGAGTGGGACAATCCCCTCTCTGGTGATGCTTTGCTTGCTGCCTCCCCAGGGCACAGTTGCCTCTCTTGGCTGCCAGGGCACAATTCAATATATCATTCTCTTGTTTCCCATCTCTATTTCATTGCTGAAACAGTGGGTTATTTTTTTTCTCATGGAAATTATAATTTAGAATGGAATTATTTACTTTACTTCACTAGGTTCATAGAGGTACCTGATGGCTGAATATGGTCCCTTGTGATGATATGGCCACCTAGGTTTAGGCACATTATCACATTGGCAGGCAAATAGAACAGATCCTTCCCTGATTTGCAGCTCTAGTTTAGTAATTGTTCTAAGCAAAAGCTCTTAATCTGAACATCCACAGAATGCCTGCAAAGACATGAGCCCTTCTGTTGCAGTGTATCTTTAAAGACCAAAACTGTTGAATCAATATTATCTTTCTTTTTCAAAGAAAAAAAAATACAATTTACAGCACAGCTTTACTTTTGCTTTGCAAATGAACCATCACAAATTCAATATTCTTCATTTTAGTGTTCAGATAAGATGGACTTATCAAGTAAAAAAAAAAAATCCATAATTTTGTGTTTGGATCCTCTTTTTTGTACACTAGATTTCCTATAATTAAAGCTAGCACCAAAAGATGCCTCCTATTACCTGGGAAAACATTTCTACTTTGATTTGTATTTTAATTTGCATAAAATATGTTGCATTAACTCTGACTACCTACCCACCTATAGGTGAAGTTCTGGATATGCTTCATAAGGAAGAAGGTTTGCAGAGTTGCTCTATACACTTGAATGTGCTGCTCTGTAGTGTTGCAGAGGATGAAAAGTGAATGCTGTGTCTCCATTCAGTCTGATCAACCATATATAAACTAAGCCTCTGCCAAACAGTGTAGTCAAATCCATCTGTCTGCTGCAAGAAAATTCCTTAACAGTGAATTTTGCACGTTACAGACAGGTGCAACTTAGTCTTTGTATTCCTGAACCTCGGCAACGGAAGCAATCACCAGGCCCCTTTTTCCAGCACAGTAAGTGCATTTCATCAGCTCTGACATTATCCTTCTAAAGTTGCAGACATAACAAAGCCAAAGTTCCCTTCTTTGTTCAAGTGGTCTTGATTCACTTTTTTATTACTCCTCCTTCCCTCCACTCCGTGTGTCCTAACTATTGGTTCTCAAGTTCTATCATAGTAACAAATATAAGCTAAAATCCTGTGCTTTCAGAGTATTAAGAATAACTAGATTTTATACTTACTGTCATAGTTCTGTACGTCTGTGAGAAAAGACAGACATCTGTGTAATTATGCTTTTTGTTCTCTTGAACAAAATTGCATCCTCTATTTTTCAAACATCTTTACATAGTCATGCTACCAAGTTATCTTAGTTATGTTAGGCACGCATTTCTTTTCAGTTTGCCAGTCTAGAAGGTCTCAAAGTTCAATTGACTGACTGAGTCATCTACAATGTAAGTTCCTCTGTCTGAACATATCACTCTCAGCTTCCATCAGCTCAGAGCCAGTCAATCCCTCGAACTTGGAACATATTTTCTCTAAAAACAGCCAATGATTTTTGACTTGCTGCATCACAGCTTAAACTCCATAGACTGTACTGACTAGATCTGTACTGGCTATAAGGGGTATACAATGCAGTGGGTGTTTCCCACTCCCTCTCCTCCCCCAGCCTGGTGTTCTTTCATTGCATGGTGATGAAATAAAGTTGTAGTGGCCTCAATCTTACTTGCATCCATCTGCAGATATTTAAAAACATGAAGCCTCCAATTTGGAAAGGTTCACCTAGCCCAGAACTTTTTCTTCAGTAGTGATCAGAACTAGATGTCTGAGAAAAAATATAAGACAAGAAAGCAAGTGCATGTGATGCATCTCCATAGAATTCTCCCAGACCTCAGTAATTTTCAGCTCAAAGACCTTCTAAACCAGAGGTGATTTCTTTGCATTAAGAATCCCGAGGAATTCCTCTCCTGTGAATTTGTCCAATTGTGCCTTGAATGTACATAAACTTTTAGCCTCCTGTTGCAGGAATTTTTACTACGTTTGCCTTCACTTGAAGACCACCTTGAATCTGCCACTAATGTCCCACTCTCTTCAGCTTTATGCTGGAACAGACTATGACTAAATGATCCTCTCTGTGCTGTTTTTAACCTTCCTAACCTCAGTCCAAGATCCCTCTCCGTCCCCTTAACTCTCTCATTTTCTGGGCTGAACACCACGCTTAATTATCTTCCAGCACCATTATTCACCTGTTCAGTGTTTTTAAACAACTGTGTTACAATTCTATGAACCTTGTAGAGTCTTGTGTATGATTCTACAGAGGATAAACCAGACTACAAGTCAGATTTATATAGGGACATGCCATTATTTAGTGTTAGTATACATTATAATATTCTTGATGTTGATAATCAACATTGTACAGTAGTTTATACGTCAGCATACATCTCTGTAAGTTTTCCACTCTACTCTTAATAATTCCTAGTATTCCAACTGGGTTTTGATCATTAAGAAATGTAGAGATGATATTTTCAAAAGAAAGCCTGTTATAATACCAAGATTTCATTCCTGAGTGGTAACGATCAGCTCAGAGTCCCTCATTGCACATGTAAAGATTAAATTATTTGTCCCGTGTGCACAACTTTTAAAATTTATATTTATTGGTTTTTGTCTGCTGTATTAATGCCGAGATACTGAGTCTTGTTATATCTTTGCACCATTTTTTTCATTTTGCTCTCAGGCACATTATTTCTATACCTCAAGGATTTACAGTCTTGGTTGGTTTACACCAGAACATCACCTCAGTCATTGCAGAGACCTCAGAGCCATAAATCATGTTTTCTTCAATACGTCATATGTACAGCCACATCATCCCATCAAAAACACATTTCGTCTTCCTGTGAAACACTGCAGGTTCTTAATACAATCCAAACTGCTGTGTGAAGAAGCTGTGAAACAAGCCTATGCCATGAGCTGAAGATAAAGATTCAGAGAATGCTTAAGCACATCAAGCTCCATAAACCAGGACTGAGTTCAAAAACTGTAAACCCCGTCTCTTGGTAGAGCAAAGGTCATAATAGCTGCTTAGGAACTAGGACATCCCTTGACCTGCCCTCCATGGGCCTGATTCATTCACATCTGATGAAGGACAACCTGCCCTTGTGCCAGATAAGGAGAGTATTTAGGAGCTCTGTAAAAGCTTAATCCTCCCTGATGGTATATTTTCTTTTGAACTGCATGCGTAGTAGGTGAATTTGGATTTGGGGAAGAGTTTCAACTCTTGTAATAGAACAACAGGCAGAGCCAGTGTCTCCCAATGGGAAGGTTAACTATGAACTGTGCAAATTCATGTCATTATATAGAGTGCACATGAAAGGCAGGATCTCTTTGGGTTTTTTCCCTACTATTGGGTTCCCTCATGTCAGTTCTTAAACTCATTAACTCCAGGACATTTAAGTTCTGCCAGTTTTCTTCCTGATCCTACTGAGAGTTTTTTATTTCTTATAAATTAACTCATCCTCAATTGCTTTGATCCCCTGAATTCCCAGTCAGTTCATTCCCTGATGAGACCAGAGGCTTAACTTGTTTCCACTTGAAAATGAGCACGTACGCACACACACATATACACACACAGTGTAAGTGTAACTTGTAACTTTTCCAGTTCATTATTTACCCATATATTTAGTTTTCATCTTCCCTTTGGGGAGTAAGTTCCCTAAAGTGCAAAGTTTTAATCATACAGCTTGTGGCTTTTTGCTTAGTGCCAAAAGCACTGTTTCTAATAGCATTTTGGCTCTGCTTGTGTATCCAAAGGTCTACTGCTGTGGGGGAAGGAAAAATGATTGCCTTCCAATAACACTGCCCAGCATAGCACATACCTTTGCAAGCACAGAGCAGGGGAAAGGGTGCCCAGAATGCTGCTGCCCCACACTTCACCATGCACAGGGTGATAGAGTATAAATCTGTGTCTCTTGTTCAACTTAGAATTAATAAATGATACATTTACTTTTCAGTTAATAGCTTAGATATTTTTTGCTGCAGTTTTGTCTGTTCTTTCTTTGAAAAAATCATCTGAACTAAAGATGCTGCTGGCATCCTCTTTGTCCATGCTGTGCAAACTCTGCCTTCCACTTGCAAACTCTTAAAAAGCAGAGTGTAATCTTCTGCAGCTCTTGCATCTTTTCAAAATCTTAGATGTTTCACATCTCTGTGTGACATATAGTGGGATTCTGACTTCAAACTCTGCATGGTTTTTCAGCATTTTCTGTCTTTGATCTCTTTTTTCCTTTTTCCACAGTATTTTAGATTTCCTTGCAGAACATCAGCACTGCTAGAGTCTTGTCTGTCCAACACAGAGTCAGGGGGAGCGTATTTTTCTGGGTAAATACTAATTGCTTTGTCAAGAGCCTGTTCTAAAACTTCTCAAGGTTTATCTGTTTGTGCTCTTTATTAAAAACTTCTTGTCTCTGGTCTCTTTTCAAGTGTATTAAATTTATCCCCAACAAAATGAAGAGACTTCCACTCAGAAAAATCAGAAGATATCTTGGCTTTTTTGCCCACTCTGACATCATCAGTCATGATGTCATTTTCATTTTCACACAAGTGTCAGTGCTCTTGTGAACTAATTCCTATAATTAGTTTCACAGCTGGTCACCTATGCATGACTAAACCAAAAATTACTCCAAAATAGCTCCAGACTAGGCTATTTTCAGAAATAAAGTTACCATATGGCTGTCATTTTGTGTGTGCATGTGTGATGTTTATTTGTTGTACATCTGCTTGACTTTTTAATCACAGAGTTGTAGAATGGTCTGGGTTGGAAGGGATCTTAAAGACCACGATGTTCCAAGTCCCCCACTGTGGAAAGGGACACCTTCCACTAGACCAGGTTTCTTAGAGCCCCACCCAATCTGGCCTGTTGTTTTTCTCTGACAGTGACATTCTTCTGACAGCATCTGTACCAGCCTCATTCTCAGTTTCTCCTCTGCACCCTCGTAAGGTCACAAGGCACACAACACAATGCACTGCTCTGATGAGCTCTGACATAACCTTTCGTTTTGTCCCTTTGAACTGAAACAGAGAAATAAACAGACCACAGAAAATAATGAGTGTCCGAGACACAAGAAAACCAAAATGCTCCAAAGGATACCAATACTGATGGTTGTGTGACACACAGATGGGGCTGGTTTTCTCTGGAGGGTGCTGGGACTGCTCCTGGAGGACATGGGTGAGTTGACATTAGCCAGGGTTTTCTCCACAGTGGTGTAGTTTCAGATAAATGCCTTTGAGCAACAAAACTGGGTTTTCTGCTCAGTGACCGAAGAGAAGACAAAGTTATGCTTCATCACTATCTGAATTTCAGGTGGCACTTTGTGGGAACAGCTTATCTGAAAGATTATGCAGCTATAACTCTGCATATTGTTTCTGGATATTTGAATTTTCATTTGTGAAGTTGGTAGCGCTGTGGTTTCAATGTGCAAAGCTGACTGGAAATTCTGTTATTACAGAAAATAGTTATTCAGTTTTCACGCCAATCTACTTCCCAGAGTAATACTGGAGCAATCCTTCTGAATAAGCAGAAGCTTGTTTAGATTGAAACTGAATTTAATATTCACCTCAACTCTACAAGCAATACCTGTGAAGTTGCCAGGAAAAGAAAAATTACTTCAATATTAGAAATGACTAATATCCAGAATCTTTAACTTCTAATGTTTTTTTAGTGTTATGATATTTTTATGTACAGACCAAGGTCAAATTGTCTTTAATATAAAATTCATATTACTGTGTAGTATTAAAAAAGGGGGAAAATCAAAAAGGGAATACCCAAGTCATTCATGTGACCATTGGTTTGTTTTCCCTAAAGTATGCACATTTTCTGAAACCCTGAAATTTTTTTAACCCATTCAGCAGAGAACAAAGCTCTTCTGGGATTGTATCAAGTTGTTCTCTCTCTCTCTAGTGTTATGTGAGTTTTCTGACCAAATGTAGACATCGTTATCTAAATTAGTCACACCAGCTTCCTCTAATAATCAATAGAGATAATTAAGTATTGCCAAGGTAAAATTAACTTCATCCTAAAGGAAGTGTCTACATTTGGTCAAATGAATTGTGCCCTAAAAATATTTATGTCTCTCCACTGACTGCAGAAGACACAGACAAAATATCACACACATAGCCATCTGTACTGTACCTTAGCTATATAAAGGCAGGTGCAACAAATTGACATTCAGGCTCTAATTTCTCACACTGGACTTCACACACAACATAAATCACTAGATGGGGTAAAATGGACTGAGTGACTTTCTTTCAATGTAAATACAGGAATCGAAGTGGGTTGCTAAATAGCTCTAACTTATTATTATAGCTACTTATTTCTCAAAGAGAATGTTGAAAACGACTAATCCATTAAGATTATTTTATATTTTTGGTTTTTGTTTTTTGGCTTTAGACCAAATTCCAAAATTCCTCTGCTCAGTATCAGTAAAACACAGATATTGCACTTTAGAAAATAATTCAAAAATTGAGCTGATTATGAAGCAAGAGCCTGTTTGCCTGAGGCACGAAAAGAGAATTTGCAGTCAGAACCTGTGGATCAGGAATGTATGATTCAAGACATACATGATAATAGCAGCTTGAATGACTCTAAGTCACACAATTTGTTTCTTATCTGAACCATACAGCACATGGTCAGCAAATATGTCTATGGGGTTTTTATGGTTTTTTATCATGGATATATTATTAAAGGTTCAAAACTAGTCACAAAGGAATAAAAAGGTGCCCTTATAGCCTTGCTCCACAGACATTATCTTCAGGCCATTGGAATAGAATTTACTTCTATCCTGAATAAATCAACGTGTTTCAGAGGATGTATGGAATATTTTTTTCCAGTGGTATTGCCTCTTATGTATTTCCTCTGTTCTGTTCTATTGTATTTTCCTATTCATGTGGAATGAAAACTGGTGTAATGGCTGGGAACTAGATTATCTCCTCTACAAGGAATAATTAAGAGAACTGGGACTGCTGAGCCTAGAAAAGAGAATGCTCAAGGGAATCTTATCAAAGTATGTACATTTCTGAAAGGAAGGTGTTAAGAGGCTCTTTTTGGTGGTGCCCACTGACAAGCAAAGGACAGTGAGCACAAATTTAACCATGGAGAAAAAAGGTTCCCTCTGAACATCAGGAAACACTTTTGTCCCGTGAGGGTGACTAAGAAGTAGCACACGTTACCCAAAGATGTTGTGGAGTCATCCTCCTTGGAGATATCCAGCAGCCAGCTGGATGTGGCCCTGGATCACTGTCTCTGGTTGGTCCTTCTTGAGCAGAGAGGATGGACCACATGACCTCCAAATGTCCCTTCCAACCTCAGTCCTCTGTGATTCTGTGTTTCAGTATTGCCATCAGTACCTGCATACTGACTTGCGTGTAACCTGTTTACTTCTCAGGTTTTTGAAACTTTCAGGGCATTTTCAGAGTGGGATAAAGCAAACATAACTTCACTAAAAAAGGAGTTTTCTCTTTCTTCTTTACTGAAGGGACAATTATTTGGTCTTGTTCTCCAGAGGGTGGGCAAAAGAAAAGAAGAAAAAGCAACAAAATAAATTAAATTATCAAATACTATTAAATACTAAAATTAGTAATTTTTAAACATAAAAATATTGAAATTAATAAAAAGCATTTCCTAGTATCTAGCACAAAATATACTTTCTGTCTCACTCCCTCAAGAGTTAAGGAAATTAGTTTTTGTATCACAAACCCAGTAGACTTGGAGAACAACAGATCATTGCAACCTTTTTGCATATTTTACCACAGTTCCCACATACTTCTCTTGCAGACCTCCTCCCTTTCTCATAACCCCCTTCTCTTGTTTCTAGAATAAGCAAATCTAATTATTTAGAACACTTCCTCAGAGGTGATGCTTTCCAGCCTCTTCATTTTTGTGTGCCCCCTTTGGATTCTCTCCAATTTATCTTTGTCTTTCTGAAACGGTCATAGTGCCCTGGATGCATCCTCCCCTAGCACTAGATAGTGAGCAATAATTACCTGGTTGTCTTTCTTTAACATTAGCGTTCCTGTGTTGCTGAAGGAGATTTGCCTTTTCTGTAACATCTTATTGTTGATGTTGTATTCAGGTTTTGGTCCATTTTAGCTCCCTGATGTTTTTTTTCCAGTGGCATTGTCTCATCAGCTACTCTTCATTTTGTATATATGTAATTGATTTCACAAGATATTACACATTAGATTTTTATTGAATTTTATTTTGTTGATTTTGAACCAATTATCCTGTTGATAAGGTCAACATAAATGTTAATCTTGGGCTCCACTGACTTAAACCATTCTCACTTTGACATTTAAAAAATTAATAAATATAATAATTTTCATTACCTAATTAATATTTCTCAAAAATATTTAACCTATTTATAAGCAGTGACCTAATACAGAAATATTTAAGCTAGACTTTGATTCTTTGTGTTGGCATCTTATGCCATTGCATTGAAATTTCTACTCAAATCAAAGCACCAGTAATCATCCAAAAACCTAAAGATGGAGCATGGAGAAGGTAACATGGATACAACTTTTACCATATAGTCAAAAATATAACCCGTGACCCAGGTAGTATTTTATACTTAAGCAGAAAAGTTCAAAGGTTCACAGATTGTATTCACTATACCTAATAGGTGAATAATAGGCCTTTTTAAGAAAGCCTTTTACTAAAGGCTTCCTGTATATTTAATGGGGAAGATAAATGTCTCTGAAGGCCTCTGAAAGGATATCCAGTCCTAGATTAGCTACCTATGTTAGGCATTTAGATACCATCTTTATATGATTTTCTGAAAAGGAAACCAATTTCATATCTCTTCCTTTAGAAAATCATGTCTCCACTTATACCTGCATTCTGTTTGGAGAGGACTGAACTGATAGATCAAATTACACAATAAATGTGGCTGGTAAGAAATTGATACAATTCATAAAAAAAAAATGTTCAAAGGCAATCTTTTCAAATAGTGTATGTTGTGGAGAGTGGATATAAGACTCTCAGGGAGACCACATATTGTATTTGCATTGAAACTGAAGCCTGTCCTGCAGCAGAGAGACCAGAAACAGAACAAAAAGACACAAAACAAAAAGACACAGAGCATGACTTCACATGAGCATCACACTAACATGTCTGGACTGTTTTCACTCCCAACCTAACAAATTCCCATTTTGTTATGCATATTTACCATCTTTGGGTCCACCTACCTTAGTTGTCTTTGCACCATACTAAAATCACACTGTACATGTGTCCTAAAAATGCTGTGACTGGTATCATTTGGGAGTCAAGATAACATTTCTGAGGATGACATTCCCCTTGAGATGGGAGAGAAATGCCTGTTATATTGAAAGACAGCTAGTCTTTGAATCCTAGAATGGGAGGAAGGAAAGGGCAATTTTATATACCTGTTGATATTACTGGGTTTGGAGTTTTTTGTTGTAGTTTTTCTAGAAAGTTCTGTGAAATTATTATTTTGATCTTAGATATCTGTATCACAGGACTGAAGATCATAACTGTGACACACATACAACCACGGTGCAATAAATGAAAAATCAGAAACAAGCATGGATATTAAGGCTGTGTCTTTATTTGTAAATAAAGTTGTTCAAGAACTACTCTCTAGTCTCAAGACCAGTGTCTGCATAGATACAGCTGGATGCATGTCAGGAACATGATTCAAGAGACCCATTGTTTCAGCAGGGGCAAGTCCTGCCTGACCAACCTAGTGGCATTCTGTGATGGAGAGACGGCAGTGGGCAAGGGAAGAGCTAAAGATACCATTTTTCTGGACATCTGTAAAGCCTTTTACATAGGCCCCTACAAGATCCTTTTCTCTAAATTGGAGAGAGATGGATTTGATGAGTAGAATATTCAGTGGATGAGAAATTGGGTGGATGGTTGCACCCAGAGCAGTAGTCAATGGCTCAATGTCCACATCATAATCATTAAAAAGTGATGTCCTTTAAAGGTCTGTGTTGGGACCAGTATTATTTTATGTCTTCATAAATATGTCTTCACACTTTCACAGAAAGTGTGATCTAGTGCATCCTCAGAAAATTTGCAGACAACAAACTGAGTGGTGTGGTTGACACACCTGAGAGATGGGACGTCATCCAGAGAGACAAGATCAGGAAGTGGGCCCATAGGAACCTCATGAGCCTCAACAAAATCAACTGAAGGGTGCTGCACTTAAGGCAACACCCATCACACCGAGCTGGGAGATGAGCAGATTGAGAGCAGCCCTGCAGAGAAGAACTTGGGGGTGCTGGTGGAGGAAAAGCTGGACATGAGCTGGCAATGTACACAAGCAGTCCAGAAAGCCAGCTGTATCCTGGGCTGCATCAAAAAAAGCGTGGCCAGCAGGTCGAGGATGGGGAAAGGTAATTCTCCCCTTCTTTGCTGCTTTCATGAGACCCCACCTGGAGTACTGCATCCAGCTCTGACACCCCAAACATAAGAATCGTGTGGACCTGAGAGAGTCCAGAGCAGGGTCATGAAAATGATCACACGACTGGAACACCTCCCCTGTGAAGACAGGCTGAGAACTGGGACTGTTCAGTCTGGAGAAGAGAAGGCTCTGTGGAGACCTTATTGCAACCCTTCAATACTTAAAGGGGACTTAGAAGAAACATAGGAACAAACTTTTTAGTAAAGCCTGATGCAATAGGAAAAGGGGTAATGGTTTCAAGCTAAAAGAGGATAGATTTAAAGTTGATATAAAAGTACATATAAAGAAGAAATTTTTTATTATCATGGTGGAACAGGTTGCTCAGAAAGGTGGTGGATGCCCCATCTCTGGAAACATTCAAGGTCATACTGGGTGGGGCTTCAAGCAACCTGATCTAGTTGAAGATTTCCCTGCTCATTGCAGGGGAGTTGGATTAGATGACCTTTACAGATCCCTTTCAGCCCAAACCTTTCTATCATTCTTTTCCATTTGGGTCCTGAAGGGGCATTTTTAGCACAGCATGTTTTGAGCAAAAATAGAAAAACAGAGTCTTTCATACATTCTTCATATGTGGTTATTATCTTGTAAAGTACAGAAAAGAACGGGTCAGGAGCAGCAGTCTGAGCATCATTTAAACCCTTGGTTAAGGTTGAGTCAGATTCCTGTCCCTAAAGCATTACTTTCCTGATCATAGTCTGAAAGGTGCTGTATAATGGAACATAGCTGAGGTCATTGCTATCCACTTTCAGACCAGTGTGATTGACACTGGCATTGTAAGCTTTCTTTAATTACAAGATTGCAGTCTCAGAGAACAAGCCCTTACCCTCAGCAAAAGAAAAATATGATTAGTTAATTCCACAGGAGAAACTAGGTGAGAATGCAAGGAAGCATGAAGAGAGGCTACACAACTGGTCTACACAGGGAAAATAAGACATATTGAGAATGAGTTAGGTGTCAGATTCACGAGAGAATAAAAAAGAACAGAGGTGGTTTTGAAACTTCAGACATCCCTGTGTCAAGCTTATTTCATCCCTAGGTTTTGGAAACTTAAGAATCAAATTTGATGTCAACATAGGTCTATTACCACCCTGTCAACCTGCATTAGCACTGTTGGACATTATGTACATGTTTTATATGAGCAGACAATTCTGTTAATAGAGATTTCCATCCACTGTTTTCCAGACTGATAGGAAAAGCCTTCCCCTTCCCCAGTTGCGGTCACTGAGGCATATTTGACTTGTGTGGTACAGGTTTGCCCAGCACCATCCTCAGGAAGCATCAAACACATACTTCTCAAACCTGATATTTTCTTTTTCCATTTCTTGACCAACTATTTCTCTTCCCACGTGTGTTCTCTTCTCCATTCATGTCACTCCCAAACAGTTTTACTTCTTCTGTACAACCAGTTTAACCTCAAGCCAGGACAAATTCAGAAACCTAGCCATCTACCTGCAGCCCAGACTATGGGCTATGTTTTCATGGACTATGCTAACACTGAGATGAACATCAAAGCATAAAAAAATCTGTGGGTGTTACAATCTCAAATTCAGCAGAACACATGTTTACCTTGTGCGGTGCTGCACCATGTTAAAGACTCCTTAAACATGAATGACTTAATGGTAGAGGGCAACAGCCTACAAAGCTGGTCATTTGGGTCCTGAAAACCTCAGTACAATTTTATATCCGTGATAATTAGTTCTGCTTCACAGAGACCACGTTGTTCTCAGTCCCCTCTAGCTAGATCAGTCATCTCTGGGACCATACATTCCACTCACTGAAAGATGTGTTTCTAATACAGAACAGATGAAGATGTTGTCATGAAGGGCAAATGAAAAAAAAACCAGATATTTCTTTGAGAATCTTAGAATAAATACATCCAGGTTGTTATCAGTTTTATGGCATGGAGGAAGAAAAGGAAAAGAAAGAGGAAAATTGCCATTGAATTGAGTAGCATAAACCTCAAATCCAAATTGTGCTTTAAAATTTTAATAGACATACACAAATCTACTAAGACCGTTTAAGAACATGGTTGGTCATAACAGCATTAGTTCTTCTCATGCTTAAGATCAAACTGTTTAAATATTGTAATACTGTGTTTCGTGTCAAAGTGAAGACAGCCTCTTTCTTACGTAAACCTAAATAATTGGGTGGATTCAAAAGTGGAATTACAAATCAGTCGAAGAATTTTCTCTCTATCCCACATCCAATAATGTCAGGGGAATTTCTGCTACAGTTAGGTCTTCTCTGCATGGGTAAAAGTTGCAAACTGAGCCCTAATATAGATTTGAAAGAGATGGGAAAAGTGACAGTTGGTTTCAAAAGTGTTTGTTTTAATAAGAAAAACCCAAAAAAATGAACAAAACCAAACAAAAAGTACCAGACCAAACAAAAAAAAAAGGGGAAAAAACAACCTTCTAAGCCTGTGTAAGTATAGGTGAAAGTGATTTATTATCAAGTTGGCTGTCTCTACAAGATCATTAGTTCCAGATGGCATGCAACACGTTAACTGCATGTAAATGTGTGTATAGGAATTACTCCATTAGTTATAATGAACCAATCAGGAGGTGCTCAAAAGTAAATAAATAAAAGTCCACAAGAATGTGATTTCTCATAGCTCCCAAAAGAAATAGTCTAAAAAGAATTAAGAAGAGAGATCTGCCCTTTTCAGTGGGGTTCTTGAAAATTAAGTTATATATGGTTAGAATTTATATACTTGGAAATAATACTAGAAGACCAAAAGGTTACTTTTGACCTTAAATTCTTTGTCTGTGACAAACATTTAAAAGTACATTAATTGTCAGGTTTATTTGGAATATAGCCTCCCAAATGACTTAAGGGAGAGAAAAACATTGACCATCAATCACAGAAAAAAATTTTTTGGTCGTCAGATTGCACATGTAGAAATACCCTGGTCCTAATTGTGAAGGTCTCATTCATGGTCTCTAATCAATACACACAAATGAGAAGAGGTTTTGAGAACAAAGGCAAGGCTGCACATACCTGACACAAACACACAGATTCTTATAAAATAAAGAAATTAACTATTCAGGAAAGCAGAAGCAGAGGAATCTGAAGAAATAAGATGGACAAGTGCGGGGTCTTTTGTACCTGACGGGGTAAATCTCAGCTGGAAACTCAGTTACCACTGTTGGTATCAGCAAAGAGCTGGGTTTACATGTTTTATCATCCTAATTTTTGCATCAGCTTCTAATTAGGACTGCTGAGTTGCACAACCTTAGTGTGAAAAATGATTGCACTTTTTCATTTGATGGGTATGAATGAAACCTCCCACACTAGCAAAAGGGATCCATTTAAAGAAAATAACATTAAAAAGTAACCATATAAAGAAAAACTGTTCAAAGGCAGCCCAACCCTCAGCGTTTTAATACTGCAGAGTTTTCGGGAGGGAGAATTATAGCATCTGGCTCAAGATCTTGTGTACCACCTTTGCTCAGCCCAAAGCACATTAAAACAGCTGAGTTATAAACCCCACAGATGGAAAAGGGGGTTGCAGCAACGATATTCTTTTAAATGCAGCCAAGTTGCTTTGGGTACCCAACATATCATAAATTGCTGAAGCACTCAAGTACTTAACTAGCTACAGTATGTGAAATTGGGTTTAATTTAACAACACGGTAGCTCAGCATTGTTTGCCTTGCAATTATATACATTGATAAGTCTTTGAACATAATGAGCTCTTGCCTGAAGGGGGTCTGACAACAAAAGCAGTATTTTAGAAACTCAAGACTGTAGGGTTATAAAGTGAAAATTTTGCTTGAATACAGTCTCAAAACAGGTTATTTTAATAAGTTAATATTCAAAAGTCCTGTGGTTAGAAGGTCCAAGGTTTCGTTATAACTCCTGGTTCCATATAAGTAATGCAAATGTTATTTTTATTCTACATGCACATTAAACACATAATCCTCGTTCCTGCTAAAACAACCCAGGTAGTAAACACTCGAAATGTGTCTTAGGTTAATATGCACAAGATGGAAATTAAGTTACACTATAGCATACATTACAATAAAAACTAGCGAAGTGTGTAATTACTGTTACTCTGCTGTATGTTGCGGTATATATCGCTCAGTGTAGCCACAGCGGTAACCATCTTAGTGTCACTGTCTTAATTATAGCAGTTTTATTGTTATTATTATTGTCAGTCTTTAAGCTTTTACTAAATCCAAAGCTCAAATCCAGCAAAGCACAGAAGCATGTGTTTCATTTTAAGCAGGTGTGTAGTCCCACAGAAGCTAGTAGAATTACAAAAACTTCAAAAATACACTTTTTGGAATTAACGGGATTAGTTACACATCTCAGATTAATGATAGGCACACCAGGGATTGGTATTACCTTCAACAGAAATATTAATTCATTGAGGATGCTAAGCCTGGGCTTTTTGTTGACTACAGGTGATTCAATTTCCATCGACCCAGTCCTAACAAGCCATCTATACTCTCCATGTCTCCAGTGTCTTTTGAGCAAGCGTGGAAAAGAAATATACCCAGTCCCAACAACTGGAGAATCCAAATATGAAGCCCTTTAGGTGTAGTATCTCTAACAGCCTGCCTCTGTTATTTATTTGAGCTATTTCTGCTGTGTTTACTTTGCTATTGCTGCTGCCCTTCTCCATATTCCTGGCAAACACCATGTATTTGTTGATCCCCAATGCTTTTACCTAACAAGATACACAAGATCTTCTCATGTTGCTGAAAATCCTTTAAGAATATAATGTTTTTTCAATTTTTGTTTAGCCTACACATTGGCATGATGGCACCCACAGCCCAGAGAGCCCCCTACCTGAATGTTTGGTACTAGGACCAGGCAACACTGCCTAAGCACTAATTTAAGTTGTAACTAGGACTGATTATGAGAAAGGAAACCTTTCCTTTGTCCTTGCCCCGCACTGCCTGGTAAATTAACAAATAACTGTGATGCCTGGGGAAATTATAGCTTCTCTTGAAGAACAGTGCCTAAGAGAAATATTTGCATGTTCTCTAAAGGTGGTTTCTTTGGAGGAGAGAGAATAACATCGACTCTATTCTCTGAATGAACAAGGTGAAATTCTAGCTTGGACAGACTAAGTTTTCAACACTGTTTTTTAGTATTTCATGGAATCACAGAATGATTTAGTTTGGAAGGGACCTTAAATATCATCTAGTTCCAAACCCCCTGCCAAGCCCCACCCAATCTATCTCTGGGCACTTCCAGGGATGGGGCAGCCACAGCTTCTCTGGACAACCTGTTCCAGTGACTCACCACCCTCACACCAAAGAGTTTCTTCTTAATATCTAATGTAAACCTGCTCTCTTTAAGTTTGAAGCCATTCCCCCTTGTCCTGTTACTACATGCCCTTGCAAATAGTCTCTCTCCATCTTTCTTACAGGCTCCCTTCAGGTATTGGAAGAACACAATTAGGTCATCCTGAAGCCTTCTCTTCTCCAGACTGAGCAACCCCAGTTCTCTCAGCCTTCCCTCATAGGGCAGGTACTCCAATTCTCTAATAATCTTCGTGACTCTCCTCTGGACTTGCTCCAACAGGTCAATGACCTTCCTGTGCTGGGACCCCAGAGATGGACGCGGCACTGCAGGTGAGGTCTCACCAGAGCAGAGCAGAGGGAAAGAGTCACCTCCTTCATCCTTCTGGCCACACTTTTGATGCAGCCCAGGACACAACTGGCTTTCTGGGCTGTGAATGTACATTGATGGGTCATGTCCAGCCTCTCATCCACCAGCACTCAGAAGTCCTTCTCAGCAGGGCCGCCCTCAGTCTGGACTGATACTGGGATTGCCTGAACCCAGGCACAGCACCTTGCACTTGGTCTTGTTAAACCTCATCAGACTCCCATAGGACCACTTCTTGAGCTTGTCCAGGTCCCTCTCGATGGCATCCTACCCTTCAGGTGTGGCAACAGAACCACTCAGCTTGGTGTCATCTGTAAATTTGCTGAGTGTGCACTCAGTCCCTTTGTCTATGTCATTAATGAAGATATTAAATAACACTGGTCCCAGCACAGACCCCTGGGGGACAGCATGTGCCGCGGGTGTCCATCAGGACTCTGAGCTGTTGGCCACTACCTTCTGGACGTGACTGTCCAACCAATTCCCCATCCACATAACAGTCCACTCATCAAATACGTCTCCTTCTAACTGAGAGAGAAGGGGGACCATATCACAGGCTCTAGAGAAGTCCAATAAATGACATCTGTAACCTTTCCCTCGTCCACTGATGCAGTCACTCCAACACAAAATGCAACTACCTTGGTCAGGCAGGACTTGCCCTTGGTGAAACTGTGCTGGTTGTATCGAATCACCTTCTTCTCCATGAGTCTTCTATCTTTTTATCCTGATTCCCATTAGTTTTTCCTCTGTTGATATTATCTTCATGTAAATATAATGATTACGATTAATTTATTTTTTTAAAGATTTTATTACTGTTAACAACTTTATAGCTATGTAACTGCTGACTGTTTAATAAGCACTGAGACTACACCACTTGACTTCAAAGTAGAACACAGTTGTTATTATAAATATGATTATATTGGTATATTAGCTGTATCAAAATTTTCTTCATAGAGAACAAATGCTGGAAACATCAATCACACATGCTCTTTTCTTACTAGTGTACTAGAGTGGCCCAGGAAGAGGAGGTGGATTGTATGAACAGTGTAAGTAGCTATTTTATTTCATTTTGCAGATATTTATTTCATGAATAATATATAACATTCACAAAAGGAAAGTGGCGATTCAAAAACTCAACTGACTATAAACTCAGCCTATTTATTACAGAATCAAAATTATCTCATGCTTCTCTTGAAACCAGATACACAATCATAGCATCCTAAGATCTAAAGCTAAGTGTAAAGTGTCTTACAATGTCCCTGGGTTAGAGAAACAGTCTTTCTTTTGGGGAAAAAATGTAATGAATTTTCTTGCTAAGAGAAGCCAGGGAGCTGACAGCTTTGCAAAGGTTAGATGGCATGTAGCTAAAAGAAAGGGGCTGTATTCTTATAATGCACCAAGCAGTGTAAGAAATAGATCAGTTCACCTAAGAAGAGAATGAGTCATTTAAAAATGTGAGTGGCAGCTCATTCCATGAGGACAAGGAACTGAAAGTTCACAGGAATAATATGTGAATAAAAACCTGTTAGCTATTAGGAAAAACAAAATGTCATCCTCCACATAGAGTTCTCCAGCACAAATTGAAAGGCGAATGGTTATTTCAAGAAATGCTCCACAAAAAGCTTTGGGCCCAGCCTTCCAAAGCTGGCTGTTTGAAAAGAGGAATACTTTCAAATGATTGCCAGCAGAATAGCAACATTTTCATTACAGGCACAAGTGTGGGAAGGTCCATAATTGTTATTTCAGAGGTTGACTTCTTGCAGTAGAAATTGTGGGCACTCAGCACTGTAAATTGACATAACTTGAACTTCTGCCTTGGCTGTGTATTTTTTAACTGCATTGCATCAATAAGATGGTAATGTTTCTCTTATTTCAGAAAAAGCTACCTATAACTGAAATGGAGGAGAGTTCTTAAGCAAGTAAAATTGCCAAGTACTGTATCCCCTCTGAGTTAAACAGCAACAATCCAGATAGATGGATAACTTACACAGTTAAGAGTGGGATTTGCAGAAAGACTGAGATAAGTGGGGAAACATCAGGTCTAGAAAAGATAAAATGAGTGAAAAAGAAAGATAGGGCCTACACCTATTCTCTAGGAGGTGATCTTATAGAACTGAGGGACACTTTTTTCCGTGAATAACACATTCTCTGTGTAACAGATTATGAACTCAGGTGAACAATTTTTGCCAAAAAAGAGGGATTTTTAAAAGTAAAAATATTTTACTTATATCTATTCTCAATTAACTGTTTAATTTTCAAAATGTCATAACGTTTCATTTTGATATTTTTAATGAAACTTTTTAAATTTCTTCTTAAAATGACAGTTTTGTTGAAGAAAATTAGAAAAGAAATTAAAAAAGACAACAGAAAAATTGAACAAGATAATTCTGAAATTAATTCAGTTTCTCTCTCTTTTTTTAAATTTTCTTTGCCAAGATATGTTTGCATTATTTCGATCTAATTGAAATTTTGAACAAAATATTTTTATTTATACCTTTTTAGTAAAACTTTCTTGACTTTCTGTAAACATCTAACTACTAAAGCAATTTGAAAATGCAGTAATTGTTAGTGGACATGGTAACATTTTTCATATGAAATCAGTAAGTTATTGTGTAAAGTATTAAACTGAGAATCAGAAGAGCTGTTTCATGTAGCTGTTTTTACTAGATAGAAAAGCCTTTAAGAAGATTCTGTCACCTCCCAGAGAATAAGAATAGCTTTTCATCCAAGCATTTCTTACAAATGAGAAAATAGAAATAAGTTTTCTATGGAATAGGTGAAAACACTGGTCAGGAAGTTACTTGATCTAGTAGAGAAAAAATTGAATTTGCACCATCAAGAACTCCAGAAGCAGAATGACAGACAGGAAATCAGAGGCAAGGTAGGGCTCTGAAGAGTCTGCTGGTCCTTAAAATTTGAGGTGTATTTTATGACTCAACAGCTGCTATAACCTCTGTATCTTTGGTAAACACTGATTCCAGAATTTATCCAGCTGAGATGTCAGGGTTGGATTAGGAAGCTTAAGCAGTGGGATTCATTGCAATTAATTTCAGACATGCATGTGGCAACTGAATTTCAACAAATCATTCTCAGACATTTCTGTAGTCAACATAGAGAAAGAGGTTCCTCCATAGGATAGTTAATCTTACCTGTTTTATCTACATTCCATAGGATATCAATTAGCTTGCAAATTGGAGCTATTTTTCCCCCATGGTTACAGGGATAGTCTAGAGTGACTAGCGCAGATTTAGTCTTTAAGGTTTTAGGTATCTAAACTGAGTTTATTCATACCCAAAATGATAGGCAAGAAATCAAGGAGTGGTAGAAGTGCTGAAATCCTATGGACTGCTTCTAAACAGATCTGTGAAGATGTTCCACAGTACACGTAATTTGATTCTTTCCCTTCTTATCAAGATGAGGAGTCTATCAGAGAGAGTATGTAGAAATCAAACTACAAGATAGAAGAGAGGGGAGCTGTTTGCGCTTGTCTGTGTTGTGTCCCACTCTTGTCTCTGAATGTTTCAAATGCAGAGTACTTATATATATTCATGTATCTAGCCCTGGCTACCTAGAGAAATCAGCCACTGTGCATGATGTTCTTACATTCTTTATTAAACACACAGAGAGCATTAAGCCCCTGAATGCACATTCAGGTAAGTTTTTTTTTTCTCACCCATACTAGTCTGTTTTCCCTCTGGGAGGGTCAAACACAAGGCTTTACCCAGGCTCATGAATCCTTGCATCATCTGGTAAATATTGATGTTTAAATCTAGTTATGCTGTTGGATTTTTTTTTAAATTTGTTAATATGTGATGTTATAGTTTATTGAATGTTTCAGAGGATAATTTTTTCATGTATGGTCTTAATTTGCATATGTAGTGACTTGTATATACTCTGGAGCCTCACTTTATGTCTCTCAACTTTGCAGGATTATTCTTTTCTGGAAAATGGAGTTAGAAATAATAGCAATCTTAACATACCTCACCTGTAAATGAACCTGTGGGATAAATGTTAAATTGCCTTATTACTCCAAGTTCTTAACAGACACCAACCCTGCATCTGATACCATCAGACTTATTTTCAGCTTCAACAGTTTCCCTGCATTTCCAAGGCAACAGAAATTTTGACTCAGGAGTGTAGATTTTTCAAGGCTTGTCACTCCATAGCTCCAAGATATTAGGGGTTGAAAATCCTCATATAGTGGAAAACTTAGACAGATTTTCCAGTGAGTATAGTCCAGTAGTCAGGTCACGATTCGAGGATAGTGATTGAGGTGCAACATCTACAAGAAAAGGCATCAGAAACTTCCTCTATACAGAAATCTTTAGTAGCTAAACACGGAGATGCACATTTGCATCTCTGACCTAACACACTATGGTGGATTTGGGACTCAGTATAGCCAAGTGTGACACCCAGAGTAAGAGTTAAGGGGGTTTTTTTCCAAGCCTTTCCATAATGATGCTGTCATAGCTGTGATCATTTTATATAGAGAAAAAATTGTCACCAGCCACTCACTAAATCGTATGCTCAAGAGGCATATAAATTACTTGGACTATGTCCTGCCTGCCAGAAGCATGGCAACCCGATGCTTTCAGAAAGAGCATCTTATGAAAAACATAATATTCAAGGGTTACTTTAAGTACAATAAAAGACTGGAGATCATTTGGCTTCCGTTGCTTATCGTTTAGCCACTGATGTGAAGTATGTCAGCACGTTGTCACCTGGCATTTGATGCAGAAGAGCACATAAAAAGAGTGGTTATAATAGAATAAAGAGCAGTTCAGAACAAACAATTCTACTGTCATTTTGCATAATGCAGGAAGAGCAAGGATTATGTGTTCAATAAGAAAAGTGCCTTTTTCAGGGTGCTTTGAGGTCTCTGAAGTCCACTGAAACAGAATACAATCTTTCTTTCTTTTTTTTTTCTTTTTTTTAATTTTTTTGGTATAAGATCACACTTTGACTGGAGTAAAAAGGAGATATTACATAGTCATAGGAATGTATTGCATATATATCTGGTGAGTCAGTGGATAAATGATACCTGAAGAACAACGAGACCAAATTTTGGCATATGCTAGGTGGACCTGATTGCTGTTCACATCTCAAGGAAAAGGTATGCTTCTGGACAAAAAAATCGGCTACATATGACCATCTTATATATGGAAACTGAGCATTTTGGATAGGATTGACCTCTATAATTTCACCACTGACAGCTGCAGACATCACTATCTGAACTAGTTAAGCTAACCTTCTTTTCTAACCAGTGAAGGGAAATGAGCACATCCATAATAATGACAGGGTAACCTATCTTTCCAATGTTGAATACTTACTCTATAAGAGGAGATTAGAGTGACTACTGCAGGTGTAGAAATAAATTATACAAATGGAACTTCCTAGCCATGCACAAATACCTAATACCACAAATTTCTACATCCAAACCAAATATGTGCATGGTAAGATTGATTATCTTTACTAATAAACCTCTGCATTTTTTCTGAAAATCTGAGATCTTTTTCTAGGCATTTTCAAATTCAAATTCCAGACATAGATTCTTTATCTAAAATGTTTCTTAATATGAGGATGCATTGGAAACAATTTTTTCAAGGAAGGAATCACTGAATGCAGCCATTTTATTTTATTTTCAACCTCAGGCATGATGCACAGGTTTGCCAGATGGCGTTTTCAAAATGCAATTGCAAAGGTAGTCTACTAAATAAAAAGTCTCACTTGAAGTGGTGGTAGGTACTTAAAGCTACTATTGATATTAATAGTTGTTACAGGTGTTTCATATGTTTATCTAGCTCACTTTTCTATCAGTGTTGATCTCCAAGAGCCATTATCAAAATAATTAGTGATTTGGAGTGCATTGATCTTCAAGTTGTAGCCAATGATGACTTGAAGAGACCACACTTCGAGTGATGAGTAAAAAATTTATGTCTCTTCCTTGGACCTTAGAAAATATTTATAGCAGCAAGCGTTTTATTGTGGCATTCACAGTTACAGCTGAAGGATGTGAGAATTTGATTGTATGAAATTATTTATGACCGCACATGAGCAGGGCTTATGGTTTTGCATCTCTTTTGAGTAGTGCAGGCATGGCAGCAGTAGAATATCTGTACATCTTTAAAAGCAGCATAATATGACAGCAGCCATAGCAATTTGAAGTGAAAGCAGCAGTAAATTAACATGTCTAGCAGCTGCTTTGTGTAATGTCAGTTATATTATTCCAGGTAAGAGGAGGAAAATGTTCAATACAGAAAGTGGGGAAGTGCTTGAATTCTGTGATACAATGGACGGGTGAAAGAAATGTGAGAGGAAATAATATTTCCTTTCTTCAGGCTGTTTACATTTGGAATTCAAGCCCACTGAGAATTGCTTCTAACTCCCAGTTCATGATCAGTGCCAAATTTTACATTCACATTTTCCTGTGGGTGAAACATTGCATGCAATAGTTTTGAGTGGATCATTTGAAAACTAAACTTTTAGAAGTATCATTTTTCTAGCCTTCAGCAGAATCACATCATGCCCTCCATCTTTAAGCAGAAATTTGCAATACATGTACAAACTATTTTTGTTATTAAAAGATCCTTTTTTTTCCTAACAATGGACTACAGTTAATATGAACAACTTACTCAAAGGACTAATTTTTCGTGTCAGAACAGACAGAGACAAAATTCTGTCTACTGAAAATATAGCCAAGACTATTTTACTTGATAGGTTTTGCCTTTTAAGCTCCAGCTCAGAATCTATAAATGAGACATGTCACTTTTTCCCCCCTCTCATTTAATAAAAAGTTACAGTTTGGTTCAAAAGTGTCATTTTAATATTTCCACCTACTCTTGTTCGGTTCGGCTGCTATGGAAGAAGGAAAAGGTGTTGTGCATTCCTAAATAGGCATTGGTGAGCAGATGGACTCTAGCTAAAAAATTCTGGGTGAGAGAAATCAGAAGTGTTTCATTTCCATGTCTGCTCTATTGGCAATGCAAACTCTAGTTCTGCTCAGACATTCAGATTCCAAGAGGCATGGAATGGGAGAATCGAGATCTCAGAAGTTTTTGTGAAGTTTCAGAAACACAGTGAAAAATATGATGTGAAAATGGGAAAGTGTGAAAAAAAAAAGCAGAGAGCAAAATCTCAAGAGCATAATTTTGCAATTAGAAATCTGACTGCACATGCAAACTCACTGCCTGCTTACTATCAGTATACTCCTAAATTTCAAAAAAAAAAGCTATCAAGATAATGAAATGGTCCAGGTTTAAAGCTGACATTGTGTTTCAGCATAGTTAACCAGATCTATTCCCTGTGTGTCATTTCTTCCTCCCTACACACCATCTTCCTTGCAAGATGTTCTCAGCTTGGTGATTGGCAGAAGGGTAATAAGAGACTTTAATAATTATTTGTGGTAGATTATTTTCTAAAGACCAGTTCAGATTCTGATTGTGCTGAGGATGCAGAAACAAAACAGAGAGACAACCAATGACTAAACCAACTTGTTGGGTTACAGGACTGTGAGGTTTGGACAGAGCAGGAAGTATATGGCAAACCTTCACCCTCCCCAGCAGGGAAATACTACCCTGGGCCCCTTCCAAATTGAGGTCCATCATAAACTTTACCCAGAAGCAACACACAAGTTTACTGAATCCAATCCAGAAAGTCATACATTTTGTTCTAACCCTATTCCAGCACCTTCCCAACTACATACACAAAAAAAGTATTTTGTCACCTGAGCTGGGCTTCACAAAGCCAAATTGCAAGTGAATGAAGAAGAAATGAGATAAAATTTTTCCATCCTCTACTCAAATATGTCTCATGAATCAGAGATAAAGTTGGTGATTGAGACTATGGGGCCTGATTAGTTCACACCTAGGAGAATATCTAGGGGATATCACAGGGAACAGATAAGTGAGAACAGAGAAGGAATTTTTCAGGACTCAACACTGAATCTGTGGTGGCAAATGGTGCACTGATGGGGCTGCACCTCTCAGTGGTGCTCAGTTGGCAGTTCAGCTCCAGGCAGAGCCTTGCAGACCATCCTCCATAAGTCCTGTAAGAATTAGTCAAAAGTATTTCCTAAATTTATGGATCAAAGCAGACAACATTATTAAGGAGTATTTTTATCAGAGATTTTGAGGAGAAAAATAAAGGCCTAACTTTGATCACAGGAAATTAAAGTCACATGCTAGGCAATACATGCAACCTGCTTTCTCCTAGATCCATGTTCATAACCTGAAATAAACATTTCTCACTGTGCCTCCTTTATCATTAGATAATATAGATTTCCCATCTTAAAAATATTGCTATCAAGTATCTCATAATGCCTGTGCCATAGCAACCTGTTAGTGTGATTTACTTTGACAGGAGTCGATGGGTATTTTATTGTTTGACCCCTTCTGCTCTGGCAATGTAGGCTTGTTGTGGGTTTTTTTCTTTTTTTTATAGGAGCTGTTTTATTTAATCTTACAGCAGCTGATATTGAATCTTCACATCATTTTTTTCCTTACCAAGGTATGCTCTTAGAGTAAATAGTATAATGAAAATCCAGGATTTCACAGAGAGAAACCCATTTAAGCTACTCTGCACTCTGATATCTCAGAAAAGATGTCTCTAAAAATATATACATTGCAAGCAGTTCAAGGAAACACCTTTTTCTTTAATATATTAATTAATAATGGATCCCCCTAATTAAACCCATTAAGCTTATTGAGAGATATTCAAGTGGACTAAATGGGATTCAAAAGGCCAATGTTACAACTACTGAGCTACTGTCATGGTTACCATGTGGAGAACCAGACATATAGGAAAGCACAGGAATTTCTGGTTATTTGGTGGTGAGGTTAGCATAGTAGATTTGCAAGGGAGGAGGGAGGGCAATAACCATCATCTTGTTCCTTACCTCGGAAGCATGAACTACTGCAGTGTGAGCTAAAAGCTGAACTATACAAAGTTGAACCATGAAATTGTCACCAGAAGAGGTTTTAGGAATCAGGCACAGAACTTTAAACATGTCTGGAGGAACAGAGACCAAGCCCAATTGGTCTTGAATTAAATGCACAGTTAATGATTCCCTTGCAACATTTGCTTAAATTTGGAACCTCTAACCTAGTAAGTCTAGGAGTCTCCATTAAGCTGACTGCTTGTTCCAAACATTTTGAATCCAGCCCAAAGGCTTAGAAACTTGACAACTTATACAACATACATATGAATGCCAAAGCCAGAGCCTTTAAACAGTGTCTCTCTCTGAAAGCAGCAAGAACTGCTTGTGTATGAAGGAAATCTAAGTGATTATCAGCTGCGCTTAAATAAGCTTTCAGGAAATAGGTGGTTTCAAAACTCTTCATCAGAAGTCAAGTCAAGGCAGCCTGTATTAATTGCTGAGGCAAATTATCTGCTGTGCCCCCGAGACTGCGCTCTGCACCATCGCAGCCAACGTGACAAAGGAAAGTTTTAAGATGGGATATAAAAGGGCATATAAAAGATGGGATAAAGGGGATATAAAAACAAAGCCTTTTTGTTTCCCAAGCTGAAGAGGTAGGCAGGGACTGTTTCTTTGAAATCTAGCAAGTAGATGTGAGCAGCTACCAGAAGAGCTGACCCCTTGGTATTGAACAGGTAGCAAGAGAAAAGGTAAGCCAAGTAGGCTCTCTACAGTATTAGTTTATTACTTGTTTGAATGTTTGCAACTATTTTTGGGACTATTAGAGAAACGATGCAAAAAAGTGGTGGGGCAGGTTCAAAATAAGAACAAGGAGGGCTATGCTGGGAGTAGCGTTATGACTTTTAATAGTATTCTAACCTTTTGCTCTGTACTGAACTAGTGTGGGTAAGATTCTTCCTCACAGTCCCATTTTTGTGTAAAGGTGGAAGAACCACCAGACCAATAAACAGCTCAGACTGTGTAGACTTCCCATATTTATCATCTGATACACATGGACCTGTCAAGTGAAGGTTCAGGCGCTACCTTCTTTCTCCTGGACCTCTTGTCTCAGTTTTAATCATGTCTTCTGTTCAATCTGAATTAATTTAGGATTCTCAGTTTTCAGAGTTTTAGCTCAACAGAAAACATTAATAAATGGAAGAATTAATTCCAGCACAGAGTAGATCAATCAAATCCTCAGCTTGGGAGCTACTTACACACTGCTGTGTCACTTTGTCTTTTTCTCCTGGGTCAAAAAGACACCAGCCTGTGACTGTGGTAATAATTAAGAAAAGAAAAATTAGTTAAGGGGTTCAAGACAAGACAGATGATGCAATTTTGTTTACAAACAGAAAGCGTTGAGCTCTGCTCTGTAGCCTCTTGGGGTAGGGAAGAGGGAGGGTAAGAAGAAAGGTTGGTTTTAGCTAATTAATATATTCTCTGATTACGAATCAGCTGATCTCTGAGAAGATAGTTTCATAAAGAAGAAAAACAAAGTGTGCTTCTTGATTAAATCCCTTTACAGAAGGGAATATATTACAGGATAGGAGGAAATATCCCTCTCCCTGCTTTCATACTCCCTGCTCTCCCATCCAACATACAGCAGACCTCAGAGGCAGACAACCAGAACAATTCACATGATCCTGGTCCAAATGTAACATGCCAGTGTTGCCCCTGGCTTGTTTCATTTGCTCCTGTAAATATAGTCTGAAAGAGTCAGAGTTCATTGGTTCTGGGTGGAAATATCTTAAAGTGCCAAGGCAATCACATACAACCTGCACTTGACCTTGTTGCTGCAGTTGCAGCATCCTCCAAACAGATTGCTTGGGGTGTTTGCTGATTGCCTGGGGCAAAAAAAGTGTTGTGGTAGAAACAATAAATGGCTGGTGCTGTTCCCTCAACCACACATTTCCATTGTCCCTGGTGTGGTGATACACCTTACAGATGTTGGAGATAATGTAGTATAATTTCTTCCTCCAGAACTCATGTTTCAGTGTATTAAAATACGTTAAACCCACAAAACCTTTTCAAAGCCATTTCAGACCTCCCAGCTGGCGTAACCTGAATACCCAAAGCCAAGTTTTCCAGGTAGGAAATTAGAGGTACTCTTGCCTCTCTAAAGAATCAGGTACATCTAAAGCACAATTAAATTCAAAATACAGTGACGTAGAAAACAAGATGTGGAATAGATATCCTTACTATTATGCCTTCTTTTTAATTTACTTGTTAGACCAAGATATTAAACCTTGATAAGTAAATTATTTTTGGATTATTTCCAGGAGTATTATGTATTTGTCCATGGAAGATAAAGTTAATAAAGGTGTCTTTAGCAATTGAGAAAATATTGAAATATATTTTTATTTTAAGGATTCTGTGACGTCCTTACAAATGCATCACTGTTTCATATTTTCTCCACAAAAGATATTATAACACAGCAACTCCACCTTTACAGCTCAAGAAAGGCAACTGAAATAGTTCCTCTTGGATCTCATCAGTGTCCCTGTCGGTGTCCCTCCAAGGAGGTTTTTGTGGAAGAGAATAACCCTCAGCCCTGTGGGGCCAGCACATGTTTCCATTGTATTTTCTGTTCCTTCTGGCCCAAGAAAAAAACCCCAACATTTTAATCCATAAACCTTACAAAATTGGAAACCCATGTGCCAAACTGCCTTGAAATGAATGCTTGACTGACTTTTATTGGAACCTGTAGAGCACTGGATACAAACAGGAACAGAATTCATCTTCTGATATGATGGAAATCATTTTCCTAAAGCTCCTGGAATTCCTCCAACTCTGCTCCCATTGCTATCAGGAAAACTTTTACTGTATAATCTTTTTAAGGATGAAGACTGAAAGCTTAATGACACCCCTACTTGAACAGCCATCGCTTAATTTGTCAGACAAAGCCCAAAGAATTTATTGTCATCATCATATTTTGACTGACTCTAGGTAATATGGTTTTCATTGTACAACGTAGTGCTGGTGTCTTGCAGGATAGCTTAGCATGTTTGCTCTAGAATTGGGATTCCTGGGAGAGGGGCAGCCTCACCCCTGAGGAGTTCTCACTCGTACTGGTCATTGTGTGGTCAGGTGCCCTAAGAGCAGAACACAAAGCACCACATCATGGTTCGCCACTTTTCCTGTTGAAATTGTGAGCGTCAATCTTTCAAGGAAAAAAGGCATCACAGTGGGCCCAGGTGGACTTGATCTATTTTTTTATCTTTCATAGAGAAATTTCCTAGTCTAAATTTTAAAAATAGGAAAGGGTTCATGTCCCCATATTTTAGATTTCTGCCCAATACATTATCTTTTATTGTATATGTCAGTGAAAACTCAGTTACTTATCTTAACCTTATGGTTATGCAGTCAAACTAGAATCAAGCCCTTTCACTTTCCAGATATCTTTCCCTGCTTTTGCTTGTAGAGACATTGCTCTGACAAGTGCCCATCCTTAGATGGTGATAGAGGAGCAGAGTCTCCACTTGGCTTGGGTAGATTCATCATATATTTGGTCATTTATTATATAGATATCACTGCCCATCATAAGAGACATTTTTAAAGAATCACTTGTTACAAGACAAGGAGAACCTACCAGTCCTCCAGTTCAGCCTAGTAATTTATCATCTTTCTAGTAAAAAATCTATTTACACATTATTTCTCATTTGAAACGGTCTTTGCCTTCTAGTTGGTGGCTTTTTGGTATGCCTCCACACAGAAAAAGAGTCCTTTTAAACTAGATGATGGCAGAGTGAGACACAAACATCAGACAATTTTGACTACCATCGTTGTTCTTAACTGCAGAACTGTGGGCTCCCTATGAGAAAATACAAAAAATGGATCATTCACTGAGATTCCCAGATTAGCTGAGCATATACCATGCTGAGTTAAAAATGGTTGTGACATACTGGATTATGGATGTGCTGCCTTACGTCACAGTAAAACTATTATAAAACTAACCTGTCATCTTGTAAATGACAAAAGATTTCTTTTTAAAAAAAAAAAAAAAAGAACAGAGGAAAGACATTATTTCATACTCACCCTGTCAGTTTGGATAGTCTGCTTAAGTGCTGCCTTTTAAAAATAAAATATAATGCTGGAAGAAATGAGCATTTTATGCATATTATTATCATATTTATTTTTATATTCAGCTACTCCTACAGTATAACTCAGTGTGGTAAATAGTTCATGCTAATTACTTAAAAATCCATTAAATTTTAAGTCTGATAGCAGATGCAAGCACCATTTCAAATGTTCTCCTGTTGCCTACATAATTCATGAACTCTTATTAGAATGTAGACTCAAAGCAGGCATTTGGTGTGTGAGCCACGCTCTCCAGACTTTTGTGTGTTCCTAAAACAGTGGAATACACACCTACAGAGCATCAATACCAAACTGTATTCAGGGCTCATGCTGACCTGCACTGCAGAGGGAGAGGTCTGGTAGCGATCCTCTGCAGGAGACACTGGAGCTGCACAGACACCTGAGATGGTTCAGGCAGTCCCTCCCAGAGCCAGGGATGGGATGCCTGAACAAATGGCCAGGAGGGATCTCAGGCTCCTGTCCCCAGTACCAAATCTATTGCAGGTTTTTATTCATTGGCTCACTTGGAGTCCATCTCCCTCTTGCTTCGCTTTCACTAGACCTATAGACAGTGGGATTTCACAGGCATGTGGCACAAGAGGATTGTCCTGACCCAGCCCTACCATTAACACAAAGTGAGCTCAAACACCATCCGTCTACAGATGGTGCTCTTATTATTGCAGCATTTGTCACCTTTGGGTGTTGGTTCCAAATGGCACTATGTGTCCTGTGCTGTATCTGCAATAGGTCTTGAATGCTCTCAGGTATTCAAAATGGCACCAGATATCTCTGCTCAAGTACCTGCATAATTTCCTATGTATATGAAATTTAGCCATTAAAATCACAAGTAGATATATTCAGTTCTTTTTATAGTTTAAATCACAGACTGCTTCATCCCACTTCTGGGATATGTAGTGTCCTTTGGAAAATACTTCTTTCTCTATTCACTGTAAGAGATGTTTAGAGTAACTAACTCTAGAAAATCAACATTTATACTGCTAAAAGTAGGCAAGAGACCTTAGGTCAACCCATCACAGTAATTTAATAAAAATTCAGTGGTCTACTAATAGTATCCTGAGTCCCCAAAAAAATTTTCTTAGTGTGGTTAAATACATTTTTTTTTTTCCTTTTCACCTTTATGTTCTCTGTATTTATAATGTATAACAAGATTTCCATAAGTCTCCAAGATTTTCTGATACTAAAAGTATTAACAATTGTGAAGTACTCCGTAACTGCAGAAATGGGACCCTGCAAGTACCTCATCTTGTCACTTCTTGAAGTATAGCTCTGCTTAAAGAACAGACCTCTGTATCCCACTCAGCAGCTTTTCTGTAACAAAGCCCATCAGATCTGATAATCTGGTGGGTTTGTACTCATATTCAAAACTCCATTCTCTGAGTTTAGTGTCTTTCAGGTATATGGATACATGGTGGGCAAAGCACAGACAGTCAGCATATTTCAGTGTTCTTTATACATATTTAAAAAGCTTTTATATAGTACTTTGGCTATTTCTAACTTTTTTGCTTTAATTCCCCTTTTCTATCCTGTAATATTTTGTCTGTCTGATTCTCTGATCTTCCACTTTGATAGGAATAGAAAACCTTTGGGAAAATGATCTAACATGTCTTGTTATTTTTCTTCTTGATTTTTTTTCTTCCAGTATACTTGTTTAGTTGTATTCTTGCCATCTTATTTCATATATTTTGTATATAACAAATATGACATGATTTTTGCTTTTCTTAGCAAAAAAACCCAAGACAAGGTTTTTTTTTACTTTAGCCTTTTGCTTAAATGAAGGAGGAGATAAAAACATTAACAAAGAGTCTTAATTCATGTAGAAGAGAAAGTGGCTTAACAGATCATCCACTATTTCTTTCTACAGGCTTCATGAAAGTCGCACTGTATAAATAGTATGGAGGCAGTTTCTTCAGTCCCTATTACTGTCATCACGTACAATAGTGTCTTGCACAGTCCCAGGGAGCCTGGAAAGAATAGCTGAAGGGAAGGAAAATATTAAGAAGAGCTTGAGATCTTAGCCATGGCTAAGAAAGGGGGGCTTTTGTCCCAAACTTCCTCTTTGTCAAACTCCAGCCCAGATTGCATCCACACTGATAAGGACTGACACTTATTCCAGGTGTGTTTTATATGCATAGTTCTAAGTCTCTGTAATGTTCTTGAGTATTTTAATCACAAAACATATGACGTTATTATTAATATAATAACTGAATAAATAAAGAGTCCTTGGGACTAGAGAAACACCAATGTGGTGTGTAACAAACCTGGTTTATTGGGGGTGGTTACAAGGGTTTTATAGGGGGTTTAAACAGTAACACATCATAACATGTGACCTTCTTGACCAATCCCGTAGAGGAACAGCACTGCACATGTGCCTCAGAGCCCTGGGACTACATTTCCCAGAATGCCTTGCTGGCAAGCCTGATACCCAACCCCTACAAAAACATCGAAGTTTTTTTTATCACTTGGGTCTCTCATGCTTGGATCTGAGTGTGTGTCTACATACACATTAATGTTCCCCCTCTGGTCCAGTTTTGCATAATACCAGTGTTAGAATATCAATTATTTCCTTCAAAAACAATTTGAGAATCATAAAAGCTCTCATAATTCTAAAATTTTCCTTATATACAGTCACTTTTTGTGTTCTCTGAATTTTACCTTTTAATTCATTCTTCCTTTCTACCAATCTTCTTTCCATTCTTCAAACACAAATGTATTTTAAAGAACTCATATGACACATTTCTCTATGAGTAATATTTCTGGGAACAATAAAAGACACTATAGAGAAGTTTCTTAAATAATAAACTGATAAATAGTAGATTATTTCTGCTTTGCTGGTAACTATGGCCTGAAACAAACTAATGACTATAAAGTTTTGTGTCAAAGTATTTTTATACTATGTAACTTTTTTCTCAGATAAGTAAATTGCTGTTCATCAGTCTAAAGTATTACCCATCTCCACGGATAGTATTAATCACTTCAGAAAAAAACATGATTTGGGATTCAAGACTTCATAATTGTGCTTTAGATCCAAAGATTCTTGTGGAATCACAAACATAAAGATGATGTCACATTGTTTTATTAAACATTACAAATTATTTCAGGTTTTATTGTATTTCTCCAAACATAATTTTTCATCTTCTGAAGCATGACCTAATTATCTCTCACTTTTGAAAGAGGCTTAATCACAAATCTTCACTTTTCCAAGGAACAATGTTCTTTCATGTAATCTTCTGAACTTTCCCTTTACTTAGATCTGTGCTGCAAATGTACATCAAAACATTTTCAACAGTTAAGATTTAGAATTTTCACAAATAAACTTGTTACAGAAGTTCCAGGTCACTATTTTCCAAGTCATAGGTGGATAATGGGTATGGATTCTTAAATAGGCAATATCCTCTGGAAACTCAGATTTTCAATTTATGCCTAAATTAAACTCAGTAAGGTTGATAAGTTTAAACTCTTTCAGACAGATGATTGAAGTCCAGTGAAGTTTCTTGACATTTATTTGTTGAACAAAGATTTGAATAAATTAAAAGAAGGAAGGAAAATATGTTTAATGCAATAATGTTTAATAAAAGGTTCTCTTTCTTGCATTTAGAAGGGTTATTTCACATCTACTAATAAGCTATTTCCTGAGGACTCAGAAGATCCTTTTTCCTCCTGACATCATATCACAATTCTGATATATTCTAGTGTAAATATTTCACCATGCTTAATCTGTCAAAATAGAATGTATTGCTGTCATTCTTATTCATCCTGCACATTGGTTTGTCCTTTCTCTCATTATATTTATATTGGACTAAATGATTTACATTGCTGTCTGCCTTATTGCACTGCAGAGAAGAGCATCACTGAGTCAGAGCACACCTTGCAGCATAATAAAACTCTTGTCCATACATACAGCCACTTTGTCCTAGGACTGTGATAAACGTTCTGGAAAGGACAGATTTTAGTGTCTGCACAACTTGGTCTACAGTGTTTATTTAAACTATCAGGTAAAGTTATTCTTGTGAAACTTTAAAAGTTTTTAAGTATTGAGTCTCATCTCAGATTTGTCTTATTATTTATAACAATAATACTTCTCTGTGTTGTAATAATCCTTATAGATGATCACTTGCAGTAAATAGGGTGTTTTCTTACAACCAGAATGATCTGAAAAAGAGACTCTTCCTGAAGTTTAAAAAATTGTACCTTTAATTGAAGGTATAACACCACAAAGATGAACATTTAAAGAAATTTAAAAACATATCCAGAATCAGTGATTCTGGGATGTCTTAGAGGAAATATTTATTAATGTTCTAAAACATGAGGGAAAAAACCAACAAAAACCACAGTGCACTTCAGCATTAGTCCAGTGTATTGCTGAAACAAGCAGCATGACCAAAGTAAATATAAAAGGTATTTAATATTTGTAGATAACCCTTTGTGCAATGGTTGAATATCATACACTATAATATATATCTGCATATATATTTGGATTAAGAAGTAATGTAGCATACAATTTCGGTAGCATAATATTATGGCAATTCAGAAATTTAAAGTTTTCTCAATTTCCTCCACAAAATGGTGAACTTCCTCATTTCTATCCTTACAGAAAGGAGATATCTATCTTTTCATGTGAGTCAGATTTTTTATTTTACCTATCTTTCATTTATATTGCCAATTACTACTGCTGCTACACTGTAATCTGTAGCACACTTCGGATATCTAATATACAAAACCTTATATGTGTCATCTTTACTATGCAATATGAAGATTTTGTGAAGAATGAGTTCTATTGCAAAAATAGTAATATAAAATCCTCATATTTTAACAACTGTTCCAGGACAATTTTCAATAAGGTGACAACATATCTGGTCATGTGAAAAAATGACTGATAGAGTAGTAATGGACTGAATGAATTGTAAACACAGTCCAAACTTCAACCTGAGGCTTTTTTTGATGTTCCATTCCACTATTTTGGTTTCGTTAGGTTTTTTACAGTATATACGATTCCATATTTGAGCTATTTAAAATACCAAACATTAAAAAAAAAAAAAAAACAAACTTATTCAATGGGATGAAAGGCATCTATTTTTATATTTTCAGGAATAGTGATGTGGAAAAGACTTATATAAACAATTAAACATTGTGATAGTTTAAATATTAAATGTTAACAGTGGTGTAAAGTGGACCCTCAGCAAATTGGCTGATTATGCAAAACTGGGAGACATGACTGATATTCCAGAGGGTCTTGCTGCCTCTCAGCAACCATGCCATAGCACAGGTTTCCCAAAGGGGCTGTGGACTCATCCTCCTTGGAGGCACTCAAAAGCTGTCCTGGCACACGGGTTCTGGGTGGCTCTGCTTGAGCGGGAGGGTTGGACCCAGGTATTCCCCAAGGGCCCCTCCAACCTCAGCCTCTGTCACTCTGTGATCTCTTTCCAGAGCCGTTCTCTTCTTGCTCTCTTCAGTAAACAAATTACACAATGGCTATCAGCTAGGCTGAAACATAAAATTATTTTCCCTTGGAATATATGGAAGTCTTATCCTGTAACTGCAAAACCCATGGAAGTATCTGCAGCTTGCCTAGAAAGTCTCCCTAAGGCTGATATTAAGAATGGTTGTTCCCCTAATCAAGCATTGTTGCTTAAGTTCTGCTTTGCAGTTTACATCAAGTACCACAAACTAACACAATGTCAGTTCAATGCTTTTCCCCTTTTAAAAGAATATATCTTTCAAAAGGGCATATTTCACTTAGAAAGAGTTCTGATTAAAAAAAAAAGAGAAAATATTTTGCATAAACTCCACATCAAATGAAATATTTTGTTTTAGTAAAAATAGTACCTTTCATTATACAATTTATTTTCAGTGTTCCAGAAGCATCAAACCTTTCATGTTTTGGTTTCTGTTCAAGACAAACTAACAGTCCTCCAATTTTTTTTTTATTTGACCACCAAACTAAAGAGTACATTTGACCGGTATTATTACAATCAAAAGTTGTGTATATGCTTAGATTCAGGTATTGCTAAATAGCTGAAACTGTGTGAAAATTCTTCACAAACATAAAGAAAACACTAAAAACTGGTGTGTTATCTTTTTTGAAGTTTTCAAAAATCAACTGTTTTTCATATTTATACTAAATTACTTCTGTATTGGTCATCCCTTACCTGCAGTGATGGGGTCGATTTGCATAAAATTGATCCTATGTGATCATTTAAAAACTGAACTGAGAATATTACCTTTCTGTTTTGTATGCCTTCCTGTTTATTTGCAGTTATGCTGAGATCTAACCCTTCACTCTTGAGGGAAAATTCACCCCATCCTCCACTGGTTCTCTACAACAGAGACAGACAAAAAAATTCCAACAGTTCTGATTTTTCTTTGGCTTCAAATGGTACCTCCTGTAACTTTTTCAGGTACAGATGTCTATACTAAAGATGTTCAGAGAGAGTGGAGATTAATCCCACTGATAAAGATATGTGGGATGTATTCGCCTTTCATGTATAAAAAATATGTGGGTTTTATTGCTATAGCAAATACATTGCAGTTTCTTAAAATATCCTTTGAGGATCCTAAAAAAATCTGTAATCACACTAAGAATGACTCTGTCACAGCCAGACAAAATCAAGTATGAAAAAAGTACCATTCTTCTGACAACTTTATAGAACATTATGGCATTTTAAAAGCAGCAGAAGAACTTTTACAAGCAAGTTTTTAACCCATGATGCATCCATCTATCATTTAACAATGGTTTCATTTATTTCATAAGGATGGATTTGGGTCTGATTGTTTATTCATGTCAGTCAAAGCAATCCTATTGTGGCAAGATGCATGTTATTTGTACAAGATTAGCACCTGCTGATACCTCTTTTTCCTCTAAAATGGAAAAACCACATGTGCAATTTTAAAAGCAGTCGTGTAGCTTTTGTTTTGCCTCTCTTGGTGTAAATTATTCTGTTTCAATCACCTCTGAAAAAAAAAAATTCCTGAGTTCTTTTCAACTTATAACTTTTTTTCTTAATTTTTTTCTACTATCTAAAGGCAATTAGTGACTTTGCCAAAGTAGGTAAAATTATTTTAAAAAAAAAAAAGTTCTACTGAATGATGGAATACCTATAGATTAGTTACAAGCAGCAAAAATGAGAAAGGAAGTTCATTGTTTGGTATAAATTGTCAAAGTATCCATAACTTTGGTGGAACTATATGGCCTTAGGCCTGAAAGGATGTAGCACTGAAGGTTTTTTACTTCATGTAAGATTGCACGAATCTTGTTCTCTTCAGTATGCTTTAGCATATGTACTGTATACTCTTGGTAAGTATCTAAAATGCAGTACTAAAATCACTTAGAACTGTGGGTTTTCATCCATTGTGAAAATCAGGTCACTTTAAGAGGTTCTACAGGTTCATTACTTTGCTGTGCTGGAGCCTATTTACTCCAGAGGTATTTGTCTTTTTAAATACCTACCCACCACTTAAACCATGCCTAAAGACTTAATCTGTACAACAATGTTAGATTGATAATTCTGAAAATGTTCCTTCAAAATGCTAAAGGACAATCAACATGGCACACTTCCAACATTAAATTCCATCTAGATGATTTTAATTAATTCATCAATCAGTGGTGGGAAACCCTGGTCCTGTTACCTTGATTCTCAGATTCTAATCAAAGGCTAATTAGCATTAAAAAGATCAACAAGCTCTCTAGAATATACACCTAGAATCATCCTCCTAGGTGTAAGGGGAAGAAGATGCTGACAAAGCTATTTAGTTGACTAGTGCTTTTTGCAAATGCAAAGCTCATAAGGATTTCAAAATTCTACTAAAATTAATGATAGAACTAAAGTCCATATCCTGAGATCCTTCCAGAATTAAGACCTGTAACTAAATGCAGTGGATTCTTTATTCCATCTTCTAAAATCTGTGTTAACTGGAGTATAAAGGAAATGAGGAAAACTTGTGTCTAATGCATGTTGTGTAAAAACATATGAGCCTACAAAATTCTGGGCATAACCTGTGTGTTCACCAGCTCCACCTACTGCCATGTTAGTATTTGAATACAAGTACACTTATTCACTGATGAGTATAAGGCGGTGTTATAACCTTCCCTGCAGCTCAGTGCATTCCTATTGCCCTAGATTGTTTTTTAAGCAGAGAGTTTCTTAAGTGCAGTCATGTAACTGACTGAAAAAGAAATAAATTTCTGTGAAACTGAACCCTTGATTTCTGAATGGATACCACAGAAATCCCAAGATCCATAGGCAGGATATGAATTCATATAGGTAAAATTGAACTCTCAGGAGACTGTTTGCTGTGCCATAATGTTACACATCAGCTCAGATGATCATGCCAGGTTACAAGAACTGAACAATTCCCAGAAATGGGGTGGTGAATTGGGAAAGAGCAGAAGCCAACACAGTCATAAAAATGTGAGGACCAGGGCTTAATTATTAACAAGGCCTGAACCTAGACAACATACTGGGATTTTTGAGCTAAAGGAACAAACATTTTCTGGTACTTTTTTAGATTTTTTGATGTAGCACAAAGGAAAAGGTGCACAATACAGTACACAATAAACAGTAGCAAGTTTGCCCTGAAGTTTAATTTGGGTCCGCTTGTACAAAGCAGGCATGCTAGAGCCGCAAAACATGTTTGATATCTTTAAAAGCAGGAATCATATCAACCTACCTGGATAGGACAGTGAATAAATAGTAAAAGCCACATCAATTTCCTATATTAAATACTTACTTGGTGTAAATCAGAATATTGCCAATGATTTCAGCTTTTGCTCCTACCAAGACTTTACCTTTCTTTCTCTGCGTGTTGCCAAGATACAGTACATATCACAAAATCCTTGAGTAGGGAAAACACTTAAAGAAGCAAGAAAAAAGTATGTGAATTGGAGAGGCTGTGGGATTGATTTGCTCTGGAAATAAAGGGATTGATTTGCTCTGGAAATAAAATAAGCCTTTATTTCTGAAAATACCCATCCACTATAGCAAACATGCAATTCTTATCAGGTGTTACTTGTCTCTTGACTCCTAAAGAAAGTATGAGCAATGACAATACAATAAAAGCCTCTCAGAGACAAAAAAATATAATAATAATAGTAAAATAATGATAATAATAATAATAATAATAATAATAATAATAATAATAATAATAATAATAATATAGCCTTCTTTAATTCAAGAGAAAATTTCAATGCCAAAAAGACAAAATTTGTATTATCATGCTATTGATTATACAGCTGATTTTTAATTAATGTGTAGCAGGCAAAATCCCTCAGGTAAAGAGCAGGTTTATTTTTATGTTCAACATGAATTTAAGATTACATGTTAGTAAAGAAACTCAATTTATCTTTTGTCATTGTTTGCAACATGAAGCTAGTGCACGTTTTTAATTAATCACTGATTTAACACCAGAAGGTCTGGAGTTTACTTAGTGGGACAAAGAGTTTCTTCATATTCACTATTCCCTTGGGCCAGGATGAGTTTGGATGACTTATAAGTATTTAGGTACTAATAAGTGCCTCACGCCACCTTTGAGAAGCTGTGCCTTTGTCAATACACAATTCTTTTGGGTTTAAGACCTACGGCTTCTGCATAATCAGTCTCTAAGTGCTCCTCCTTCTGTGATTGTATTAGGCCACAGATGAGAAACTGCAGTGATTTCCTTAAACAGGCTCCATGAGCACTTCCTTTCCACATGGCTGGCAAGCTTGTTCATGGCCTGCTAGGAAACTCCCATCAATTTTAGCTTTCCTTCTCCTTCTTTTCTACATACTGAAGATCTGATACATCAACTAACTGCTAGATCCCTTCAAACAGTCCTTAATTCTTCACTTTAAAGTTCAGTACCAAATAAGAACTTATATTGTTTGGTGACCTTTTGTACAAGCGTTTCAGCAGCAATTAAATGTTCCTTTCCTTTTCTGCCGTGAGAAGACCCAGACTGTCTGCTTGCTTTTCAAGTGAAGAGAAAAACAGTGCTGTTAAGAGCAGCGACAGCAGCCTCCTTTTTCATTAGCAGCAACAGTAAGAAAAGTCAGAGAAGGCAAAGCAGCTGCTATAGCTGATACCAATGTGCCAATATTCCAGCAGGAGTATAATTTGATTTCCAACTGTGAAGTGACACATGCAGCACATAGCTGTAATTTTGATATTAGTGCATAAATAACACTGTGCTCAAACTCAACATTCATATTTTCACCTATTGCAAAGAACAGGAAGCCAATTTGCTCCTTGCACTTTACTGTGCCATGGTGCATAAGTTGTAAAGGCTTTTAACTACTAAATAGACAAAATCAATGAGTTTTGTTCCTCTGTGTAATCATTTTTGTTTGATTAAAAATAGCTAGTGGAAGCTGCAGGACTAACCCAGTTCCCTCATTCATTCCATGTCTGTCACTTTTCACCTTGGCTTGTCCACACAGATGTGCTAATTGAAAGGCTGAACTAGAAATTATGAAAACCATCATATGCTATTTATTACAAAACCTTTTCAAGTATTGTACTGGTGAATACTGAGTTGTAATTAGGCACTTTCTTGTAATGAGAGGAGCTAATTAAAAGCCTTCATGGTGTCTACAAGCTGACCAAACAGAAGCAAAAAAAAAAAAAAAAGAAAAATATCTGATATCACCTGACAAGAGCACTGCAACGTGGCAGTTTTTATGCAGTCATCAGACCACACAAAACCTGATGCAGAAACTTCATGTTGAATCACTCCTTTCAAGAAAAATAAAACAAAACAAAATCTCCTCAGGAGAGAAACTGACATCTTACCACTGACTGGTGGATATCCTCTCAGCTTCTGATGCAACTGCAATGAAAGATTACCCCTATTCCAGTTGCTTTTCTTTCTGTCAACACCCTCTGACAAATTATGGTAAAAGTGACTTTTCTCTGCTTAGAGTTGCTTCATCACCACTGCAGGAGGCTGTACTGAAAATGAGATGGTGCCATGCAATGGCAAGAGGAAGGCAAATAAGGCTAAAGCCCATAAGAACTCACCATATTTCATTCTGATGTCCAGGTAAAAATTTACCTAAATATATAAACCATGCCTCTAGGACTGAGGTGCGGAAAAGCACTCTAAATCCAATTTTAAAAATGGATTTTTGAGTTATAACAAGGGAAGAGAAAATGTGAAATCATCCATGCTCATTTACACTGCTCTAAAGTAAGGAGCTTATATGGACTTCATGTACACTCAGTGAAAGGAGAGAGGTATTGTCAGAGAATGAGTTCCATTTTAACATAGGTTAGCTGAACCACTTCTTGAAAATGCCCCTTTCTATCCTTCAACTGTATAGCCTCTGTCAATATGTAAGCATTTTTGTTAAATTCAGATGATATGACAGAAAGAAAATAGCTGCAGAAACAAACTTTTGGATAGAGAAGGAAGAAAATATGCATTGGGGTGAGCTGAGCTGCCCATAAATACAAGCTTCAGGAAACAGCAGCACAGTAGGAATAGAGGGAGGGGGGACCACATAAGTCCTTCGTGCTGAGGTAACGTGATGGATGTGAATTCAGTACTCCCTCACAAGGCTACTGGCGGGAGAGGGATCACACAAAGCCAGCACACATAGTCCTAAACACACTCCAAACTTCGGTGATTACCATCCTTATGAAAGAAAAAGTGCACAGCTGCCACAAAAGAGGATGTATGAATATACAGCACAAGTAGATAATACATACAAAGACAGAACAAAGGCTGAAATGCTGGTTGGAAAGGATTCATTATGGCCACAAACCCAATTGAATCATCATCATCATGCCCTTTACAATCACATTTTCCCCTTGCTCTGCAGCATACTGGTAATTCACAAGATTATTATGCTACAAATAACCTATTCAAAACAAAGCACACTGTACCCTGTCCTTAATATAAATGTGATTCTTTTTATAAATGCAGTAGCACAGAAATATGCAGGGAGATAAACAAAGTGAGACAACAAGGGATTTTTTTCCTATTTTGTTGGGGTCTTTTTTAAGACAGATGTACTGCATTTGGAATCAGCTGAAAATTTTTGCAGCAGTTTTCATGATGAGATCACAGGAAATTTTTTTCCAGTCAAGAAGGAGACAAACAAACAAAAAATATCAGAAAGGCATAAACTAAAAGGTAGAAATACTTCAGAAGAATGTAATTTCAAGAGGCAATATTGGTTCTTATGGCTAGTTTTGAGGTAGAGAAAATGGAGGAAGAAAGAAATAGCAAGACCTTCCTAAAAGATGGATTTTGAATAGCTCTGTTATATGAGGAAAAGAAGAAATCATGAACATACAGAACAAAAAGAAATTTGAAAACCTCAATACTTAACAAAATATAATTATTGTTATTTTTTCATCTATGCCTCATATGATTTTTTTTGACAGCTGAATATTAACTCTTAATAGTTAGAAGCCCTAGAATTTATACTCCTTTTAGGAAGTTTAAATCTCAAGACAGGAATTCAGCAGTGATTTTTTCTGTCACTCTCCTGGGAAAGATGAGTTAATATTGTGCTATTCCAGGGCTTGAGAAAAAGTAGAAAAACAAAATTACTTGTTCTGTGCTAGACTTCAATCAATAGTGTAACCCAGACTAATATCATTATCTGGGTAACATATATATGATTTCTTAAACAAAATAGAATTGTTTGGACTGTAAATCCTCTGGGTCAGGCATAATTTTTAAATATGTGTTTATAAAACAAGAATATTTTTGGTTCTTATATGTTTATAATTGGGATTTCTAGATATTATTGCAATACAAATAGTAAATAGAAACAAATGAAGGCCTTAACCTCACTTATGATAACAACTGAAGAACAAGAAATAAAAATTGATTCAAAAAATCTTCCAGAAGAATGACTCAGAAATCAGAACAAACTGCATGATGAAAGCATGTCTTAAAATATAGCAAGGACTGGTTAAGACTTTTGGAAACTAAGATAGCTTAGCTCACTTCTGCCATGAAGAGCACTCTGAAATTTTCTTAGCCTGCCTTATGTATATAACTATATATAGACATGAAATATTCTATTGTCTTGCAAGTATCTGTAGGTATTTTGCCTTGTGGTGCTTTTCACATTGTGGATCTAGTCGAGATATATTTTGAACAACTACAAGGTGACTAAAAATTAAATTAAAGGTTGAAATTATTCTTAGGTGACTCAGCTTTTTACTTTGAATTACCAGTAGGATTATTTCCTTTAGAATGTTGTCCTCTTTCAGTGATATTTGTTTTGATCTGCTTCTTACATGGATTCTATCCTTTCAAAAATAGCTCCTATATAACTAGGTTAAAGAGCTAGGATTTTCTTTTTTTTTTACTCTTCTGTTGTTCTTGTTGTTAATCTTTCATAATTCCAGTATAATGTGGTTTTGGTTTGGGTTTTTTTTTTTATTTTATTTTGTCCATAAGATATAATTTTACGGTAGTATTTTGTAACATGAGTGATATTTGTGTTTGTACCTATCATACCAGGTTCATGAAAGGCTTTTGCTGCTATTGTCAGAAAAGGGCCAAAGAACCGGATTGTCATATTTTTCCAACAGTCTAAAGTTATAATCTTAGGAAATAACGCTTTCTCCCAGTTTTTTTTTTTATTTTTGGAAAGTTCAAGGTTCACTGCATGTGATAAAATTGATTTGCATCAAGCTTGACAGAGATTTGATGCTTTTGCAAATTTTGTGCTTAGAAAAATTATAAATATGACCTGCAATTAATTTACATGGATTGAGAACCTAGCAAGTCTTTTGCCACAAAGAGACGTTCCTTTTTTATCCCTTGAGGCCTTAAAAATACCCTTAAATAATGGGAGTGCTTGTGTGACTGAAGTTAAACAGTACCTTCTGCTGTGTAGGATGGGGGCTGAAATAAATCTGAGGAGAACCCAGTGGCACTGATCTGCTTCCAGTCCTGTAAACCAAATCAGTGTGTTATAGATCCTTTCATTCTGTGGGTTCAGTTTAATTCAATAAACAAGTGGAAACACAAGCCCAGCATCCCTAGGCAGACACAATCTTACTTCTGGTTAGGCCAGAAGAGGCATAATTTTGTATTTTCACTTACCTTTTTTTCTCAATAACAACAGACTTCTTACAGAAATCAGTGCTCAATCCATAAAGCTTGTATTGCAGAAGACGCCCATAGGAAACTTTGATGCATTAAGATTGAATATTTAAGAGTGCTGTAATTCTTATTAATGACCATGAAAAGTTCAGCTAGAGAGCTGACATGCAGTCTTTCTATGCTGGAAGTTAACTTTATTGTTGTTCATTTCAAATCCCATCTGCTTCCATAATAGTGCCTAATTCTGAAGTTATAACATGTATCTTCAGTAGAACATAAATCAAAACATTTCACCACTAAGTCAAGTGTTTGCACATATCTCTAATACAAAACAACAAAACAATAATGATTAGTTATTTTCTCCCATCAGACACTTCATCTGGAAATATAAAAATTATTAACTGACAATTCTGTGGTTTTTTTTCCCCTAGTTTGCTGTTATTACTGTGTTTGTCTAGACAAGGTCCTGATTCTATTTCTTTATTCATGGGAAAAGGGGTGAGTAGAATCACTGCTCACATTCTTTCACCATAGTTTGTTGGAAAACCTTTTTCTCTGTATGAACAGAAAAGTGTGGATTTTATGTCTTCTGCTCATTTGATAAATAAGAGCAATAAAAAAAGAAGTATCCACAGAAGTCGTGTTCTCCTAGCAAGTTCCAGTTATGCGCCACTTTGAAGTTCCAGGAAGGCTTATTTAACAGTTTAGGCACTGGTCAAAGACTGGGATTAAATTATATTTGTTCTCTTTCTAGAATAATTTTAGCAATGTATTTTTTAGAGATTGCCAAGGAAAATGAAGGATGCCTTCAGGTTCCCTTAATACAATCCCCCTTGCAATGGAGAGTAGCTTCTGGTAGCAGTCAGGACCACCACCTGAAAGTGCAGTTACTCTCCTCTTCTCTCACCAGCTGTACAAAGGCTGTCACCAGACAACAATACCATGGGGGAAAGAAAATATTTCAAAATCACACACAACCCACTAATTAATATTCAGAAATTCTCTACTGTGAATTGGAGCTAAGAGAATATAACAGGTCCTCTCCCAGTATGTGGGCAATAGTGCTTTCAAGCAGCACCAGGTCATCTAATTCTCCATGAATTGAGGTCCAGGGACTGTCTGACTATTGGGGTGCTGCCAGACCACTTTCTCTGAAAGAGGGCTTAAAGCTTCTGATTCCTTTTCCTTGGCTCTGAGACAATGATACTCCCCCTTCCACAGTGTGTCTCTAGACTGAGAACACCACATCAGAGCTGTATCTTGTGATACTGGGGTTTTATTCTATCAACAAGTTAACATTGTACTAAAGAACTGGCAGCAATTCTACGACCTCAAATCATGCCACTTTTTGGTATCTGCAAGACTTCATGTCAGTTTTTAAAAATGTTGATGTTCTTGCTGTCAATTTTCTAATGAACAACCTATGCATCATTATTTACGTTCTGTATTTTACCTGCACTAACATCTAAAGAGTAAATACTAATTTTTAACCCTGTTATTAGGAGGCACTTTATTATTTTGACACTGTTCTCCACAAGCCCACTAAATCAAAATGGAGATGGTTGTCTTGTCACTCCATGGGCCACTGTCATATATTATTTTTGTTAACCCATTATAGATGTGACATGGTGGTCTCTATCTCGGAAATAGATTTTATCAAGAGACTGAGAATAAAGATCAAGGAGAAGCAGAAAAAAATTCCATGCAGAAAAAAATTCCATACAGAAAAAATTCTAATATCTCTTCCTGGACCAGTTTTTTTGAGTCCTAAAATTTTTTTAGCTATCTGATGAGGCTGAACAGAGTTAAGAGCATTGTGAATGATGTTAACAGCACTAAAAAGTATTGTATTACTGTAAATGAAACACAGTTTTTTAAGGCTTTTCAGTTTATAGCAATCTTGGTATATCCCTCAAATGTCTTTTCATGGTAACACCTTAGAAATGCTATATCAGTGCAACTAAACAATATCCTATTCTTTTTCTTAATAGTTAGTAGAGTGTATGCTGCTCTTAAGCACTTCAGTCAATTGTGGCAGTGAGTCTGTGTCAGTAACCACCATGTTTCAATGAGGTCTGAATTCAGTTTGTAACTTAAGAATTCATAGGGAAAAAAAGTGTGTATGTGGTGGGGAGCATGCTTAGGAGGATCTAAAGGCTGAGGAAGATGGATCTCAGCAGTCTGAAGGAGAGAAGTCTAATGGGTAATTTAATCACTGTCTTCTACTACCTAATTATGGATTATAGAGAAAATGGCACCAAGCTCCTCTCAGAGGTGCACAGCATATGAAAAAGAGGTCATGAGAACAAGATGTAACAAGGGAAGTTTAAATTAGCCACAAGGGAAACAAAAATTCACAATGAGAGCCGTTAACCATTGTCACAATCAATAGATCACTTTAAGCTGACAGAGAACAGGTTTAGATCAGATATTAGGAAGAAATTCTATCCCATGAGGGTGGTGATGTACTGGGACAGATTGCCCTGAGAATTTGCAGAATACCTCCCTGGAAATGTTCAAGAAAGGGTGGATGGGGCTTTGGTCTAGTAGAAGATGTCCCTAGCCATGGCAGAGGATTGGAATTAGAGATTTTTAAGGTCCCTTCCAATCCTAAACTATTCTATGTTTTTGTATATTTATACAACATACAACATATTTGCATACCATATGATATACGGCATGGATCAACCAAGTGAATAACTTAATATAGTCATAAACACAGGCTATTGTTTCAATCCTTTTTACCAAATCATTAGTATTTTATGGTCAGCTCCATCTGACTCTGTCCTATTATGAATCATTTTTTCTCCATATATTAAAGTTAAATAGTTTTGCACTTCTCAAGAATTGTGTCATCCTGTTTCGTTAAAGATGCATAAATCACTTCTTTCCAGTTTTGGCTGTATTGATGTGAAAAGGTAATATCAGTTTTCTTCTCACTGGGGTCTCTGGGCAACACAGACTTCATGGTCTTTCACAACTGTGGATTTATTAATCAACTCATTTGGTTTCCCTGCATTTAGAACTGAATCCTGTCTCCCCTGGACATTTTTGTAGTGTCCTGCTATAGAGCAAACATTTTGTTTTGCTTGTACTTTCTGGGAGTCTTTGTATCCTTCCATTGCCTACTGAGACAAGATTAATGATTATCTGAACTTTACCTGTGATCTCTGTGTGCACCTTGCAGCGTCAACATCTCTTCAAGGTGTATTTCACATGTTGTATTTTTCACTGTTTCATGGTAGTCCAGAAAGTCTGACCCTGTCAGAGCTGACAGGAACCTCTGTTTATGTTCCTCTTGCTTTTCACCCTCTACCTTGCAAAAAATCATCTGTCTTAATCTTATGATATTCTGCATCATCAAAAAGTACTGCATTTGTGTACAACATACTGTCTGCAGAAAAAAAATCTGTGTGACCTTCTGAAAAACTGCCTGACCAAAGGGGTACAAAATATGTTCAAACTCAGGAAAAGTATTTGAGATCATCCACCTTTGTTTTCTGCATCAAAGTTTATTCTGTTTTACATTCTAGGGAGGGATAAAGAACTGCTAGATTTTTTGGTTTTTTGTTGTTTTTTTTTTCCTCTTTTAGAAACTGTCATAGAATCTAGTTATCTCTCATTTAAGTCTTTGTATTCTAATGAACACCACTTTCTCTGAAGGCAGTCTTGTATTTTTTTCAGCCCCAAGGATATGATTTAGAAACTGAGCTCTTAAGAGTTAAGTCTTGCTATAAGGATTGCTGATTGAGTGAACAGGGTCATAAGTGTGGTGATCTCACAAGATGACACAGATAATAACTCTATTTCAAGTAGCAAGTGTGACTGATTTTTACCATGTTTTATGTGAAATCTGGGGCATTTGGGCCAGTCTTCTCTTCTGATTTGTATCCAAAATCTGACACTTATCTATCATCTGCTCAGTTCCAGGTTCTGTGAGTACATCTTGATTCCATGTATTGACCAATAGCATTGGACTAGATGCTAAACACTTCTTCCTCACAAACTAGACCAATCTGTTTCTGAAACAGAAATAAATTTCTGAAGTAAATATAAATGATCCCAAAATACAGGTTTCTGAATATATGCTCCAGAAAGTTTCTTTGTATTACAAGATTTTATCACAATCTTCCTCTATTGTTTTCATTTTTTATCCCTCCAACAAGTGTACTTTTTGAGTACAAAATAGGAATTGAATAATTTCTCTTTGTATACTGGACATTTTTGTTCTCAGTGCAATCCTGAACTGTGCTGCATTTTTCTCAAGTTTATTATTTACACAAGCCTATTGTTTGCCCTCTTGGTGAGATGATCGCCACCTTAAATCCTATGTTTTATATGTTCATCTCTTATTATTGACATTTGCTGTGTGGGTTTTTTATTATTATTTCTTTTGTTTATTTATTCCTGGGCTGCTATTACAATTTCAGTGACATATTGGCTTATGAACTTGTGTACCTTAAAGTTAATAAATTCTCTGTTTGTTCTGTGACGGCTATTCCATCCATCTTAAAGTTTACCTCATTCTTGTAATAAGAATTCCTCAGAGCTAAAGGTAGTACTGTCATCCTTTGTCCGCACTGTGTGCATTCTGCCTTTCCTTGCATATCCTTGCAATTGATAACAATCATTGCATTATATTATATTGTTTTATTTTCCAAGGTATAGTATGTCTGCAGTATATAATGAACGTTATTCATTTTACATACTAATTGCAGTTTGATATTTCATCAGAATTTTTCTTAGTTCTTCACAAATTCCAAGACTGGCTCTCAAATCACAAGTTCTTCTGTGTTTTAGTACCTAAAAAAAGCTCCAACAAAACAAAACAACACAACCAACAACAACAACAGCAAAAGAAAAACAAACAAAACAAAAAACCAACCAAACAACCAACAACACAAAAAAAAACACAACAAAAAGAACACCAATCCAAAAAAGCACCAAAATAGAAGGGCATATGTTTAGGAACACGTTTTGAAATAGAAATATTCCTCCAATTTCTATAATGTCTTCATTCATTTCTATAATGTTTTAATTTGTAATAGAATTGTCCTGAAAATTACAAACACAGAGTAAGCTATTATCATAAATCCTCAACACCTTCCTCTTTGTTGTCTAAATATTTTACAATTATCACATATATATATATATATGTATATATATATTTCCAAGGTGTTTTGTCTTCATGATGTGTCGAAAGCTGGCTTTGCTCAGTCAGACTTCCAGCTCATAACTGCAAGAAAATGTGAGATTCTTCACAGCATACCATCCTCTTCCAATTAGCTTTGCTGGCCAGTGCTCTTCCCCACAGGCAAATCACTTTTGCACAAAGCTCAGGGTACTTAAGCATTGGTCTGCTCAGTGTTAAATCTCAGAGATTGTAATTGTCCTGTGTATTTTCCATCCCTGAGAAAGGAGGCCAGGACTTTGATAATCAAACTATCTGCAGAAAGGATCTGGAGAAGTCAGACAGTAGCATCTCCATTGTAAGCTAGTCAAGAGTGAAATGACATAGAATAGATGTAGATCCCTGTGTCTGTGAGATTTACTTGTAAAATTCTCCTTGGGATTAGAAGAACTATAGCCACAATGACACTTAGATGGCTAAAGCTGATCCTTTTATCTCTCAAGCTGGGAACCTGAGATTTCTACATGAGTAATTCTGACTTCAGGGTTAAAAATCAATCTCACTCTCTCTTACAAGAGCTCTGTGCAATTATATAGGTAAGGTTTGGCCATACTCCCTGAGAGATAAACATTAAACTTTTAGATCTTATAGGGAATATGGGATATTATACACAGTGTCCTCAGTCCAGAACCCACTACTGGTATAAGTTTCTTATATTAGAACTGTCAGACTTTGGTATAGGATGCACAGACATCCTCTGTGGTGTCCATCATTAAAGATTTTCAAGATCCAGCTGTGTAAATACCTGGGAAACCTAGTCTGAACTCAAAGATGACCCCATTTTGAGCTGGACATTGGAGTTCTTGAGATTTCTTCCAACCTGCTTTATTCTATCATTGTATCATTCAATGATTTACTAAAGACAGAGTGTCCCAGACTGTTTAATCTCTCTCCTTCACTTACAATTCTCCACATTTTTTGGGATATGCTCTAGTGCAAAATGAAGTAAGGATTAGAAATCAAGTTTGCAGCAGTGTTGGGAGGATAAATACATTAAAGATTTGTAAGTGCTCAGACACTGTGTTAATGGGGGCCCTCTAAGTACCTTAGACAGATCCAGAGCCCTAAATCACTATTAATGAATTGTATTGATTTCCCTTTAATTTGTGAAATGAAGCCTTTATAATAAAGCTTGGCTTTTATCTGACCTTTATCCAATGTGATAATTATAAACTCTATTTTACAATTATTTTATTCTTACTCCCAAAGGAAAACAGTACATGCTGTTCTAGTCTGGGCTAGACATTCCCTCTTCTTTTGCTTCTTTTGTTTTTCTGGGGTTTTATTTTTAAGCAAATAATTTCAAATTGTTTTACAAAAAATAAATCAATTGATAGAATTATCAACAGAATAATATTTAAGTTTGGGACTAGAGCTTTAGCATATTGATGGGAGAGGGGAGAGGAGAGATGAGAGGGAAGAGGAATGGGCAGAGGAGAGGGAAGAGAAGAGGGGAAAGGAGAGGAAATACTAATACCTTAGTATCTTATCTGTTCACTTGAAGACTAAAGCAGTCACTGAATATTTGGGCTTCCTTGTCTGAAGAGTTCAAAATTTTCTAATTCTCAGAGTGAGAATTCAAAAAATTGAAATACCTATTAAAGCCAGGAAACATGGATGAATTTAGTCTTTCAGTCTCTCTTGGAAGACACGGAAGAATTAGTCATGCAAAGGGCCAAGAAGAGCAAGAAAAATTTCCTGCCCTGGCAAGCTCTATGTCATTATATTTTGCATGGTATAATTTTAAGCATGAAGACCTGAGTAGTAATCCATTTTCTGAAAAGGTAGTTAACTAATTTGTTTACTGGTTTATGTAAAATACACAAACAACAGCCCTGGAAAATTGCTCTCCTCCTTTCCTTATTAGTGGAAGAAACTTTTGCTCCACTTTGGAAAGAGTTCACTTTCACTTTTCTGTGATAAGTGCAGAGTTCAGCAATAAAAGGGAACAGCTTCTCAAGGAGGAACAGTTTTGCTATTACTTCTGCTTCTTTCTAATGAAGTTATGACTTATTGTTTGGAACTTTCATTTAAAATGGAACTTGTAGCCTATCAAAGAAAGGTAATTATTGAATGTAGGCCTTCCAAATCTTCAGTGCTTCATTAACCTGAAACATTGGATGAAAGGAGAGGGGCAGTATCTCCACAAGGTTGTTGATTGAAGAAATGATTGCCTCTAGCTTTTTGAAAGAAAAAGAATAAGAAAGCTCAGTAAACCCTTGAGGGTTGTGAATCCTCCTTTCAAAATAAACAACTCCGCTGCCTGAGAAGATGATTAAATCTCCAAGTCCCCCAAAAGATTAGCAACAGTATTCATCTATTTTTTAGGTAAAAGTGTAGCTGAAAGTTAGGAGAGTAGATGAACAAATGAGGATTCTCTGGAGACGTAACAGCATCTCAGAAGGATTCTGGCTTGCCCAGACATCTTTCTCAGTTCTGTGGAAGGGAGCAGATGCTCTCCCTGTAGGTCACGTGTCCCCCTGTTTGGGGGTGTCCTTTCTGCCATCCCAGCACCATCTACCACACAGGGCCATACTGGGCTCCTGCCAGCAGCAACACAGACCATTGACCAGGGCTCATCTGTGGTCAGCTTCAGACCCCAGGGAGTCTCTGCTAATCAGGCTTGTGTCAGATCATGAGGAGCACAACCCATTCAGGTGTACTCACACAAGCCCCATTCTCCAGCACGTTAGCTTAACAATATACTGCCAAAAGCTGAGGAGGAGCCCCAACCCACGGCAGATATAAACTGTTAAATATCCATTTGCACTGTATTAGATACTGCAAATGAAATGTGAAAGACCCAGACAAGTCATGACAAGTCAGTATGAAGGCTGGGAGGCAGAACCTATAGCTCCACAGAGGATCTTTAACCCAGATTCTACAGCTTCTTGCTGTGGTGCTTTTCTATCTGTAGGATAATTGGGATTTACTCATCCACTGTGGTTATTCTGGCACTCAACGATTCCATATGTCTCACACTGAATTAGTGACTCTTTTGCTGAAAAAGTGTGAGGTAATGCTTAAGAAATAGCCTACTCTTTGCTATTCCTTATTGCATATCTTTATCATTGCCTCGTTTTAATATCTTAAACTATTCCTTGATTCAAAGGTTAAATTTTGTGGCTCTCCCCTTTCTCACATGACCAGAAGAAATCCAACATTGTTAATGTTATCCTCATACCAAAGTATCTAGCTCCTTAAAATTAAACATTTACTTTTTCTAGGTCTCAATTCCCCATCTCTAAAAACCAGTAAATCAAACTTTCAGTGGTTTGCCCCACTGCTATGATTTAATCCCGGCAGGAAACTCAGCTCCACAAAGGTGGGATCCAGTGAGATGGGAAGAGAATCAGAAGGCTAAAAATCAGAAGACTCATGGGCTGAGATAAAGACAGTTTAATAGATAAAGGAAAACTTACTTGCACAGGCAAAGCAAAACAGGGAATTAATTTACAACTTCCCATCAGTAGGAAGATGTCCGGCCATCCTCAGGAAAGCAGGGCTCCATGATGCACTAACTGGGGAGAGAAATGCTGATAACTCTGAACATCCTTCCTCCTTTCCTTGAGCTTTTACTGCTGAGCACAATGTCGTGTGGGATATGCCTTTGGTCAGCTGGGATATGGATGTATCCCCTCCCAACTTCTTGTGCAGCCCCAGTGAGAGCCGCAGGAGATGCCTTGATGCCCTGTGAGCACTGAGCAGCAATTGCTGAAAGATCCGTGCATTATCAACACTGCCTTCAACACAAATCCAAAACACAGCCCCACACAAGCTGGTGAAGAAAATTAACTCTAACTCAACCAAAACCAGTACACTTATTTAAACTGTGAAATGTTTCTATTTGAGACTAATTTTTATCATGCATTTGTGCAGGCATTTTTATAGGCAGACCCTCACTTGCATCTCTAAGAATTACGTGAATTGGTTTGAACTTTCTTTTCCAGTATTTTCTGTGTTAATATAAGTAAGTACTAATATTATAGTGATGACTAGCCTCTGCAAATAAGCTTGTGTTGGGGATTTTCACCTTTACCACCAAGCCTAAATATCCAAGCTCTTAATTTGTCTCATAGAGTGCTGTATAGCATAACATTATATATGGCAGCATTTTTCTCCATGAATTTGATCCTGAATTTGTGAAATACTGAGTTTAACTGACCTCTTGACTCTAATGGCAAAAGTGGGGATTGAAATCATTGAGCAATTTATTGGTTTAGACTGCTTCACTTCTCTAATCTCTGAAGATTACTTCCAGTCACACATGGTCAGCAGGGTAGTAGCCTTTCTAACACAGGCTTTTAGAGCAGTTTCAAACATCTGCCGATTTCCAACCCTCTTGTATCTCTGAGATTCTCTCTCTTGGTAGAGATCAACTACTCAGTAGGTCTTAAAATGCTTTTACACAATATTGCGTTTGTTTTTCACTGACAGTAAATTCTAGTGTTATCATTCACCAGGTGATCCTGCGTGTTTCTTATTAATTATACAGTGAGATGATCACAAGCTGAGAGTTGTAAAACAGATGAAGTGAAGCAATGCCTTAAGCCAAGGCTACATTCCCTGGGTTACTCTTCTTATGGATAATAACATCACCAAAATATGAAAAAAACCCAGCAGGTATCTCTTTGATGCCTGGTAGAAAAAAGTCTAACCAAGTGCTGCTGGGGAGGAGAACGCTGATACGAAGTAGATTTGAAAGACTAAAAAAATTGCTAACATTATGTCCAACAAGTAGCCAGTAAAGTTGTCTGACCTCTGAGGGAAAATGACTGAAAAGAAAATAGATGAGCAAAGCAAAAGTACAAACCTGAGTATTCACAGGTAACACACCTGCAGAAATTATATTTGCTGAAACTAGAAAACACAGAAAACAAAAAATGTGGAAATAATATCACAAAACCAGCTGTGCTGCTGCATGGTGAGAAGGCTCTAGTGAAGGTGGAAGTGCTTTTAATTACTTTTCTAAAAAAATCCTCCTTTCCTTAATGAGTATCTACATATATTTTCACCAGAAAAAAAAATACAAACCAAAAACCAAACTAAACCAAAACAAAAAGAACAAAACCAAACCAAACCAAACAAAAAAACCCACAAAACAACCAACCAAACCAAACACAAAAACAAACAAACAAACAAAACAAACACAAAAGAAAACCCGGAAAAAATGTTGCAGTTTTCTGGAAATCTACCACAATCTAAATAAGAAATTAAAAAGAGGAAAAATCTTGAGATTTTTAAGACAATCTAACACAAAAGTATGAGTCAGCATGACATCTGTGTATGATCTAATACAACTGGGAACCGTTAAAAGGAATTAGAAGAGTCACGTAAAAGAGTTTCTTTCAATTACAAGAAAAGATCCTGAAACATTTCCAGCAGTTTTGGAAGGAAAACGCTGCTCTTCTCCCACTTCTTTAAAAAAAAAAAAAAAAGAAAAGAAAAGGAAGCATCACACCAAAAACATTCATATGAAAACCACAAAGAAGCTCCTTTCTAATATATCCCAAAAAGGAATCCAAAAGGGACAGCCTGGTATGCTACTGAATATCAGTGACTGGGAAAAATACAGTCAGATCACAGTACAGAAGTGTGATCACTTGAGAAAATTAGGCAAATCAAAACCTGGTGTCATTGTAGCCCTTCCCAGTATAAACAGAGGCACTTTGAGCACAGGTGCTGAAGTTCTTCCAGCACCATCAGCACCCCAGCCAACCACTACAGGACTGTCCCCGAAATCCTCCTTGGTAAAATGGCCTGGATGCTGCCAGGCTGAGACCACGTAGTGCTGTAGCATCTGCATCTCCCATGGAAGTGGCGTACACGTAGGGACCACACACCAAAGAGGGAGGCATGTTGGGTACCCACACAGCCTGTCAGGAGTGTCTGAGGGGGATGCATGTAGCCATGTGAACGTGAATGTGTTTGTGTGCATGGAGGTGTGATCAGAGCTTCTCGGGATATGTTTTATAAGGTTGCTTAGAAATCTGTAGGTGTCGATTAGCATTCTGTATCTGATATTGTGGTTTGTCGATTGTCTTGCTGATACGGATCCTGAATACATAGTTCACTGATTGCAAGTTAATTACATGCTGTTAATAAATCAATAAACTTCTTCAGTCCTATTCTTGCTTTAACTACATGAACTGAGGAGTTTTTCCTTGTGACAGGCATCACAGCGTTGTTTTTTCGCTTGTGGGGATTTTTTTCTATCAGAGGCAAAACTGAATTGGTTTTCACACTGAACCAATTAAAAACTGTGAAAAGAGCTAGAGGGGTGCTCAGTCCAGACTGATACTTTGGACATGGTTTATCAGTTTGGCCTCAAAACTCTGCAAAAACATCTTCACGGTTCTGGCATGATCTCAGTGCTCAGTCAGAACAAACCTAAACCTGTTCAAAATGCCAGCAAAGCAAGACCACATTTGCTTTATGTTTGACAGATTATTAGAAAAAAAAAAAAAAAAAAAAAGTGGAAGCTTTCTATTATGCAAAGTAAAATCAAAAACAATCTCTGATCTATCTCACAGTCAAGAGGAAACCTAGAATATTTTTTCCCATCTAACAGTTCTGTCTGGTGTTCAGCTTGCAATCTACTAAGTGGCCAAGATTCTTTAATACCGAGTGGGTCCTGACTCAGTAACCTTTTTCTCTATTTTATACACTGGAGAGCCAGATCAGAATTTTCTTGAGAAGTTGGAGGAATGGTCTAAAAAATAAGTTGAAAAAATGATGCACAACTTACTAAGGTGTGTAAAGAGCAATATAATTTGTACAATATGAAATAGTTCTTTCATTTTCCTCGGTGCTGCATACTGTGCTCAGTCTCAGCAAGCACACTGTGCTTCATTTTCTGAACTGCATTTCAGAAAAAGCGTGAAGAAGTTTCAAAAGAAGCTAAAGGAGACCAACCGGGAATTATCAGTGATCTAGAAAGCAAAACTGATGAAGAGAGTTTGAAACAATTGGAGTAGTTTAGTTTATAGAAGAGAAGACTGAGAGCACACATAATAACATAAAAAGTAGCTGTAGAGAGTAAAGGACTAGACTGTTCAGGTCCCCTGTGGTTACAGCAAGGGTAATGGGTTTAAGTTGGTTCAATAGACATTCAGCTTCAACTGTAAGGAAAGAAAATCTATGAGTCCTGTCACTAAGTTTAGGAAGGCTGTGTTTTAAAGAGTACAGCTGTGAGGAACAGTTGAGGGCAGCTAATCTTGTATTGGGGCTGCAGAATAGATGAGATGAGTTCTTTATCCTTTTTCAGTCCCAGGGTTTTTTTGATCACATAGTTCTTCTGGATCACATGTAACTCAGAAGTAATCGAAACCTTCCCATGGCTTTCAGCGTTTCCCTTACTGGAGCTGCATCTTCTGTTCCATCTGCAACAATGTTCTTAGTGCTCTGATGATAGTGTCTGAAAAAATCAGCCACAGATATCTTCCTTCACATTTCTACCAAGAAATCCATGGCCAGAGGGGGCTGTGGACACACGTTTTGCCATAAAGGCAACTGGTGGGAATTGGCAAAGCAACTGTCCAGACCTAAACTGTGTCTGATGCAAGAACTGTGAAAAACAGAAGGAATAGATGGAAGGGAAACTTGTTTCCATAAAAGGTGGTGGGTCCCCTTCAGTGGTCCAACAAGGAACTCAAGGAAATCATGTTTAATAAGAGAGAGTTAAAAAATGTAATGGCACTATCTGAAATAGCAGAAATATTGCGAAAGACTTTACATTCATACGTGAATTACAGCACTTCCATTACAGAATTAGTGTTGTAACCTTCAAGATTGGAGGTTATAAAAGCTCACCATCATATTGTATGAGAGAGAACTGTATTTTATAATAGATAAAGAGCAAGCTGATAAAAACTGGGGGTAGGGGTGGGGGTTAATAATAAGAAATTATGTCTAACATTAAGGGAAAATGTAGAAGCATAAAATACTGGCCCTTTAAATGAAGGAAAACAAGGATTTGAGGAAAGGTGAATAGAAAAGCCTGGATATTTAATCAGCTGAGGTGTGCAGAATGACATCATGAAGCTGGTTTCTTGCCTTGAATCCACATAGAAATTACCCTTTTATATTTAATATCATTCCACTGGTTTGTAGCATGCCATGTCTGGGTAAATTAGTTTTTCAAAAACATTGCATTGCTTCTATTCAGTGCACAGTCACAAGGAGATGTACAGCACTTCCACTGTGCTATCTACTGATTTACGTCAGCGAATTACAAAGTGTTTGATATCTTTAACTGAGTGGCACGTTCTGTTGTTTGCAAGAGTTGTGTATGTGCTGTATAGTCATAGCAGTATATTATATTGAAGTAGAGCATGTGTAGTGCTGAGGAAATGAACTTTACAAATAAATGTTCACTTGTGAGGAAGCCAAGATTTTCCTTCTAGTCTCACAGAAAGCACCCGTAAGATTGTTTAAAAGAAATGTGATAGAAAAAATCAGGTTCCATTCATACCAAAGATAAGTATGACCCATATCCTCTGAAAGCAAATTTGACTTTCTCCTAGTTTGTTGAATGTCTGGTAACTCTCCTAAGGACCAATCTGAAGTATTTTCACAATATTCTTCTTTTCTGGGTTAACAAATCTCTAAATTCTGAAATATGAGGGATGAAGTGACTATATTTTTCATAGTTGAGCTATAGAAGTGAAACCGAATCTCTAATTCCTTTGTAGCAGATTTGACCCAATAGCAACATATAGGACCGAATTAGCATCACCCCCTTACACAGGCATGTTAGGGGTAAACACCTCTTACCTAACTACTACTGAATTCATCTACACCTTCCTTCCATAAGCATAAAAATTTCTTGTTGCAGAATAAGAGAGTCTTGTGGTATATTAGTATGTCTTCTGGCTCAGTAAATCATGTCCCTTGGATGTCTACATTAGAGGAAGAAAGATGGATGATGAGGTGCACTGCCTGTACCAATAACAAAGAGACAGATGTCTTAATAAGGAATGGAAATAATGTTGTAAAACTAAAGGAAGTGACATCAACTAATCTTGCAGCGATTACTTTGCTCAGACCCTTAATAGTGTTAAGGCACCTAATTAACACTAGTCTCAATCAGACAAGTTGAAAGTCCATGGAGATATGACTTCAGACACCTTAAATAACCCTTGGAATATGGCATTGTTCATATTTTGCTACTTTTTTCCTCCCTGTTTTTCTTCTCTATTATTTTCGAAGACATGGCTCATGTCTTTAATTTATTTTGAGATAGTATAGAATCATCTGAGTCTGACTGGCCTCTGGAGATCACTTAGTCAAACGCCTCTGGTCAGAGCAGGGTCATCTAGAGCTGCTTGCCCAGGACTGTGTCCAGTCAGATATTAAATATCTCCAAGGATGGAGACTCCACATCATCTCTGGGCAACCTGTTCCAATGTCTGACCACCTGGCACCCTGCCTGCAGACACCCTGACCAACATTGTCAGACTGAACACACTGCTGACATCATGCCTCTTGGCACCCTGACCATTGCCCAGTGCTGGCAGAGTAGACAGGGTGCCATCCACATTTAATGTCAGGTGTGATGTCTCAAATCACAGTAGCACTGATGGACCCAAGGGTAGGTATGATTCTTACTTGGACTTAAAAGGCATTTGGATGATCGACTTGCTGTGAGATGACCAGGACACCAAGTGTCTGCAGCAGCCTCCCAGAGCCATGTCATTGCTTTTGATCCTGCATTTGATATCAGTGATTGGATGAGTTGTTGTCTGGGCACATTGTTGCTGATTTTTCTTAATGCCTTATTAAAGTTTGACTTATAATTTGTTGTCAGACACATCTCCGTTTGGACCATACCACACTCACAGTGGTCTGAAGTCCCTGGGCTGGGATGGAAAAGAGGATGTGGGTGTGAGCTTCAGGTGGGGCTGCGCAAGGACATCAGAGCCTGTAAAGTGTCAACAGGATATGTCAACAGCCTAGTTTAGTTCACAGTAAACAACACTGACTACTCTTCCCTCATCCACCAAACCAGTTATCTCATCCTAGGAGGCTATCAAGTTTTCCACCGTAATTTCCCCATCACAAATTCATGCTGACTGCTACTACTAACCTTGTCAACTTCCATGTGTTTGGAAATGGTATCCAGGATGATTTGCTTCATCACCTTCCAGGAAATGAGGTTGAGTATGACTAGCCTGCAGTTCCCTAGGTACTTCTTGCCCTCCTGGAAGGTCAGAACAGCATTTGTTTGCTTCCAGTTCCTAGGAATTCTCAGCACTTCCTTTAACATGTACATATGTTTAGGGCAGGGTACTTCTGTCCTGTGTTGTAGTTTCCAAGCTCTCTTGTTCATATCTGGTTATTATTGTTAGAAAACAATAATATATTATTCTTATATACTACAGTACCTACTGTTCTGCATGTACCATGAGACAGAAATTTTCAGCAGAGTGTCATAGTCCTGACACAATTAACAGCTAGCTGTGATTCACTCTTTCAAATGGAAGAGTGTTTGTGTTCCAGATGGAAGATCCCTAATGACACCCTAAAATCCTTATCAGTCAGGATATATAACAGAATGACAAAAGTAAAGCTTTTGCTGACAACAGATGTATTGTCGTGCTAGAAACAGAAGGACAAGGAAATGGCAAGGATGCCGCCTTCGTCAAGGTTAACGTGAAATAAAACCATTTTTTAATATTTTATTTTCTAATTCATTTCTTGTGACATAAAATGATAAAAATGTTCATGTGAAAGCCTTCTTAGTACCACAACAATTAATTAGACCTGTGTAGCAGGAAAAAAAAAAATCATTCACATATTACGAATTAGTGAGCCAATAAATCAAAATAATATGCCTCTGCTAATCTCAACTTTTCTCTTATACTCTGGCTAGAAGTGAGTGGAAAATTTGCATTTAGCAACACAATCGCTAAACGTAGTCTTTGTATTGTTATAAAGTGTGCATAGCTGGGTGTACTTCAGTCGCTACTCCTGGAAAAACCAAAAAGAGTAAGGTGCCAGAGGTTCATGGTCATTGTCTTTAGAATTAAGAATAAATAAAATCATTCTCTTAAATGAGATCAAATTATTTTTCTATTTATAGTAATAAACTCCTGCAATAAGAATGGTCTTGTAGCCAATAATCTCTTTCTCCAGTGGTATAATAGCCTACTAGCCTTTGGCTAGTAGGCTTTTATAAAGATAAAATGCAGGTCGTCAAAGAGCATCAGAATTCAGCAGAAATATTTCTATAGCCTTTCATGAGATTTCAATAAGACCCATCAATATTTGGGGTATCTCACCATTGCTCCAATTATATTCTGGCTTTAATCTGGAATAGTTCTCTGCTAAACTAGCAAAATCCAGTTTTAACTATCTATAGAATTTCTACAACTTTCTAGAACATATTGACCCAAAAATTTCTTTTGCGTGCACAGTATAGGGAGTGACATTCTGTGGATTGGAATTTTTCTTTTCTTATTCCTTTTTAATATCTATTGTGCATTCTTTTTCCACTAAAAATAAATTCCATTTACAGTTTCATTTATTTTCATGAAAACCCAACCAGATGTTCCTCACGAAAACTCAACCAGATGTTCTTCATGAAAGCAGACATTTTTTTCAAGAACACTGGTTTGACTGAAACCTATTTCATATTATTAAATGTGGAAAAGTTTTCAGCTAGTACTAGTTTTCAGAGATTTCTAAAAGAATGAAGGATACTTTGCAGAACGCTTCCTGAGAGCCAAAGTGGGAATAACAGAGTTGATCTTTTATATTCTTCTTGGCATGCTGTTGTAGGTATCATTAAGCATGACAGTTTTTAAAAGTCTTCTGTTTCAAAATGCCCATTTACAGAACTCAGTATAAAACCCTGTCTCTCCTGTGAGAGCACAAAGCAGTTTAAAATGCAACCTGATTTAATATAATTGCCATGTTCCAGTCCCTTACCTCTTCACTTAAGAAAACAACAATTTTAATGAGTTTGTTGGTTTTGCTTTTTAAATACACTTTTCAGATAAAGTGTAGCAGCCAGCTATTTCTTCCTCCCTTGATAAAAATGCAGTGAAAACAAGCTCATTCTCACACTCATACTTATTAAAGAAGACACAGAAGAGACACCTGTCCTCTCAGGTGAGTCAAATAAAGCTCTGTCATGTGTAACAGAAAGAAAAATTTGGGTTTCATGACAACAAACAAGTCATTATCTTAATTCCATTGCTTATTCAACACATCTCACTTCACAAAGTGGACTTGGTTCAAATGTTCATTCATTCAGATATGCCACCATCAAGTCCTCTTCCCCAAAGAACACATTACAACATGTGTCCCTAAAGCTCCATGCTCAAGGTGGGGAGCCCAGGGGAAGGCACTGAATCTGCCATCTCTAGATCTCTGAGTCTTTGTGAGCAAGATGCAGCAGCTCTCCTGTTTAGCTGCATGGTCCCCATTCAAAAAGATAAAAGGTGTTTTCCCCCTTCACAAAGTATCAGTGGTGGTAGTGGTAATAATACCACCAGTCACAAGAAGAGGATTCAGAGTAGTAGGAGTGCTGCTAGTGTTAGTAAATCCACAGTTCCCCACAGTCTGTTAGACACCCAACAGATTATATCAAAGCCAATCCCAAACCAAATTCTCTTTGCCAAATCCAAGTATTTAAAATTAGTAAACTGGGCCTACTTCCTGCAGGCCTGTCTAGTTTCACACAATGAAATTATGAAAGTGCCATAAATATTTGAGGATTAAAGGCATATGTAAGATATGTATGGAGTTCTATTCATCTTGTGTGTATGATGGCTTGATAATTTACTAAAGCTCTGTTTTCAAGCTCTGCTTTGACAAGATGCATATTTTAAAAACTGTTTGAGATTCTCCTGTAAATATAGCTCCCAAAGGTGAAATTCTAAGAAAAATACCACAAAAGGTGTGACCATTGACAACACTATAAGAATCAGCATTGTCCTATTGAAGTCAATGGGGTTATAATGATTTTCCATGAGCTTAGAATCTTGTCCATTGTTTCTACTCCAAATAATTTATAGTCTGATTAAGAACTTATTGCTCTATCTGCACTAAATAACACAGCAGGCAAGGAATGAGAGTTTTAAAAAGGATATTTCCCTGGAGTTTATATAGTGACTATGGACACATTTTACCTGACCCTTCGGTTTTGACCTGTCTGGCAAGGGAGACCCTACCGGAGGCGTAAACCACCACCAGCACAGCTCGCAGCCTCATAAGGGCAAACAGGCTTCTTCCCCACTGAAATGATTTAACAAGCCCCTCTCTTCCTATGCTTCCCCACTGCCTCCTACACTCTAACCCAGGGACAATGCCCTAAACATTTTTCCAAAATGCTGTATTAGCGAAGCAAGTTGTTCCAGTGCAGAAGCCGCAGGTAGGCCAGACCCATCACACCCCACCCTCACTGCAACAATGCCTGCACAGAAGAGATCCCGACATTCCCTTGGGCGGAGGGGGCACACATGTAATGGATCCCCGTATTCGCCCGAGACTCGAGTGCTTCCCACAGCCCCTGCCCAGCCTGAACCCCCCCCAGCCCCCAGAAAAGCCCACTACCCTCCCTAACCTTTCCCTCCCCCCCTCCCCGTGTCAGCACAAGCTCCCTCGCACTCCTTACCTGCAGCCCCAGCGCAGGAACGCGGCCCTGGCCGCCCTCTCGCCGGTCCGGGAGTCCCACATGCCCACCCGGTCCCTTCCCTAGACCGGACTGTCCCCCACCTCGAGCCTCCCCCTCCTCCCCGCCATGGTCCGGGGAACCCCCGGCCCGTCCGGCTCCCTCCCAGCTCCCGCGCAGCCCGGCCCGACCCTGCCCGGCCCTGCGGCCCGGGGACTGCCCTGCAGGGCAGGGGCCATGCGCCCTCTGCTTGCCCGACTCTGCCACGCCGACGCCGACAGAGAAGCAGCGGTGGTCCATGGAAGCTCCCCGACGGCTCCTCCACGGCAGCGGCCGCAAAAACTGGCACGGCAGCGTCTCCCATGGGAGCAGCGCGGTGCCGGGCCAGGCCAGCGGGAGTGGGACCCCAGCTAGCCCCGGGAGTTGCAGGAGCACGGTAGCAGCGTGGCCACTGGCTCGCCCGCCATCTTGGAACCCCCCATGTCTCCACTAATATGGCTATAAAATACACATTATTGTTTTTATTGTACTTATTGTTGTTATTATTGTTATTACTATTATTATTGCACGAAGCTCTTTACAAAAACACTGTAGTATCAGATACTTTTGAATTAGAGTAATAACTAAGAAGAAACGTGTTTGTTATTTTGACAATACACAAAAACTGAGGTATATACCCACATGATTGACTTGACTCATCAGAATCACAACAGACCTTTTCTGTACAATTATCTTTAGCTCTTAACATGTGTTGCTATAGAAATGGTACCACTCTCCTCTGTTCTTCTTGGGTGATTTTAAATATCTTTAATTCATGGACTCTCGTAAACTTCCAAGGGAGGTTAACCTTCTTAATCTCTAAAGATTGGAAAATCCAAAGGCAGCTAGACTGTTTGACACCAACTGTTTGGTCAGTTCATCTCTAAACTGTTTGGGTCAAACACAGCAATAAACAATTTGATCAACATTATTAGGTATTTCTTGAGTGTTTAGCAGTGTATTACTTCTTTCTCCTCTTGGAAAAATAGTGATAAACTACCTGGACACCTACAGAATTCTGTACCTGTTTTCCAAACATGGATCAGCTTATACAATCCCCTTAGGAACAGCTTTCCCTGTATACCTGTAAAGAATAAGGCTATAGCTTACAACACAGCTCACCAACGGTATTAAGTCAAAAAATACCTTTCCAATATACATCTTGATAGTCATTTTCAGTTACTGTAAGAACCCGTTTAAAAAGGGGAATTGGGGGAGAAACATCAAACCAAGTGGATATATGTCACTTAAGATAAAGGAAAAAATATTTTGAGTTTTTAGATTGCCTGTCATCTTCTCATTGCCTGCTGATTGCCTGCCATCTTCACATGAAATAGCACTGTGGTATCTATTAACCCTCAAGAAATTTGTATTTAATTTTCAGGCATTAAAAATCATATTAAGCTCAAGTTATTGATAGCAGAGTTCGTATGCAGAAGGGATTATAATGGGGAGATTGTAACTGTCTTGGGAAAAAGTTCTAAATCTTGGTGCTAGTAAGTTAGACTGATAAAAAGGCCCAAAAAAGGAAGGAATGTCTGAGACAGAGTACAGGCTCTGATTAGGCTTGGATTTACAGCTACCCTGTGGAGTTTTTAATCAGAACTCATTCAAGTTGTCCTCTGTTTGTAGCACCATGGTTTGGAGCCCAGACTTAATTATTTTATTTTTTCATTCTGTTACTTCATCATTTGTATTCTCCCCAGGATGATATGCCTAATATTCTTCAATGAAGACAGCAAAATCTGTGAGATTTTGTAAATTTATGCCCATCATCACCTTCCCCACCATCAAAGAGCAGGCCTGCTCCTGTGTGACCTCACACTTTTGCCAACCAGAGACTACTTGATGTGACCTGGCTTAGTCTAATTTCAGTTGATATGTTTTTCAGGAGGCAGTTATTGTAACTTAATAGAGTGGTTTCTAGAAAATAGTATCTCTGATGGAGACCCTGTTTTGCCCAGAAGGGCATTCATACAGAACCAAATGAATATTTTATGCTGCTAGCTGCTAAAGAAGCTTGAAATTTTTAATTTCTGAAGAAAAAAAAAGGAAATGTTCTAACTAATTCCCCACCAAAATGGCTAGTCCGTTTGCATGTCTTTTTGAGCGCAAAGTGCACATTTGGGCATTGTTATTAACATAGTCAAGAAAAGTATGTGGTCTTCTAAAATTAGATTGTTCCACAGCATACCCCTTCCCCAGGGTAGGTCACTGCAGTCTTCAGTTTAGTGATCTTTTTCTGTCCCAAGGCAGAATAGGTGAAATTAAAGGGCATGACTAATTAATGCAGCAACTTCTACGCAGAACAATAAATCAGACATGCTTTGACTCTCTGCAGTCTACTTCTTTTTTTCATGTTAGTCTGTTTTATCCTTTCAAGCCCACTAGCACTGCATATTTGAGGGTCAGGAGTATTCTGGGTTTGTAAGAATATCCCATACTATTTATTTTTATACTAGTTCTTTTAGTTTTTTAATGTCATTTGAGATGGTGCTTGCTGTATCTCTTATCTGACCACTCTGAAGACAAGTTCACTCCATGTCAATTTTTGGAGGTCTCAGGCTCATGCTAAGTGGTGTAATCTAAGATGCAGGATAGAGAAAGACCTGAAGCATCTTCTACACCCTACCTTGAGACCTGCCTTTTTTATCTCTGGTTTCATGCAGACTGGATCTGGACAAAGCTCAACTGCTGCAACTTAGATCATCACTAGTTCTATTAAGATGGTCTTTTCCTGAGTCACAGTACTGATGCTTTTGAGAAAGAACTACCCAGACTTTAGCTATAGGTTCACTCTACCTTAGACCTTGAAAGGTGATTTTTTTTTTCTTTTCCTTTTTTTCTTTAACCTGGTTATAGCAGAGCTGGGATAATATTTTAAGAAAAAATAAATACATTAAAAAAATATGTATATGACATAGAGAAGAGAAAAGACATTGGGATAGCAGAAATCTTTAAGTATAATTATTTTCCAGTGAAAGGAGCATTAGTTGATCAAATGGTTCAGCTGTGGGGCATGAATGTGCAGAGACGAAATCCAGGCAAAATCCTGTGTGTTTTCTCCTCAGCTGCACTGTTTATTTATAAAAGAGAGAGAGGGAGCAACCCACGTTTCGGAGACGCTGCACAGAAGAGAGAAGGTATGAACAGGGAGCGATTCAGGAGCAACAGCCACAGTTGTGTCACTTCATACAAGCCTTCCCATATAAGTTGCCTGTGACCAGGAGTTTTACCTCAGCTGTAAACCACACTGGAGCAGGAGCTGCCATACCTCAGGGTTATGCTTGTATTATAATGTCCCACCTTTCTTATTTTTTTTTTATTTTTATTTTATTT
>JAWMRA010000113.1:107084542-107102804 GCA_035584735.1 Pseudotriccus pelzelni
TCTGGGCAGAGGGTGTGAATGCTCTATTGATAACAGTTTCTGGGAAATGGCATGGAGGGCTATAGAATACATAGATTAGGTTACACCCATGAATTGGTCCCCGTTGTTCTAACTAGGACAACAGGAAAGTCAATAACTGAGTCAACTGACACTGAAAAAATAGATCAAGACAATGGAGGTTTTTTTGAAGACTATGAATATTTTACTTTGATTTTGTGAGGGCCAAGGAGGAATCAAAACAGAAAATGCAGAAATGTTGCATAATACTATTAATACAATTGAAGATTAAAGCAACAATATCAGCATAAAATTGTTTTTAAATTAGAAAAATACTTCATAGATATGAAGTAGAAAGATGAAAAATATATCGTGATAATCGCTATTTGAACAGGAATGATAGGAAAGAGAGTGGAATCCACACTTAGGTACGGAGTTTGAAAAACTTGTGCCCTTGGCTTCTCTACAAGAAACAGAAGTAGAACTATTTTTGCATGGCAAGTTTATATGGAAGTCACACTAGGTGAAATATTTGAGTGGGAAAACTGTAAACATTGCAAGGTAATACTATAAATATTTAAGAATACTTAACTTCTGATGAAGTTATAAGGATATATCAAGGTTATTCCAGTTCAGACAAACAGCAAATTCTTGGGGAATGGGAAATTAATGGTAAAAAATATGGCCAAGACAGTAAAAGAATATTCCCTCACAAATATATAAAATTTTGTGGCAGTATTGCATGGAACAAAGATTGATATAAGAGAGTTGAGCAGAGAAGCCAGGCTAAATTTATCATTTTTTGCAAGGCACAGAACATGAGTTTAAGGTGAACAGGCTTAATGATTATAGAATACAGCAGAACAGGCTGAAAGTGAACTGGAATGTCCAGGAACAGATTTTTCTTCTAACTGACTACTCTTGAAGTGACAAAAAATGGATGGAATGTATCCTGTCTAAAGTTCTAACACTAAAAGAAGAATGAAATGCCACTGAGAGGAAGTCACTGTAAAGACACCAGCATGAGATTTCTGGTTAGGAATAAATGGAAGATTAACAGAGTTAGAAGAGATACGTACAGATTTACAAAAAGAGGTAACAAGTTTTAAATGGAATGCAAACCCGAGAAAAGAAATTAAGAACAGATTTAGGTGTGAACCAGTGCATTAGATGTCTAACACTCCCTTGTACTCAATGGAAATTCACACAATAGAAAAAACCTGAATGTCTACTTCAAGATAAACCCAAGTTTTACTGTGTGCAATGGGTAGGGATTTACCCCTATGCTCCTGTCATTTAAAGTGCTCTGTGAGAGATTTTAGTGGCACCTGGGCACTGCTGCCTTAATGTGGGCATCTAACATCAGTTATGGTGCTCTAAGGAATTCTGTCTGGCCTTCAGCTGCTACTCCAAAACCAGCCAGGAGGGCTGCATAGTTCTGCAGTGTAGCAAACTGCCTTGTATAGTCAACTTGTACAACCTAAGGCACACCTAAAGTCTATAGATGTTTGTTTGTATGCGCTTAAATTAAGCCCAAAAAGATATACATGGAAAGACATAAACATATGCCTTTCAAGTTGAAACTAGTTTTTACCCAGAAAGTTTACTTATGAATATATAGAAGATCACTCACAAAAGATTAAGGAAAGAGACATCGTAGAAAAAATGTAAATCTATAGTGTATCATACATGGCCAGAACCTAGAAACTGAATCATATGTAAGAGGATGAACGAGATTCACTAGAGATGAATATAAAATACAGAACTGACAGTCTTAAGTGCTAGGAGCTTTGTAGGAATTATGGACTCAAAATAGGAGACAACATGCTGTCAGAAATGCAAGAAAATGGTAGATAAGAAAGATACAATAATGTTACAAGACTATTGGAAATCATTAATGCTCATGAAGTGCATTGAAGAACACCCAATATGGGGCTTCTATAAGGGAAGGAAAAAGACTTTGCTGTTTTATAATTTGTTTAATTAAAAATTAAATTTAAAAAATGGCAAATTGGATCTGGCAGGAACTAAAGAAACTGTGGGGCATGAAAAATATAAACATAAAACCAATTATTTGCTGTGCACCAGAATCTCATGATACGTTATCACAGCAGTACTGTGCACACTTAACATAGTCACACTGAATGAAGACATGACAAAGCAACCTTGATGGGAACACTTGCAGTACTGAAGGTGATAAAATTCAGAATTCACTCACAACACTCTAAGTTAGAGATCCATTAGTAGTTATGTTCCCATTGAGATCTCAGGTAATGGGAAGAAATAACAATAATATATAGTTTTTATGTGGGATGATCCGAATGCCTTTGACTTCACTAGAGCTAAGCGGTGAATATGTTTTTAACTTTGAAGTCAATGACTTCACGGATATCTCAATAGAGATGAATAGATGAATCTCACCTTCTAGAAAAAATAAACTATGGATTTCACAAGTAATCCATGTATATGGCTTATGACTTTTCACTGAACTGGATTGTATTCCTTGGAATATCACCAAACACAATTTATTGGTTTTAACTAATTTTTGCATTTATATATCCTCCATGAATTTGATCTAGTCAGGAACAAACACTGATAAATTTAGATTTAAACTCTTGTTAAAAAAGAAAAAAGAAAAAAGATTGGTCAGCACTTATCTAGAAATGTACAGTACCTGCAATAAGACCAATAAATTAAAGTCTTAATTGATAACTAGGTAGATTAAGATGAAGACTTCAGCTAGAAGAACAGTATTTTCTCAGACCAACACATCTCAAAAATGGATTTGAATCTTAAATTATCTGCTCTTTTTTTATTATTTTTTCTTTTTTTTTTTAATTGTCCCTGTATAGAGGTCATATAGATTCTTAAATTCTGGACATACAGATACTGAGCATTTTTCTACTGTTAAGGAGTCTAAATAAACATTCAGAATACTATCTGTACTTGTCTGTGCTTGAATTTTTTTTTTTTATGTCTATACTAAAGATTGAAAATTGTACAACTAGTGTTGTCTTATACAGATGAAGAACGAAATAGGAAATATATTTAGCCATTGTGAAAACGCATCTGAGGGAAAGTGCTGATTAGAGCAGCTAACATAAGGCTGAACCAGCTAACAAGTTAACCAGGTGAAAAATGGAGTACATAACTCAAACAACTTGTTTTAGAGAGGGCTGTCTGCACTTCTGGATCATTACTTTTTTTATTATTTTTTTTTATTTGAAGTACTAGAAAGCAAAATTCTGGTACTCCTCAAAAACAATGCCTGGCAATGCTAGCCTTTGTCTCGATTTGCAAGCCTCTGCAGAGACATTACGAGCAACGTAACACAAAGATTGCTCCAGAATATACCATGAGCTAAAAAAGAAGATAGAACTTGCTTTAGCTCAGAGTTTTATTGAAGGCAGTGGCAGTCGTGTTTAATTTTCAGTTATAGAATCTGTCTTTAATCAAACTAATCTGCCTTACCCAGAGAGATAAAGCCAGCACAAATTTATGAGTTAAATTCAGATGTCTATTTACGTGAGGTGAGAATTTATTTATATGCTGTATGTTCACCAGTTTCCAAATTTAGTTTAATGTTTGAGCCTAAAAGCAGGTTGATTTTTTGTGTTTACCCATAACATAAAATAACCTCCTGAGATTATTTCAGTTGATTCTGTTTGCAACAGAACCAGTTTGTTCTAGATTAGCAAGTAATTTAATCAGTGTCTCCAAGCTCTTAGTGACTTAAAGATTTTAAAATCAATATTTTATAAAGATAATGTTTAGTATGCCCCACAGAGAGTGGGTCCTGTCTGCCTTTTGTAATAACAACATGCTGCTCCCCTCCATCTCCAGTAGCTGCTTTCAGAAACAAACAATTTAACATTGAAGCATTATGAACGACTCTCAACTGGTTTTGCAAAACTAATTCAAGTGCGAGAAGAGACTTTTCTCCCTGAAGTGTAACCTTCCTTCTGCCCCACCTTTTCTTGTTGCAGAGAAGAAAATAGTTGTTTTCTCTGTGAAGAAGAAATGTGCTCTTTGAGGAGATGAAGAGCCACACACACAGACACAGAGGGGGAGAGTGCACCTATTGTGCTGTTCAGACAACCCAACAAGTAACATTCTTCTCCCCTATTTCAGCTAACCTGGATTTTTTTTTTTTTTAACCTGAATCAACCACTAGTGCAGCTTCTGCTTTGTGTATACACCCAGCAGAATAAAGTGGAAACAGAGGAAAGAGGTTTTCAAAGTGTGGACTACAGCAGTATTCAAACCATGCACTAGAACTATGTATTTTCTTTTCTTGTAAGGAAATACAAGGGAAAACATCCAAGAAAGCTGTTTCCTCTGAAATTAAGTATGAAAAGCTCTATTTTGAGGTGTAGTAGGTAAGGGAAAGAAAAGAGACTATTTGAGTATGATTTTGTCAAGAAACCAAAGTACTTTGGTTTTCTCTAAAATTACTTTTAATTTTGTCTGAAATAGTACAGGTTTAAAGCAGTAATTTTTTGAATATAAAATAGATTCCTTCATTTGCAGAACTCACGGATTATCAATATAGATGTTATCTGCAGCAATTATCTACTGTCTAATCATTGGCATTCATATATCATATAATATATAATTGAATTTTCTGAATTCGCTACACTTTGAAAGCAACTCAAATTTTGTAACATTTTGTTTCTTCAAAAGCATAGTTTTCCATCAAAAATAATTTCATAGGAAAATTTCATCGCAAACATGTTTAGGAATCCAATATACAGATAAATTATAAATTGGAGCAAAATAACTTGTCTTTAGAAAGTATCTTGAACTTAATATATACCCAGCAATGTTTTCCAAAAGCACTAATAATTCTCCACTAATGCCCTCATGTACATGCAGTACTGAACCAGGCCTGGCACTTTATTACTTTTTAGGAGTTATAATCATATCTCCTACTTTTTTCCTGTAAATAGGTTCTTTAAATATTTGTTTGTGCTATGTGATGAATAAAAATATATTTGCTTTATCATCTATAAAATTATTAATATCTCTCCAGGTAATTGTAATCTAGTTTATCACCACACAGAGTTTGATAAGGGAAAGCAAACGCCTCTGTGAAGCCTGCAAGATAAGTATCTGTTGTGTCAAGGGGTGTTTTAATTTAACTGGTTTTCTGGATTCTTGTTTCTTCTGTAATTTGGAGGCTAAAAGTCTGGTGATCCCATCATTGTGTTCATAGAGTTGTTGATGGATGTATGTAAATCACTTATTTATTTCATCAGCAGGCAGTCTTCTGAGGGCCTCTGCAAATTAGCAAAACCTCACATTAGTTTGTTATGAATTCAAAGTTGTTTTCCTTCATTTTTTTCCTCTTTCTTCTCCTCTTATATTTTCTCTCTCCCTCCCCTATCCCAAGGCAACCTTACATACTGCATTATTGCATTATACTGGTATATTTGTGCATATTCAGTATACCATATTGAAGTAATTTTTTTGTCACCATTTCCTCCCACTTTTTAATAATTTTCTCCTCTCTCCTTCATGCTATGTTACAAATAAATTCCTTTAGGAGAGAAATGGAAGGAGAAGGGCTTTTTTTTCTAAGGTTTGGCGAAGAGCTATAAGCTTTCTTCTACCCCCAGACAGAGATGATGAGCATGTGTCACTTTATCAGGAATGTCACAGGGTGAGTGAAGGACAGATGGACCATGGAGGGGACATGAGCACCTTCTCTGCTATGTTTAGTACAGAAGAAGGAGCAGACGAACTGTCCCGTTTATTCTTATTTTAACCTCTGCTCTCATGTATCACTGCTATTATTGACAAAAGCCTCTTTTCTTCTTTTCCAGTTAATGGAAACATCTGTCTTCAAAGATTCAGAGCATAAAACTAGAAGGGATTGAATAGTCTATGCTTTTGCATGATGCAAGCCATTATAAAGACTGTGAATTAGTGTTGTTTTGAAGTAGAGCATATATCTTAGGAGCACAGTCACTTCTGATTTTAAAATTTCTAGTGATGGAAAATCTACAATAGTCCTCGATAAGTTCTTCCCATGTTCAGTTGTTCTGTTCATTAAACACATAGACTTTATTTCCGAAATTTGTGTTTGGTCTTCTAGGCACTGTAACTTAGTATATGTGTTCATTGTGTGCAGGAGCCAGGGCACCTTATCTCAAAGGCACAGTCTGGGAAGCAAGTTAAGTGTTTCCACTCTCCCCACAGCAAATAGAAGGAATTCTGTGTTTCTGAAGGGAGAAATCAATGTCCTAAGTAAGTGATTTCACAGGGCTGACTGAAGTGAATCAAACATGAGGAACTTCCAACCCTCACTTGGCAAAATGCTTTCAGATTTACAATGGTCATTCAGAATATACTAAGTACAGTCTTTAAGTCCTTGTCTTCATAAAGGTGTTTGAGTATTCTCATTTTACGTCTTTTCCAGTTGGGCAGACTGCACAGAAATGAGAATGCGCATAGGTAGATGGTACACTTCCTTACTCCTGTGGAAATTGCTCCACTTTTTAGGGGTAAATAAAGCTGAAGGAGAGCCATTTTATGGTGTCATTACTCATTGCATCTAATCCAGTCTTCTGGATATTACTATGGGATTTATCTGACGACTCCACTTTTTGAGGGAGCAGTTCTTTGTAGCCTTAGTATAAGGAATAGACTTATTGCATAGTAAGACCAGAGAGCGTATCTGTCCCATCTTAGCTGAACTGCTGGTACGTAGAGTAACATATTTGTTTTGCTGAATCTAATAACAAATCATGCTTTTATTTTCCATGTTAAGAACTAAATGAGAAGGGCAGAAAGTGTTGAATTCCAAAACTAATCCATGACTTAGATATTTGGCTGCTCTGAAACCTACCTTTAAACTTAAGTAATTATTCCATGTGTAGTGCATGTTCTTTCCAAGGGGTCATTGAGGAATCCAGCTTCACTCCCTCACAAGCTATTTTACCTAGTCACTAACCTTCAAAATAAAGAAAGGTTAGCAAGAAAAGGTTAGTTTTTCCTTATAGCAGGAAGAACATAGATTTTTTTTTTTTTTCATTTTTTTTAATTCATGCCATTCTCTGAAGCCACATGTAGGCCTTTAACAATCACTCTGAGAGTAAAAAGTTTTGCAAGCCCTCCTTAAAGCTCACCACCCCAAAATAAAACCACCTTACTTGCAGTGTTGCTCTATCAGTCTATCAAAAAACATACATTTATTACCAGGGAAGACTGTACATTTATAGATACCTTTAACAAGTGAAGAACTTGGTAATATTAGTTATGGATGAAATATGTGTTGGGATTAAGAGATGTCAGGCTGATAAGAATGAGGGTCAGAGATGAGACCTACTTCATGGGTGATATAGTCCAGATTATTGTTGTTTTGTCAACCTCAGAAAGGTCGCCAGAAAGCTGTAGTTCTTGGATATTTTGTCTGAAGTTGAACTACGTTTGTTATTTTTAAATATTGTTTGCTTTAACAATTTGTGACAACCTGGATTGGCAGTTCTTTTTCTACCTGGTAACAATTAGCCAGCAACATTTCATATATGCTCATGAAGTGAAGATACGTGCTGGAAAAGAAAAGATATCAAAAATTCATGTGGACAAAGCAAGAGAGAATGAATGAGTTACCATAAGATCAGATTTGGTATTCCATCTCCAGTGAATAAACTGAATTCATAGTTAAAGCAGTTTACTTCTGAGTTAGTCTGTTACATGATAGTAAGAAAAACTAAAAGAAAATAAACTTTTTTTTTCCTCTCTAATCATTGTGTCATGCATCTGCAGAAAACTACTTTGTTCCCCAAAGGGAAGTGTATGAAGTTATCACATTCATCTTCCCGTGAATCTACTTTCCTCATTAGTAGAAATTCTTTGCTTACACCGTTTCAATCTTTCTAATCTTTTTAGTCCATCCACCTTGTCCTCCTTTAGTCTTTCATCCTCAGTAGATTTCTAAATAGCTTTTAAAATTTTAGAGTTGCAACCTTTATAATACAAAGGGATCAGGAAAGGAGTGAGAGAATAACCTTAAACTCTTACAACCTTTAGCTAGAGAATAGACTCCCTTCTGTTCCCATGTCCTATCTCTATTTTTTGAGACAAAGACTTAAAAGCATTGTATAACCTTGTCATTAATAATGATTTCTGCAACCCTGACTCCCCAGCGTTGAAGCTCTGACAGAGCTGTCCCATGACAGAGCTGTCCCAAAGCCAGGGAATTTAGAGGCTTGTTCCCAAGCCAACCAAGCTATTTGCTTGCTCATATGTAAAGATAAACCACTGACAATTAGTTCGCACCATAAAAGTGATGGCAACATAATGAGTTCAAATTCAGAGAGTAGGTTTAGATTAAACATCAGATAAAAATTCTTTACTGTGAGCACTGGAACAGGGTGTACAGGAAAGTTGTGGATGCCCCATCCCTGAAGATGTTCAAGGCCAGGCTGGATGGGGCAACATGGTCTAGTTGAAGGTGCTCCTGCCCATGGCAGAGGGATCAGAACTAGATGATCTTAAAGAGCCCCTTTCAACTCAAATCATGCTATGATTCTATGATTTTATAATTTGAAAGAGAAGAACACACTAGTTTTTACATTTCTTCATTCTTTCTAACACTAAATAATGTCAATATGGGATTGGAATTGTCCACTCTTCTTGTTGTTTTGTGTTAAATTTTCCATTTTAATGCCCATGTCAGATCTGGAACAGACCAGCACTCGGTTTTTGACTATTAACATTTAACTGGTTAACTGTTAACTTTCTTTTTTTCCGCACATTTATCTGATCACGAACAGGAGTAACAGAGACAAGCTGCAGGGAAGAGTTAGGGGCAAGTTGAGCGGAATGGAAATATCCCTGTTGAAAAAACCAAACTCACCTGAGAATATCAACAAGGGTGAGAATTTTGGCTGAATAACTTGTGCATAACATCACCCCAATGGAGCTATTTTATCTTAAAAGTTTTACCTGAACTGTATAATGTGGGCATGTTTCCTTAAGTCAGCATTAGCTCAAGTATCTTTAAATCAAAATGTATAATATAGCAATGCAGTAGACTCAACAGTTATGAAGTGAATACAGATTTTTATTATAATAGAGTTACCATTGTATTACTCAAAGGCTGAGACATTTTATCCAAGTTCATTCCACATCAAACTCTTCTGGATGAAGTATAATCCCCAGAAAGTACTGGCTTGTAATAGAAATGCTGACAGGACCTTAGCTATAGAAGCTCTACCAGCTTTGCTATTCTACAAGGTCCCTAACTGAATTTTTATTCTTTAACTCAGTGAGAGGATTTTGCTTCCAAATCACTTTTAAAATCCTCCAGCTGTGCTATTTCTTAGTTTATGATAGCTACATTACTTTTCAATTAAATTATTCCAATGTTCATATATTTTCTATATTAAATTGTGGTTATACCTACACTTTTCAAATATACTGGGATCTGCCCACATTTCTCATTTTGCCTTATAAGTACCCAAGTGTAGGAGTTTTATAGCATATTTAAGGCTAGTCGTGACATAAACTTTAAAGTTTTATCACTCGCACCCCAAAAATTTAGTAGACCTTGCTTTGTTGCCTCAGGAGTGATGGCAGCAAGTAAATTAAGATCCCCAATTTTAAGCATGAGACAAGAGAGATAGAATTTGTGTCACAGCACGTTTTTGACATCTCGCAGTAACGGTTACAAATAAATGTGTTAATTTGATACATGCTACCTCTTCTAAGATCTGTGGTCACTTGAGATATAGTTGCTTGAACAGAGGTGTCTAATGTTGTTACTCAAGTGTGATGAAGTTTTCCAGTTGTCCTCCAGATGCTGGTCGAGAACTATGCAACCTTGTACTGGATGTTCCAGACTTGTGTTGATGTCTGGGATCTTTAGGGCATCCTAAATGACAGTAGATAGTCAATTTGTCTGTGCTGCTACTTCTCAATATCCTGTGGGCTCCCTTTCAAGAGTGGATTCGTGTCTCCATGGAGCAGGCCTGCAGTAAACCTGAAGCAAACCTCAGGTTGTGTCCAGAGCACCAGGGCACACATACAGCAGAGCCCCACTGCTGCACTAACATGCCAGCAGAACTTTTTGGACAAGTTGTCTACAGTCAATCTTCAGCCTGTCCACAGGGCAGACATATGGGCAGAAGGTAAGCAATTTGTAGATCATGGAGTGCCTGCAGCCAATCTAGAGCAGAGTAAGAAAAACCCATTGACAAAAATCTAAAAACATTTTTAGGCAGATGGATTTCCAGCTTGTTCACTGTCCTTCTGGCAATGTTTACTTAAGAGAGTGTTCTGACTACGATGGGCATTGTAGAGCTAAATTGCCACACTGGAGATTTGGAACACACCACTGCCATTTTAATTTTGAATGAAGCTTGTTCTGCTCATTGGTCTTGTGGTATCGGGACAGTTGTGTCTCAGAACATGATGGTCCTTAGCAGTATATTTTGGGGGCGAACATGGGCTTAGATTTCAGGAGTCTAAGGAGTTCAAGGAGATTTTTGAATTTCATCCCTTTATATTTAGCTGTCTGATTTACATATAATTTAATTTGAAGTATATAGGTGTTATTTTGGTTTTCAATTTATATCCTAACCTAAAGTTATAGGGAATATGCTGCAATTTAAGCAAAATATATGCCAGAGCTTAAAAATCAAGGTTGTGTTCTTAAACTTAATTTTGGTGGTTTAAAGCAAGATTTATCTCCTTAATTTAAGGGAGGGAGGATTTACTCAGATATTAAAACGCTTATTTTAAAATGTCTGTATATAGATTTCTAGGGGAAAATTAGGAGCAGGATTCAGCTTCTTGAACATGTGTCTGTTTTTATGTACCACCATGGGACTTATTACATGGCCTCAAACCAGAATGTTGGGGGAGTTCTATAAATCACGTGTCAAAGCTGCCAGCCCCACAATGGTGCTCAGTCACCTCAACAAATAACCTCCTACTTATCTCCTTGGTCTAAGACAACTCACTTTTCAGACTTGACTGATTTCATGGCATGAAGTCACACGTGAGCGCACGGTGTGATTCTTGAGGTTCACTTGTGCAGGGCCAGGAGGTGGACTTGATGGTCCTTGTGGGTCCCTTCCTAACTCAAGATACTCTATAATTCTATGATCTACTAGAGCTCAAACTTGTAGTACTAGTTGATGCTTAATTGTGGTGGACAGTCTCAAATGAAATCCTACTCTAACAATTCACCATTGTTTTAATATGACATCCTTGTATTGGGACCAAATATGAAAGCTACTTTTACAGCAGAGGGAAATAATCATTTCTATAGGGTAATTCATTAACTTAGTGTGGTGGATTGGCCTTGGCTGGATGAAAGGTGCTCACCGAGCCGCTCTATCACTTCCCTTCTCAACAGGATACAGATGGGGGAGAAAATAAGATGGAAAAAAACCAACTTGTGGGTCAAAATAAAGGCATCTTAATAAAGCATAAACAAAGGACCAGAGTGGAAGCAAAGGAAGATAAAAGATTTATTCTGTTTCCCATCAACAGGTGATGTCAACCACTTCCTGGGAAACTGGGCTTCAGCACATGTAACGGTTGCTCCAAAAGACAAATGTTGTAATAGCTTAATGTCCTTCCTCCTCATTTCATTGCTGAACAGACATCATATAGTATGGAGTATCACTTTGGTCAGTTTGGGTCAGCTGTCCTGGCTGTGGCTCCTTGCAAGACCCCCAGCCAACTGGTGAGGAGGGACAGCCTTGATGGTGTGCCTTGATCCTGTACCAGTACTGATGCTCAGTAGCCAAAACAGGCATTATCAACACCTTTCTAGCTACCACTGCAGAGCAGAGCACTAAGAGGGCTGCTACGGGGAAAATTACCTCCACTGTAGCCAGACACCACACATATAACAGCCTATTTTCAGAGTGGAATATCCTCATTGAGTATTTACTGACCAGTTTAGAAACAAATCTTCAAAGGACCTAAGATTAAAGTGAGCTATTTCCTTCCTTGCCTTACTTTTAAATCACCCCTTTTAAATTACAAGAAAAAAAAGTCTACAATGAATATGGTTTCAAATTTCGGGGGTTTTAATTACTAAGGAGTCACAATTGTCACAATTGTTGTCTCATTTCAGGGGTGTGGTGTTACAAAGATTCAAACTTTAGGAGCTTTGAAGCAGACCCTAATCAAAGCAAACGAGACATACACAATGTGATGTAAACATCACAGTGCTCACAATGACTTTGGGCTGTTGCCAGAGCCTTAACAGTTTCTGAAGCTGAAATCCAGACAGCAGGATGATTGCACTAGTGGAAGACAGTGTGCAGTGTATGTTGAGTATATACCTGTCCAAAAAAAGTCTTAAGCTTTAGACAATCCATCAAAGGCGGTTTTAAATAAAAATGCAGGATAGGAGGAAAAGAAGAAAAGAGATATGCCCTTCACCTGGCTTCCTGCTTTTGCTGTGTAAGTCTTAGTACCCTGATCTGTTTCCTGCCTTTCTCTTTGGAAAGACACACACAGGCGCCTCCACCATCTCCTGCACGCATTTATAGCACTTCCATAGGTGGATCGACAGACTGTGTACTGGCTACATTTTCTTGAACTCCCTGAATTATTCCAGACATGAGGGATTTAACTAATCTGCATCCTGGTGAGACTTTATGGACTGTGTGGAAAGGGAGAAGATTCACCTGTAATTTCACAAGTGTTCTTTAGCTGATAGAGGCATTAGTCCATAATAACAGTGAATTTTCTGATAGCTTCGGTGATCTTTTCCCTGAAGGTCTTACACGGCTGAGTATATTAAACACACTCTCACACATACAGTAACTTGCTTCCTTCATCCATCTTGTCTTCTCTAGAGGGAGTTTTTTTCACTTTGATATGTTGCTCACCTTGTTACCACTCATCTTGTCGTCTATTTCCTCTGTGGTTTCAGACATTTTATGCATGGCTGCTTATGTCTTGTTTTCAGATTCTTTCTGTCTAGGCCTGGAATAATTTTAGTCTATTCACTACTACATTCCATTTCCCATATCTAAAAGTTTAAATTCCTTTTTGCAGTATCTTCCCACTTACTTTAAAACACTGCCTAGGCTTAAACATTGAGACAACAGTACTAAGAGTAGAGGTGGAGATGAAGAATTTAGTGAAGGTGAGACAAGTGACACAGCCACGTTAAACATACACAGTGTATGGCAGGTTCATTTCTCCAGTATAGTTAATGATGTCTGGAGCAGCCCAATGCAAAGAACTCTGAAATAATCTACAAAATGCAGTTACCCTTTGGAAATGTTGCAACCTTTGAGACCAGATTTCCAGAACTAAGAATAATGAAGTGTCATGAAGATGATATTGAGATGGGGATGTAGTGCAGGTGGCCTTATAATGAGGATGTAGGGGGCTTTCCCTAATAATTAACAGCAGTCTTTCACTCTCAGGCCTCCCATTACAAGGGAATCTCTGAGGAGAAAACATAGAACTGGTTATGTGGTTCAGAAGGTTCTTAGACTCCATTGGTGATAGTTTCCTTACGTGAATGCTTGAAGGGCCAATCAGGCATAATTCTGAACTTGACCCACTGCTAAAAACTGGGGACAACTGAGGTGACAGTGGTCACAGACAACAGCTTCAAACAGAGCTGAAACCGAGACAAACATGTGAGGCTGGAAAGCAGCAATAGGACTTTGGCCATTAAAAGGAGAGGCTTCAGTTTGTGTAGGGAATTGCTATGCAGAATGCCCTGGAAAAGCATCATGAATAGGGAAGGTACCAAACAGAGCTGCTGTGGTTGTTTAGGAATAAATTGTTCTGTTATGCAGAAGGACTGAGAAGTTTAGCAGAAGACTGAAAGAATTTTTTTCTGTGAACTGACACACAAAAATAGGATTATACAAAATATGAAAAAAAAAAGAATAGTCAGCAGAAAAGGGACATAAAAGCCCGCTCCAGTAGAGGAGTTAGATTAGTGCCCTCTCTCTTGGCTTTTTCTTCCACTGCAACTGTATTAGAGAGCATTATAAGTGGGATCAGGCAGAGTAATGTGGAAACAGTGCCACTGAGCAGAAGACTGAAAATCCAAGTCTAGGAAATGGGAAAAACAGGGAGCTTTTATTATGCCAGACAAGGGCATACTCTTAAACTCATAAAATCACTTAGGTTAGAAAAGACCTCTAAGATCATTGAGTACAATCATTAACCCAGCACTTCCAAATCCACCACTCCTCCTCTTAAACTTTGCTTTGAGTTCTAGTCTATTACGTATTTGCTATAATGAGAATCTGTCCATTGGCTTCACTGGCTGTGGTTTCAGATCCCTGTGTGTCTAAGGGTTATACATGATAAGGCAGGAAAGGAGCAATCAGGCAATGCAGTTTTTTGAAACCTCATTATCCCAGCAAGATGTGTTTGCCCAGATAGGTTTTGGTCTCCGTTTCCAGATGCCATACATACACATTTGCAATTCTTTATTTTCTTCAACATTTTGCACAGTCCTGTCATAAAGCTCTTAGGAAGTCTGGAATTAAGGAGTAACAGCAAAAATATCCATTATTCTATTAGAAAGTTATTCTAACATCCAATATTCCATTAGGAAGAAGCTTTTTGATTCCTGCAGATTTCAAGGATTAATCAAGTTTTAGCTCATCACCTCCACCATTAGCCTTAAGCACTATGAAAATCTTCTGTGTAATCTACTGAACATAGACCCAAGTTAGTTAAAAGGAATTTTAATTTCTGATATCACATAATCACATTTAGGAAATCTGAACCTGCAGTTCTAAGATTTTCCACTGCTGTGATTCACAAACAGATTGACCAGGACGTACCTCTCTTCTATAATAATTACTATCCTACCATAAAGACTATTCTGCATCAAAGGTTATTGCTTAAAAATATTTCTAACAGGCACAGGAGAAACCTGGAAATTCACAATTCCTTGTTTTCATGAAGATAAATTGCATTTTAAAATTCTCCTAATGAAGCAGCATTCATCAGTCCTCCTTCATCTGTCTTTTCAGAGTGAGTTTCAGTGCACAAGTAAGAAAATTAATGTCTCTGAACTTTCCACCACTTTCTGTGCTGTTATAGTAGTACCTCAGTGAGATGAATTAAATCAGTGTGGTTACTACTGAGTCCAGAAACATTTTTACATGTTATGATGTTTGTCCCTTCTGCCTTTCAATTATGGGTCAGTAAAGATAAAATAAAACTATTGTGAATCTGATTTGAACTCTAAATCTCATTTCAATACCTAAAGACTCTTAATAAGCAGAGCAAGTAGGACAAAATTTCATTAGTATAACAGTTCTTCCAAGTTCATATATGGGTGTGATAAAGCAAGTGTATATGAAAATATGCATCCACCAGACAAGTATTTTTGAAGTGCTTAGGGAGTTTGTACCTTTCTTATTTTGAAACAGCAGATTTTTCATGGGTTGTGTCCTCAGCATCCTACCACAAAATCCACAATCAGCATCACTTGGATACTGACCACGTCATCACACAAATCCCCTCTTTCCAGCTCTCTTATTAAATGACCTCAGAGGTCTGAGCTCCCAGAGTTTCTATTCAGACCAGAAAATGCCATGATGACAGGTTTCAGTTGTTAAGAGCTGGAATGCACTCACTTATTCTATCTTCTCCTTCCATGTGCCTTCTCACAAAGGCAAGTAAGGCTGGTGTGGCATAAAGGTCTATTCAAAGTTGGTAAAGATAGAAGAATCTAGTAAATGTGCTACCAGAAATCAGGCTGATGGAAAGAGCTAGGAAAGAAGAATATTAAGTTAAACTTATTTTCTGGCATATGAGCATTTCTAATTAGAAATTAAATTATGTGTCTTACAGTAAGACATCAGAAAATAAAATAAAAACCACATGAGTTGTCAAAAAAAAATCAAAACCAATATAATTACAACCACACCTCATAGACAGGATGTTTGCTACAAAACAGCTGTAGCAATTTTTTTTAGATCAATATGTTTTGCATAACTATTTGTCAAATAGTTTTAATAGACGTAGTTGAGAAAATCACAATCTGTATAGACTTTCTGGTGGTGCCAAAGATGTGGCAAAATCATCACATCACATGATTCATACATGAAACTACTCCAAATGTTGTTAGCAGTAACAGGAAGGTCAATCAGTTTTCCTTTAAAGCAGTGAAAATTCAAGGTAACCTCACAGAAAGCAGATAATTGCAGTCAGAACCAAGCCCTTGGTTTTTAATATACCTATATATAGATAGATATACATACACATATACATAAATGAATCAGGGTTCCAGCACAACCTGCCAACACTATTAGTGATATATTACAGAATGGCTTTTTGTCTATAACTTGTCTTACTGGAAACAGTAATTTGACATGCCTATTATTTCAAGGAAGCATTCACATTTCACAAAATGCTGACACCTCCCTCTCATATTCTTTTTTTTTTCTTCAGAAATAGTTTTAATTCAATTAGTTTTGCATGACAAACTAGTAGTCAGGAATATTTTCCTAATTGTACAACTAATGAGTCAGGATATATTTTAAATAGTTTTCTGATGGCAGGTATAATCCTCACTATATCTTTAAGAATATCAAAACCCCTCTTTTTTAATACATGTATTGATATATAAAACAAAAGTCCAAATTCATAACAATCTATTTTTTTTATTTTTATTGTTGTACAACAGTTCAAGACAGGAAGCAAAAGGTAAGGGATTATCATTAACATTTATTTATACTAACAGAGCTCTTAATGGACCAAAACAGCCATAGCACACACGGAACAAATTTAGCCTCCTGTTTAAAAATACATAGACTTCATATTTATGTATGTATGTATACGCATATGTGTATTTATACACACACACACATATATATATATATATATATGCACATTTATGAATCTAACTGAATTTGCTATGTGGTATTACTGCCATTCCACTGGGAACATCTTAATAGCTTCTTCAAGCTTCCTCATAGACATAGATATTACTAATTACATTTTGGATTATTTGCCCATGTAGAAACACCAGTCATAAAGAAGAACAATGTATAAAAATTATAAGAATTGCACTATGACCCTGCTTCAGGCCTCCAGTTGGAAAAAAAAGTCTCCTTTGTAAAGTTCGGGAAACCTAAACAGAAAAGATGGTTCTTTGCACAGAGAAGTCATGATATACATATAAAATAATGAAGGACAGTTAAATATATTTGTAGATAGCAAGGTGAGTGGAAAAAAAGGTTGTTAATGAAACAAGTTGTTTGTGGAGTTCTTCCAACTTTAAGAGGCAATAAGAAGGAAATCATTTAAGTGTTCGAAGTAAATTTGGAGTTTGGTGTATAATACACGGCCCAGATGTTGTCTCTAAAGAAGCAATTGTTAAGGGTATGCAGTAATAGTCTCCAAAGATCCAGAGACCTAGAGCAATCTTTCCGTCCCACCCCATAAGCATGGCAGAAAAGACAAAGAGATGGCTTAAATTGCAGCAAATAAATATCAGTTTCCTGATATGAAGATATTAAAGTATGAAGACAATTTTCTGAGCAGGCTCTCAGTGCTTGCACTCCGGAGGTCTTTTAAACAGGCTAGACCCAATTTAAGGACTTGAAATCTGGGGATTGTTTGACAGAAAAGATAGATAGACTGAAAATACAAGACTCTTGGAAGCAAACACCACTAGCTTGTTTCTAATGTATCCGAGAATGGGGAGTTAGTGATGAGTTAGAGGGAAAGCTGCAGCATTAGCTCACCCATAAGATAGGAAAATGCTTTTGTAGCAGAGCAATCTGGAAGTAAGGTGAGATTTTACTCCCTAGGGTGAGGGAAAGGCTGTTCAAGGAGGTTACATGAAAAAATGATGTGACTGTATGTGGTCACTATGTTTTGTTTTGGGATATCTGCTTTAGAATAAAGATCTGCAAAATGATGCATCTACTAGTCAGCTCCTCATCAAATTTATTTCTGGGTATCCTCATTTGTGTTGTTTATTTCAGAAAATATTGAAACTCAGCAAAATTCTCTGCATGAATGAGGCAGTAGGTCAAACTAAATGATCAGAATTATCCCTCCTGGCATTAAAATTATTAAATCCTGAAGCATATGAATATATATTCCATTTACAAAATCAGCCCAGTACTCTAGTTTACAACAAGCAAATGCAAATATGTGATGCATAGGGCTTAATTCTCACATTTTGTAGTATAAATGTATAGCATATACACCAGTACAATATAAATAATAATAATGGCCAGTCTTCGCGAACGAAGAACCGGGGAAGGTCTTTACACCTTCCAGCCTGCGCATTGGA
>JAWMRA010000113.1:107102904-107124992 GCA_035584735.1 Pseudotriccus pelzelni
ACAGGGCTAACGAGCTCCACCTGCCCGGGGAGTATCCCTGGCTGGAATCGAACCCAGGCCTCGGCGGTGAAGGTGCCGCAATCTAACCACTAGGCCACCAGGGGCAATATACATGAAGAAGAATGTTAATGTACATACATATGTTCTCTAAGTTTCAAGGTTTTATTTGTATATATCTCTGATTATTAGTGAGACCAAATAACAAAACCTCCTCAGACATTACCTACAGCCAGTATGAGCTAAAACAATTATGCAGCTTTGAGAGTTCTCCCATGGCTTAGAAGATACAAGAGCATAAATCACATTTTTAAGCACCGACCATAGCAAAGAGTGATGAACAAAATACAGTGTCCTAGGAACATCCTTTTAAAGACATCACCCTGTGTATGAAAATCTCCTTCCTGCTTCACCTTTGCTTATGAGAAGGGGAGTAGCATTTTGTAGATAGCTCACATTATTGCTAGATGATACCATCTCAGAAGTCACCTTGAATTCATTTAACTATAACAAAGAAACATCCAGGAGTCCATTCTCTCCTAGATTACTACATTTTACCTGTAAAACTTGTGAGATAATAGCATGCACCTCTCTAACTAGAACAAAAGCTCAGAAAGTTTACAAAAAGCAGAAGAAATGCTCCTTTAATCTTGTAACATATATTTTGTCGAAGTATGAAGTTCTGCATATCCAAGACATTTTTCTCAAATGTCTTGCATATGCATATGTTTCTATGTTGGGTTTTTGCCCTTTACTACTGGATGTGGGATTCACCTCACTGAATGTTAGTTGTCTAGTGCAGACCTCTGCACACTCAATTAGTTTGCAGATCGTCCCTGTACTCTGGGGAGAGAAATGGGCACTGCTAGATTGTAATTTGTATCCTCTTCCTTCTTATACCTAAAACTAGGTCAAGACAAATTAATACCTTGAAATATCTATTTCTCTTTGTTTATTTTAAAATGAGTCTGGCCTGGTTGGTTAAAACATAGATGTCTACACTGCAGTCATCAATGTTCTCTTCAAAGACTGAAGGGAATTATCTTCTGAAGGGAAGAAGAAAGTGAAAAGGGTTTGCCAGATCTGACAAAGCTTTACTACAGTTTTCTGAGTATTAGCAATCTATGAAGATAATGAGCTTTTATTTTTCTTGCCACATTTACTATTGTTATTTTTATAGACCTATTGGAATTATGAGCAGTGGAGTGAACAGAAAGTATATGGCAAGTAGTATCAGAATCTGCAAATATTACGCAAACTACCAAAATTTTGCTAACAGAGATAAAAGAGCAGGGTTCAAACTATGTGGGAAAGCTATAAAGTATGTTATTGAGCATTTTTGGTCTATGTGGATTGACTTATCAAAAACAAAATAAAACAGGAAGATGAGTTAGAATGGAAGATTAAAAGTTAAGACAAAAAGTATCATGAAAACTGTAAAAGGAAATCTGAATTCACTGAGGTTCTAGTCCTACAACAATGTTTAAACATACACAAATCTAATAATTACAATAATTATATTGTCTTGGGATATTTGATATATCATGGTCATAATACAAAGAGATTATAACTTTCAAAATTCATCTTTAATAATGCCCAAAAATCAGACTGTAATAATAATATTTGAAGACTATACAGAGAAGATATACAGAAAGGCAAAATATGTGCAAACAGGGAACAAATAGAAGGACAAAGATAAAGTGTAAGTACCATAACATTATCATAATAATCCCATCATAATATATAACATAGAATCACTAAGAAAACATAAAAGGCTTGAAAAAGCAGAGTAATAAGCCACAGCTGATTCACAATTGGTATCAGGTAGAAGAAACATAAAAGCAAACATAGAGGAAAAAAATAAAGAGATGAGCAACAAAAAGGAAACAGGTTTGAATGTTTAACATAATCTAGAACATAATTTACTGCACTGTACAGTACAAATATTAGTTTCCTACTTGAAATATATAATATTATATAATAGAATCATTTAAGTTGGAAAAAACCCTTAAAACCATTGAGTCCAGCTGTTAACCGAATACTACCAAATCCACCTTTAAACCACGTCCCTAAGTTCCACACCTACACATCTATTAAATACCTCTCGGGATTGTAACACAACTTCCCTGGTCAGCCCGTTCAAATGCTTGATAACTGGTCTGGTGAAGAAATTTTTCATAATGCCCAGTCTAACTCTCCCCTGTTCCAATTTGAGACCATTCCTCTTGTCCTGTCACTGGCTGCCTTGGGAGACCAAAATCCATCTTGCTACAACCTTCTTTCAGGTAGTTGTAAAGTGGTAAGATCTCCCCTGGGCCTCCTTTCCTCCAGACTGAACACCCCCAGACCAGATGTTGTCAAGGCCAAGGCCTAGAAAGCATTTCTCAGATCACAGTGTAGCCTGTGGCAGGGTAGGTGGGAGGTGGTGGGGGGAATGGGGATGGGGATGCACCACCATAGCGTATTAACCAATCTATATGACTAGAAAAATCATAGAGGATGTATAAAAAAAATAATAATAGTCTATATCAAATTCTCAAAGTAACCACATTCAAGAACAAGTCCAATATATTTAAATTATTAGGTCATTCAAGTGCTACACTCTCACTGAGCAGACAGCAACCTTATTTCACTATCAGCTATAAAAGTGATTGAATGTTGTCAGTCTCAATTCTGAACAATATATATTTATAGCACTTCCAGCAAAATGTCTGGCTGCATGAGGGTCATAGCACTGCCAAGTTTAAACCAATGCCAGATTAGGCATCCTACCCAAATTATAGCTCCTCATGCTATGCAGGTCCTGTGTCATACACAGGAAGACATATTAGCTGATTGTAGAATTCTGCCTGACTTCAAAACCCACGAATCTAAGGTAATACTTCATCTCTTCTCTGTCAGAGTAGAGTTTCGATAAAACATCCCAATACAAACATCCCAAGGTGACACAGATTGCTACTTTTCAAATTCACATGACAAATTTAGGTGAAAACAACACGAGCTCTCAAGATTAAGCTTACAACTTCCAACCCATGAAATATATGCATGTGTGATCTTTTAGACAGCAAAGTTGTTTACCCAGGGGCTGTTTTAAGTGTATGAGGAACTATCCTGTCAGCACTGTTTTCAGATAAATTCTGTAAGAAATAAACATTCCCATGCATACACCTATCACCAGTCACTTGTTGAATTAAGGCAAGAATGCTGCTTGAGTTCTTACCCTGATAAGTAAAAGGAGAAACAAGCCAGAAACAGTAACAACCAGTATGGTTGTTATGACAAGGAGCTATTAATAAGATTACACTCTGGTTTCACTGATTTTTATGTATAAGGGGTGGATTCTCTGGCACAGGGAGGTTTTGTTTTGTACATCTGTCAAACATTAGATGTTTAATGCTCATGGAGTATTTGCTGATGCCAGCAAATTTGTTGTTGTACCCTCCTCAAGACTGACCAGGGCACAGGAGAATGCCCTTTTGCAGGTGCAGTGTCATAGGCTGAGGCCAACAAGTGGTTTATTGGCTCTCTCTTAGATATTGTATTCAGAGAGCTTCAGTTGCTCCTGTTCTTTCCATTTTTTAGGGTAGAGGTTTAAAAAGAAGCTCTTGTCATGGAGAAGATTTAACATAAGACACAGTCATGAGAAAATGGAGTTCAGTTGTGTTGTCTTTGTGTAAAAGAGAAAAATTCCCCATCCCAATAACTAGGGGCAATTCCACAAATCCAGAGATAAAACTAGCAACTTACCTAAAAATAGCAAGTACCTAGCCACAACATAAGTTTTAAATAATAACTACAGAAAAGTAGAAATAAAATTATCCAGGATACATAAACCAAATTTTTCAGTCATTTTCTGAGAGGGATAGTTCCTGCTTTGCACTCACCTTTAGATTCACTTTTTTATTTGAGTTTTTGGTATCTCAACTTTGTGTTTCAAAAGGTAAAGCTAAAGTAAGACAGAAAAACTGGATTTTAATTTAACCAAAATAAAAAGTGTTTTCTTCCTAAAAGTCAAAAGTTGGATTGAGTCAAAAGTTGGATTGACAGCTTTTATGTGTGGATTTATCTACCTTATGGTATAAGGTATGGGCTGGAATTTTTATTCTGATTTTGTCTAAAAATATTATCAGCTGCCACTTTTATGTGTGCTAAACAGGAGCAACTCAAATGGACCACATTTATATGTGATTTATTATCACTGTGAATGAGATCAGAATTTGATCTAAGAACTAAAATAGGACATCCCCATTCAACTTACTGTAAAAACCCAAGGAGATGATACCAGGTGAACCAATTGTTCTTAAAAGTCTAAAATCCTAATTGCACTCTTTAGTAGGGAGGTAAATTCCGAATATGGTTAATTTATTTTTTATTACTTTTTAATCTGATGAATAAATTTTCATTTTTATAAAGCCTAATAGGTGCTAGTTCTAATTTAAAGCTTATAGATTATACAGTTATATGTAGCATAATTACAGTATATAAGTCTAATAGACTGGTGATCTTCTTTAGAGATTCAAGGGGTTGTTCAGTTCAGCACTCTGTGGATGATTAATTTTCAGTGGTTATCTGGTCTAAAGTTGTGAATTGTTTAATACGAAGTTGCCATGTGGATCACCAGTCTTAATTGGTGGTAGAAGCAGTTGAATTAATTACCAATATGTCTCTAAAGGAGAGAAAAAATGATGATATTTTAATGAAAGATGGAATTAATTTTTTTTACAATAAAGGCGCAGCTCCTATTTAAACAAACGCATGTAAACCACAACAAGAAGAAGCCCCTGCAAAGTGGTCATCATGTATTCAAGAAGGCAGGGAGATCCTGCTCTATTTTCTTGCAAACATCACATTTTATGCTATTTGGAGGGTTATTCTTGAGTAAATATCAATTACTATCTTCAGGATTCTTGACCTTAAGCTAGGGAAAAAAAATTTAAAAATATGGTAACATTTTTCTACAAAATACCTTATTCTGTTGCCTTGCTAATGATTTTCCTTGAAAGACATAAGAATCACCTTAAGTATTTGAGGCAGTTTATTTTCATTACCAGCTCTACATGAAACCCTTCTTGAAATGATGCCATTAGCTACACAGCAATAAGAACTGCATACTTGCCCTTTCATCTATCAACCTGAAGCAAATGATGTTCCATGAACAGTCTTTTGATATACATATACACGACCATGTCACTCAAAAATGTACTTTCCAAGATTATTTTTTGTTCAGGAGCATGTAAGGAACTGGAACTGTGTCAAAACAATGAAGTTAAACCTGCTTTCTTCCTATTATTTCCTCAGAGCCCTTGACCTGACAAAATTAAACTAGAACTTTGTCTTTATCAGTCACTCAAAATGAGACATCTCACTTTACCTGTTGAAACTGTAAGAACATTTAGGTGATTCTAATGGTTTGAGGGCTATTTTCCTGTGCTGTTGTTGTTGCTGCTGTTTTGTGTTTTTTTTTTTCCACAAAATAATAATTTTAAAAGCTTAATAAAGATCACAATTTAAAATCTGGTGTAACAGGACAGTGTCATTCTTCGTTCCTTTTATAACAAAAAATCATATTCACATAAAACAAAAAACCCACACATACTTTTACAGGGGTTGAACACTGCTACCAGCAGGTATCACTATTCCAAAATTGCAAAATTTGGGATATAAAACTCAATATTGTAATAGAAGGCAATATTGAAGTTTTCTTCCCCAATGCAGGGGGATTGGAATTAGATGATCTTTGAGCTCCCTTCCAACCCAAATAATTTTGTGATTGTACAATTCTATGATCACAGTCCATCCGCAGTGACCAAACCTGGTGCCTCTGGCTTTGAAATAGGATGTTAAGAAGTTGGGTACATGAAGTAGCAGTATGCCTGACACAGCCAGGAGAGAGACAAAGATCCACCCTGTACCACTAACAGTAACAGAGGAGAAAATTAATTCAACAACTGGCTTCCAAAGCAGTTGCTAATCTTGTTATAGTGAACAAGTTTTATAATGTTGTCTTGTCCCAGCCCTTGAAACTCTTCTTAAGCTGAGAGTTTTAGCTTATTCTCCTTACTTTTCCTTTTAACAATTAAAAAGTGCAAAAGCAGGTATCTTCCACTAAAATACCCAAAAAGGACGTATCACCTTACATTTACTCAGCAGTTTTCCTCAGTTTCTTGGCTAAAAAATGCTGACTCCAAGGAAATATATATATAATGGTGCTCAAAGTACTTAGAACCTGCTAAATCGGCATGCCAATCTTCAAAATGCTGAAGTCTTGCAAAACTCTCAAAAAAATCATTAACCAAGTTCCTGAAAAGAACGTATTGTTCACTTACTGAAGTGACTTACTGAACATTCAGAGCACAGTGCAATATTGAAGCTTATCTCCTCAGCTGCTGGAGTAGTGGAAACAGTCTGATGTCATAGCTATCCCCCAAATACGAAGATGCAAAGGTGAAGGGAAAGCATATTAAATGAGAGTGCTGAACCTATGTAGAGGTACAATTTAGAGATTCTCTAGCTGCAGCTGTGTTAGTAACTTGAACTCAGCCAGGGAGTACTTGGGCTGGGTACCCAATGACAGGTTAAGTCTCTGGGAACAGGCAGAAGCTGAAGTACACAGTGTACACAGTGTAGAAACACAACAAATGAAAATAACTTGGATTACCTTAGCTGTCACAGATCTGTATTCTCTTGTGCCTTGATTTATCCAGTGGTCCTTCATTTTCCTTTAATATGTGTAAAAAATCTCTTAGAAGCCCAGAACCTCCTTAGCTTGTAGTTTCTTTTCAGTCCCTCATGCCTCTTCATGCTTCTACATCTCCTCTCTGTATTACACCTTCAGCCTTATGTCTTCTTTCTAAGCCTCTGTAACAAATCACCTGTCCTTGCAATTTGAGGTCACTTAAATAGTGACCTCTTTTTCAGCTTCAGCATTATCAAAGTCTGTTTCAGCGTATCCAGTGTTTGTTACTGTCCCATGGATAGAAGAGGTTATATACTTAAGAGTTATGCTCCTTTCAAGGACAATCAGATTAAGACAAAAAACACCTATATTTTTGAATTTTTGTTTCAGGTAATAAACAACCACCACTCAAGGGAATTACTGTGCTTCATGATATTCAAAGAATCAACATATTAATTTAAAACAGGTCATCTAAATGACCTATAACAGCCTCATCTCTAGCTTGTCTGTTTTCATAACAGGAAACTGGAGACTGAGGAATACAAACGTAGACATTGAAACATCCATCAAACTCCAGGATCTGAACACCAGCCCACACTACTGACAACAGTTTTTTCACTTTTCCCAGATATTTATTTTGTGCCATGAAGACTGCAAGAACTAAACTTTATTACTGTTTCCTCTATTCAACTTGCTGCCTTAAATATTTGTATTTCAAACCCAACACATTCGTGCCCACTGTAAGTTCACTGAAGGGTTAACAACTGAATTGTTATGAAGGATATTTCCTGAGAAAGTGTCTATGAATAAGTTTGAAATAGGTTCATAGAATTATTTTACTCTTTGATACATGTTATCTTAAATCAATTTTGGAAATTACTTCTCTACATTTAAAAAGTAGCCCTAAATATTCAAATTCAATCTAAAGCAAAAATTACTATTCTGCTTGTTTTTCAAAGCAATTTTTAAACCATTATTGAGCTCATCCTCTTTTTGCAAAACCTTTCAAACTTGAGAAGTTTATAGTATTAAACTAAAAATGGTTTCAGTGTAGTGTCACGGGTTTGCACCCCCAACATGTGGGATGATCTGCCTTTGGGAAGAAAACACATGAAAAAAATGGAGTACCTGGTATATTTGATAATTAATAAATAACTTCTTCCCTATAGGCACAGAAGTTAACAGCCTGGACATCTTGCTAGATCCTTATATTGAATAAATAACCAAATAAAACACACCAAAACTAAAATTTATGACCACTTTTTGGGAGACATAACTTTCTCTATCTTTGACAAAGAAAAAATATCTTTAAAATAGATAACACCTCCTTGAATGTAGAGAAAAAAAAATCAATCCAAAGAACATCTTCATCTCCAGAAAATAAATATTTACACCAGAATTAAGTCTAGCATCCTTTTTTTTCCTGTCACCCAGTATGTGCATTTTACACTGATGAAGGTAATAACTAACTGATTGTCTTCTTTTCACCAGACCATGACAGAAGTGGTGACTAGAGGTCCAGGATGGTGCTCAGAGGTAAAGATTAGGCAGATATTATTTTTTTTAAAAAGCCCTGTTGTTGAGGAAATTAATTTGAAAGACAATTGTGTCTTCTGATTAAACAAATTATGTGCAGTTTTCAAATAAATATATCTTGTTCTCTCACCAAAAAGAAAAATAAAAAATATAGACAGGTTATTTTTTTCAGAAAAAAAACCCAAAACAAACAGTCCAAAGGAAGCATCTGGGTTCTCTACAGACTACCCAGCATCTTGGTGGAAAAACCATCCATGTGAAAAAAAGTGATGATAGTCTATCAATTTTTTTTAAAAAAAGATTCATGTTCTCCATGTTCATTACCCCAGGGGAATGTGAATTTGATTAAATAGGAGAGATCTGTGGCAGAATGGAGAACTTTGATCAACAAATGAAAGCAGCTGGTAAGTGCATCCATCCACATCGCCGTGCTGTGCAGGAAATTTTTAAAGTCAGCTCCAGCAGGAGCACAGTCCTGAGCAAGCAGGCCAGATTCCAGGGTCTTGCTCTCTCTCAGAGACCGTGGAGGACAAATGAGAACACTCTGAGCACTAGCTGGTTACCAGCATTGCTCTACAATAAGTTGACCTAATTGAAGGGAAAAGCAAAACAAAGATCTAGAAAACACATGAGCAAACAAAACAGATAAAACCCCCTATTTTTGTTGAGTCTACAAAAAAATTCGACTGATATATACTGATGGCAAGATGTTGAAATAAACGAAGAATAACTTGTGTTAAAATCTATGGAGGCGAAGACAAGGAGTGTGGAGAAAAAATTAGACTGGACATCAGTAAAAAGCATTTTAATGCTAATATTTATTGTCTTAGGAATCTGTTCTCTTTCCATCATTAGGTATCTTTTACAGGAAGCTTAAAAGCACTTATCAAAAAGAAGCAGCAATAATTTATCTGGCCTTGGGTCTCTCTTGCCTGGATGAGCCTTGAATTCCTTTTCAGCCCTATTTTTCAGTGATTCTATGACTTGAGAAAGCTTTCACAAGGATAATGGCATTTTATTGCTACCTGGCTTTTCAGCAGCTAAGTTTCATTAAATTTAATTCTCTTTCTGAATTCATAAAGCAAATTCTGAAGTTCCCATGGGAATTTTACTATCTCCTAATCTTTTTTTCTGCAAATACCATTTTATCAAAGGTTTCCTACCAATACATTCAATTTTCTCCTGAGACATCTGTAACTGGTAATGTTGAAGAAACAAAATATTCTGAGGCAAATGAGAATTAGGAAAGGTCTTTCTGGAAGTCAGAATTCAGGTGCTGATACTGTACTGATTTCATTATCTGTAGTAATTGTAAAAAGTGCACCTGACTGCAGGTAGTGTAAATGATAATGGGTTTCTAAGTAGGCTCTTATTTAATTTTTTTTGTGTCTGTGTGGTTTTTGATTGACTGCATGTTTCATTGTGTACCTCAGCATGGGAGAATACTACTGCAATCTTGTAAAAAGTACACTTTTGAGCTCATATATGAACTGAATACCTTCTCAGTTCTTGAAGCTGAAGTCAATGGAAATTATTATGCAACGGTGTTGATACAATCTGATAATTCATTAAGCTCTTTGCTTCTTAGCTAGTTCATCAAAAGAGATAATTCTTTTTTTTTTTGTCCCTGTTCAGCTTTTTACTTCAACTCTGGTTTAGAATGCTAGCTCTCGAGGAAAACAGATACAGTTTTGAAATTCAGTGTTATAAAGCAGGACTAAAGGATATTTATGATGAAAACCTTTAAGTGTGCATATGTATGTATCAACATTATGACTGAAAGGCATCAATTTTTCTTGTAGCTCCAGGCAAGTACTCACTGGCACAGCTCTTTTATCTCTGAGTTTAATACACTTAGTCTCTAACCATTGGTCATACTATGTAGCAGCTTTATAAAGATACAGGTGTTGCTGACTGTATAAGGGAGGAAACCAAGGCACACAAGATAAAAGTCTGACAAGAACTTCTCTCACGTTAAAAAAGGATTCAGCAATGAGAAGGGATCTGTAAACTGTCAAAGGTTTGTTAAGATAGGAGAACCACTGTTCAACAAAAGCTGTCACTGCTGGACCTTTACTTACCCTAGTCACTCTGGCTGATGGCAAACACAAAGTCAAAGGTTAAGCAAAATGTAATATGAAGATCCATCATGTTATCATACCATAATGACCTAAAACTGTTATTAAAAGATAGAACATTTTGAACATCCAAGGATTCCTCTAACTGCTTTAAGGCCTCAGCTGTTTAGGCAGCATCCTGTTGTAACGTGATAAGTTCTCCAGTCTTGCTTATATTTACCTTCCTCTTGTTGAACTGTGTTTTTACCAATTGTTACACTCTTAAGCTCAAGTGACTTGATGAGGACTGTGATTTTTTTCTTAGTAGAAAAGATTAGATTTAGAGTTAGCAGATCAAATAACATCTACCAAAATTTTCTATGTTAGACATAGATAGGTAACTGGATAATGGTAGACATCCAGGAGATCACAGAGACTGTTTAGAAAACATGCTGACCTAGTGCCTGAATCAGTATAGGATTCAGTTTTAGGGTTGATCTTGTGTAGAGCCAGAAGTTGGACTCAGTGATCCTGAGGGTCCCCTGCAACTCAGGATACTCTATGATTCTATGATTCTGTGTGTGTGTGTGTGTTATATTCCAGGTTGTAAAGAAATCTTTATTGCCCATCATGTCTATAAAGCTATCGTGTTCAGAACATTTCCCGATTTGTTTTATATACTCAATAGACTGTAAAATTTTGTTTCAGGTTTGCTGTATATTGTGCACATGAAGACTGTAGTATTTTATGATAAATTGATAATTGACCCAACAGAACACTTCAGCAGTTCAGTCTGCTTCAGTACGTTATTCTAGGAGCACCTAAGGTCTCAGAAAATGACTGATTCATTGACTGCCCTGTATTCTCAGTTGATTAAGTATGCCTGGTAAATATTCATAGGATATTTTTGTTAATATACTGTATACTATATCATCTTTTCAGTTAATCACATTCAAACAAAAATAAGGCAATTGCTTTTAATTTCCTTTTTTTTCCCCCAATGGTTAATTGACTAAAAATTCTGTGTGTGACTGACACATAATGCATTCATTAATAAATCTCTCTCTCCACAATGAGATTATGAGGTATCAGATCACATAGTGATTCCCTTCACAGTTATGAAGCCATACAGAGGCCTTAATTTTTTTTCTTCAGGTTTGATTAGGGTGCTCCAGGGAACACTGTGCCTCAGAGAGAACTCTGGGAGACTTAATTGTCCTTTGTCACTTCATGGCTTTTCTACAGAATAAATTTGTTGCTTGGTTTCCACCTCAGCACCTCATTACAGAATGGCTATGATTCTCCTGTGGTAGAGAAGAGATGTTAACACTCGGTTAATTTCTCATCAAGGTACCCCAAGTATATTAATCAATGCAGAGCACAGGAGGAAGTATATTCCCACTTCATGCTCAATACGTTCAAATTTTCTAAATAATCTAACTGTAAAGATTCAGCAACTGAGATTGCAAGGTCAGTAGTCTAGAGGCGGGAGTGAGAAGTCTCCACTGACCACATGGAGCAGAGGAGATTGGCTGATGTGGTCCCACAGAGGTATGAGGCTCAGAATGTTGGGTTGAAGGCAGAGAATTGACCTGATTTCAGAAAACACCAGTATCTCCTGGATACAGATGAGGGTTAAAAATTAGAAGGTGGAATAAGTGCCTGATTCTGTGCAGTGCACACACCCTTCTCAAGCAGAGAGAGATTCCTGACAAACAATAAAAGTAAGCATTGCCTCTTACTTGCGGATGGTCACAAGAAAGAAGACAAAAAATATAAGACTGAGATTGTTAACACTGGAAATCAGACACTTAGATAAAGAAGTCACAGGAAATATGTAGAATTATAGGGGAAAAAAAAGTTGTAAGGGATCTCTGGAAGTTATTTAGTCCAACCTTCCATGAAAATAGGAATGAATTTACTAGTTTTAAATTTCTCAACACTGCTCATTCAGATTTTGAAAATCTCCTAGAGTGGAGCTTCAACAGCCTGTCCAGACAAGCTGTTTCAGTTTGTAACCATTCACATTTTGAAGAACTGTTTCTCTTCTTGCAAATTGTGCCCAACATGTCTTGTCCATTCACTGCACAGCTCTCAGGAAAGTTGATCTCTCTCTTCTTCAAAACCTCTCTTTTAGGAAGACTGCAGATTTCATTTGCCATACCCTTTCCCACAGCCTTCTTTTCTCCAAATTAGGGCACTTCATGCCATCATCAGTAAAGACAAACAGTATTGAACCCAGTATTGCTCATAACGCTCCATGAGGAACTATTAACTTTGTGCCAGTTGGACTTTTTACTGCTGAGTTCAAAGTTTTGTTGCTGGTTGCCTCTAACCACAGAACTTTGGGCAAAATTGTCCTGTCAGTTTTCAACACAACTTACGGTCTTCTTTATCTAAACCACACATAACTCATCACACAATTATTATGGCATGTTGTGTTAAAATCCATGCTGAGTGTTCCCAGACACCCTCATGCCTTTCACATGCCTGGAAAATGCTTCCATGAGCCCTACACAAAATCAAACACCGTGGAGAAACCATCTAAAGTGTTTGTCTTCTCACAAAATAGGCAACAGATTTAAATATGCCATATTTTCCATATGTACTCTATTTAGGCAGAGTAAAACACTGTCCCAGAATGCCAAACCCTGTGTTTGTACTGACAGTGGGGGTAAATGCTTTGTGCCTTATGCACAAAGATGCAGAGCTTGGCCTTGTGCAGATACTGCATCAGAACAAGAGGTGTGTTCGCTGTTCCACCTCATGTCCTCCTTTCTTTAGGATGAAAATCAACAAAAGAGGGGCTAAAGTTTATTCCAGAGGAAACTCTCAGGTACTCTGCTCTGCCTGAAAAAAGATTTCCATGATACATGTTCAGGTTCAGTTTACCCTTACACTTCTGCACCTCCATGTCAATTTAGTATTTGAACCCAGTAGTAGACAAGCAATGTGAACCAGCAAGAAAGCACTTTTATCTAAATATTTCCTTACTCATTTAATGAAGTTCAAATGGGATTTATTTTTCTTAAGATATACATTTTTTCTCCCCCTAGAACCTTGATTTAAGATGGTCACAGTCATCACTGAAAACAGTTTTAAGTGTAAACTTGGGCTTAGAATAAGAATTGCTTGCTTTTATTGATAAGAAGAAGAGCTGGAAATATTATATTTAACGTTAAAAAAATGCTTTGAGAGCAGTTATAATCCTCAGTCTTGAAAGATCAGTGAAATCCTAATGGAATCAAGTCTCACTGGGGACAGACTCCAATGCATTTTCTTGTTTCTCAACTGGCTATTGCTAGAGACAGGATATTGGATTAGGCAAGGTATTCCTATCTTCTTGTGCTTCACTAATGGGTAGAAAGAGTTATCAGCAAGGGGACTATAGTTCTGGGAAGAAGGGACTTACCTTCTTTCTTATGGGTTGATGTTACGGACATGATGATATATTTTCCTCCCTTACAAGTCTTGAACTCACCCCTATGTTGTGAAGGACATCCCACTTATCCCACTTGTTTGAGGAAGAGTTTTTGGGGAAAAAAAATGCATTAGTTAAATTTTTCATCCTTCTGATTTCCTGCACACGAAACCTTTGAATTCTGAAAAAGAAAATATAAGTAGCTCATACCATATGTGCCACAGATTTTAAATCCCGCATATTGAGGTCTTCCACACCTGCATGAAAATTTTCTGCTTCTCAAAGGGAGATCTGCATATTCTCTTTCTCCAACAACATAAAGCTCTGATTTCTGTAGACTGAAAATTCTAAAATAATTTGACAAATAGCAAAATCACTGAATATGTTTCAGGGCCATGTGATAAATTGTAAGAAAGTTCTTGTAAGTGTTGAAATCAAAGCACAGTGAGGAAATCCTTCCCAAATGTTTTAACAAAGAAGTGTTGCCCATGAAATACTGAGTCATCATTCTGGATCTGCCACTAATTTTCAATGTTTCCTTGAGCAACTCACCTAAATCTCTCAGTTCAGTTCTGTCTTTTTAAAACTGAGATACTCAAATTTTATTTTCTATTCTATGTAGACATCTTTGATTAATTAGTTACTATCTGCAAAATCCTTTGAAATGTAAAGTATTCTATAAGTATGATACATTGTTTAAGAAGATATTTTAAAGGATAAATGACAAACTTCTCAAGGATATTCCAATAGATTAGATGCACAAATGAACATATCAGAGGCTGAAAAAGAGCAAGGTTAGATATAACTTCAAGGCGGAAACTGGATGAGGCAGATGGCAGAGCACCACAACCACAAATATCAGGCATATTTATGTCCATTATATATCATGAATGCTGTAGATCTGTTGAGGTTCCTTAGGAGAATGATGTTGCAGGAAAAGAATAAAATCTGATTGGACTAAATTAAGAGTGGTGTCACTATACAAAAAGGACAGTTTCATCGTGAAAGTATATTTCAAATCTATTCAAAAATCAGAAATGTAAAGTATTGCAATAGAGCAGCTTGCTATAATACAAACATATTGAATAAAGGGCCAGAGAGCAAATTAAGAAAATACCACCTCATGCCAAGCCACTCAGCATGATAACTGAAAGTTATGGAAGTCAGATTTTTTAGCAAGACCTGCAGCACTAGGACATACGTAATATTTTTAAACTAAAAGAGAGTAAAATTAGACCAGAAATACAGAAGAAATTTTTTACAATGAGGAGAGTGAAACACTGGAACAAAAGTTGTCCAGGGTAGTGATAAAACCCTGTCCATGGAAATGTTCATGGTCAGGTTGGATGGGGCTCTGAGCAATCTGATCTAGTTGCAGGTGATCCTGTCCATGCAGGGGGATTGGACTAGATGGCCTCTAAAGGTCCCATCATACCCAAACTATTCTATGGTCATATGCTACAAACTGCTGAAAAATTAAGAGTCATTGAAAACTGCAAAGCAAACCATTAAAATCTAATCATTGGATAAATATACAAACACAAATCAAACAGCAAAGAAGAGAAATCTTGAGGCTGAAAAAATCAAAATAATATGCATTTCACCAAATAAAACTCATGTGTATTTAGAGCACATAAAAGATTTCATGTGGTAGAAAAACAAATTCAGAGGATTGATGGATTATTGCAATAGAAGAGGCTCCCTCATGCAGTAGATTATTTTCTTTTTGCATTCAACTGAGAAAAAATTTTTTTCTAGATATCTTTTCACTATTGCCAAATACCATGGACAAAAAATAATTTTAAAGTATTTAGAAAAAAAAAGTTTGTAATTGTAATAGTTTGGATGGAAAGAATGATTGCAAAAAATCTCTTTTCTTTTTCTGTAAGCAAATAATTTACTTTCAGTAATTTCAAAATCTAAAGTTATAAACATCCATTATGGTTTGAAATGACACATGATTTATACCAATAAATTGTTTAAAATTGGAAGCTAAAACTCAAACCAAAATTTTTCTAAATAACTGAAATGAAACTTTCTGTTGGATTACTTTCTTTTTTTCCCAAAGCACCCGAGACACATGTATTTTAATGTCAATTTAGCAAAGAAACAATAAGCACTTTGTTGTTGTGAGCTTCATGCAGATGAGAATGATAATACTGTTTAGGAGGTAACAGAGATGCCGAGTAGCTGATTAGATGATGAATTTATACATGTTGAGTCTCTTTTTAATCATGCAATTTACTTAATATAATAATGAATACCACTAAACGACTCTTAGGAACAATGAGATCTATGAAGACACTGAAAGTGGGAACAAATTGTCATTTCCTGCTGTTCATCCTGGTACATCCTTCACCCTGCACAACTTTGATTTTTAATTATCATTAACCATTGAATTAATGTTTGCACCGGCAATCTGAGCACAACCAGCGCACTCAGCTAGACCCGAATAATTATCTCATTGGTCTCAATACCCATCGAACTGCAATGTTTGTTAAGTTCTTGTCCCCTGAGAATGGATTTATGTTCTCCAGAGAACTCCCCAACTGGTGGCACGGTCGCTTCCGAGGACCAAATCCCACACAGCTTGGTGAAGAGTTAGATCTTGTGTTGATCCCAAACCCACTCGGTAAGTCTCCCTAAAGTCTGGCAAGTCTTCTGGGTGTGAAGGAGTTCCCTTTCATCAGAACCGGCATCAACATCAACTTGCAAAACTGCCTTGTGAAATCAAATCCCATCTTAAATCCCTTGCATAACCCATTTGCTGTGGAGAGTATTTTGTTATGTTTGGCAGATCTCAGATTGCTATGTATGTATACCCACCTTCCAAGACTGGAAACTGTCAAGCCAACCTCTTTGAACGCCTGTAAGATCACCAGCATGGAGAGGTGAGTTCTGCATTTGGAGATGCTACAGCTGTCAGGTATCTGATGAAGCTGTGCTTGTAGCTTTGATTTGTTTATCAGATTTTTGATGTCAGGTGATCTTTCAGGAGGACATGACATGAAATCATTTTCATATGACCATTATACATGTGCATACTTTTGTCTGGCATGTACACTCACTAAAAGTAGAGAAATAACAAGATTTGTTTATGCTCATCTGAAAAAAAAACAAACACAAAACCAGACACCAAACATGCAAAATAAAGAAAGAAGTAAATATAAGCTACTGATATTCTATCTCTCCCCATGTCAACAGTTGAGTATATGTCTAGAATAAAGTATACAGGGCCTCACAGTATTAGAAAAAATCTTGACACTTTTCAGGAAATTCAAGGAAAAGCAACATAAATTATTAAGGGGCTGAAAGGATTGACTTACGGTGAAAGATTAAAAGAAATAAATATGTATAACTTGCTAAGCAATGACTGGAGGGGGAAAGGGGGAAGGGACATGTTAACTGTTTATGTACATTTGAAGGCTATAAACACCAAGAATAGAGGGAAGTTATTTAAGGTGGTCCTAGTGCATAAATGAGTTTAAATTAAGATGCTCTAGGAATTAATGTTGGTAAAATTAAACCAGAAGTGGAAAAAAAATAAATCATAAACCATGCGTTCTTTTACAATGCGGAAGAGAGATGTGGTTCTTCAGCATTGTCAGCATTCTACTTATTTGGCCAGGGTGTGAGAAAGGTACATTCAAATCCCTCTGTTGTCAGAAATAAGAATTCAAATTTTCCAAATTCCCAGTCTGTTTTCACACTGGTAGAACTTGCTTTGTATTCATCTCTCTCTATCTTTTTAGTTCTCCTATGAATTTTGAATGGTCTTTTGATTCAGAATGAAAATAAATGTTGAAACCTCTGTAGGGAGGGAGTGGTGGTGTTTTGTTTTGTTTTGTTTTGTTTTTCTTACAAAATTGAGTTGTTTTCTGTCTAGGCCTGCACTAGATAATTTACCATAGGAAATGTTTTTGCACTGACAAGGAAAGGGATGAAATGATCTAATAGGCTTATTTCATCTGTAATACCTATATTTATGTGACAATTTTTTCAGGAAAACAAAGGCTTCACACTCAGACAGTGATCAAAAAGCTCACAAAATAAAGCACAGAGATAGAATGCCAAAATAGCCTTACAACACCAGACTTTGAAGCACTTGTTTTCCCGTTTCCTCTACTCTTCCCTGGAAAAGCCTCTTAAATCCTTTAAACTACTAATCTCTTTGTAAATCACAAAAACTTGTTGTATAATCATAGATTTGGTTAGATTGGAAAAGACGCTTAAGATAATTGAGTCCAACAGTAACCCAGCACTTCCATGTCCAACACTAAACCACATCCCCAAGCACTACGTCTACATGTCTTTTACATACCTCCAGGGATGGTAACTCCTCTGGGCAGCCTGTTCCAAGACTTGAAAATCTTCTCAGTAAAGAAATGGTTTCTAATAACAACAGAGAACAACTGGTCTTACTATTAAAGTCTTAGGCAAAGAATGAATTAAGTACCTCAGACTTTTTCTCAGCCTTTTTCACTGTTTCCCCCCACAAACAATATAGGATGGGAATTCTCCTTGGCCCTCTTTTTGTTAAAAATATATTTATAGAAACTTTTTGTTTTCTTTTTGGGCAGTAGCCACATTAAAGTCCACTTGGGTTTTGGTTCTTCTAATTTTCTCCTAGCATAACCTCGTGACATCCTTGTAATGCTCCTGAGGTTTCCAGCCCCTTCTTCCAAAGGTCATAAACTCTGCTTTTTTTCTCTGAGTACCAGCCAAAGCCCTCTGTTCCACCAGTCTGATCTTCTTCCCTGTCAGCTCATCTTGGCACATGGGGACAGCCTGCTGTCCTGCCATCAACCTTAACCTCATCAAACCTTAACCTGTCAGAATTTTCTATTAATAAAGAGTTTCTTCCATAAACTGTTAGTGTGAGTCCTTCACGGGCACTGGCAGTCACCAGCTGTGGGAAACACACTCAAATAAAGTGAAAGACCCACTGAGGGGTCTTCCCTATGCTGTTGGTGTGTGTCCCTAAACAAGTCAGTGGAACCACCCTCCAATCCAGTAGGACTGTTCAGTGAAGGGTTCCTATAACAGGATGCTGACAGACTGTCAGGCGCAAGGGTCTTGGCTTTCCTGGGGAGCTGCCAGACAAATAAAACTCTAAGGATTGAGGAAAATCTCCCCTTTCAAGGGGGAATTTTAGAATTCCATTTGTCAGTAATGAAGAATAGATAGAGTAACACAGGTATTGTGGGATCAACACCAAAGTAACACTTTAGGTCATTAAAAAAAAAAGCTCTGGGAAAAATGGCCTGGAAATTAACTTTTTTTTTTTTTTTCTTCTTTCTTTTTTTTTCTTTGTTCTTCTTACACTGGTAGTTTGTGTGTTCACTTGGAAACCTGAAATAACAATTTCTAGCAATAGTGCATCATTCATCTTATAAATATAATTTCTTTAGACCAGGGATTTCAGGAATTGCTGATGGAGAGTTTACTTTCAAGCAGTATTAATGGCCTCGATTATTTTTGTTTACTAAAGTGAATAACTGCAAAATAATAGGTATAACATGTCCAGGACTCTAACTGAAAACATTTAAGGGGATTTTTTGCTGTGTTCTTTTTCCATCGTTTAGTAAATACAAGTTTATGGTCCTCTTGTTCTTTGTTACTCAAACCTCAAAGGCAAATGGAAGAAGTCCCAATTTTAAGTTGTAACCATATGCCTTATTTTACCAGCAAAATTTTGTGTGAAACCTGCCAATCTCGTGGATATCTGTGTATGCTGTAAAGCAGGAGAGAACATGCTACTTTGCTGATATTCCATTTATATGGAAGAGTTCTGAATGTCCAGTGCAATCCTGAATTGTTGGCTGTTGTGGCTTAATCCAGTAAACCCCAAACCATATATTTAACTCCACCAGTGTAACAGATGTAGCATTTACTACCAAGTTATCCTCAGCATACCCAAGTGGTAGGCAGACAACGTGTCCAAGTGATCATCTGTTGGAAAGTGTTTCAAGCTATTCTAACACTGGAAAAAAAACCAAACATGAAAAGACATCTTCTGTAAAGAACATTAACAGTTAAAGCAGAAATAGCATGCACAGAGAATGATGTCATGTGGTAGGGGATATGTCTTGGGTCAGTTGGGGTCAGCTTTGCCAGCTGTGCCCACTGCCAGATTCTTGTGCATTCCCAGCCTACTGACTGGCCAGGGAGTGTGAGAAATCTTGATCCTGTGTAAGAACTGCTCAGCAATAGCTAAAACAATCCTGTGTTATCAACAATTTGTCCAGCACAAAGCCAAAATACAGCCCCACACAAGGTACCGTGAAGAACATGAACTCTATTGTAGCAATTCTATTAATATAATAGAAGAATAAATAAAGGGTTCTGAAACCATATTAAAAAAAAACATTTAGAAATTCGTTCATTTAACAATATTCTATTAACATACGGTTAAAAGCAGTCTCTGTAGGAAAAAACAGTTTAAGGAAGATCTGGTTATTAATACAGGATACAAGCTTGTTTAGTTAGGACTTATAGGTTTTAAGGTGAGTTTTAACTGAAGGTTTCAAAGGTTTCTACTTTTGTGTCTTGGTAAAATGTATTTAACTATAAAGTATTTTAAAACTAGGTAACTCGCTGAACTATGCAACATAAAAATATTTTCAGAAATCCCTGCAACGACATAGGCAATGGAACAGTGCCCCACCAGCCACACGTCCGTTCGCGCGAGGAGCCCGTGCCCCTCCCCGGCTCTGGCAACACCCACAGCAAAGTGGGGGGTGCAGTCACCCCTCCAGGGGCTCCGCCGTGCCACGGCCCCTCGCCCGCCGCTGGTATTTTACGTGTGTCTCGGCTGTTTCTGTGGAGCGGCTGCTGCGGCACCTGCCGTGCCGCCCCGCCGCGCTGGACCCCCCACTCCACGCTGCGTGTCTCGGTCTCTCACTGGCCCCGCGTGTGGCGGCGCTCTAGCCGCAGCCAACTGGCTGTTTTTGTATATGAGTTTTCACAGTTTGTGCTGAGTGCAGCTGTCAGTGTTTGGAGTGTACTTTGAGTGCTGTCGGTGGGGGGGGTGTTTTTGCTGCGCTGCGGCAGCTGTTCTGCGCCCGGAGTCGCTGCCCCTCCAGCGCCACTGCCCAGCTGCGGCTTGCGGGCTGGGGCCCCTGGCCCATGTCTCTTGGTGCCGGGTTAGCGCTGTTTCCCCTCGCCCCCCTCGCTGCTCCGAACTGCGCTCCAGGACAGCATTCTCGCCGCAGGGCTTCGGCGGTGCTTGCTTTGCAGCTCGTTCAACAGGTTTTTCTACAAACGGGGGTTTGCAGACAGCCGCTCGTACAGGAGTGGGGGGGGGCACCGAGAGCGAGATTTGTGTTTCGCTTTCACTTCCTTTGTTTCTGTTTAAGTCTCTTGGCTTGCCCCGCCAGCTCCGCGTCCGGGACCGTCCCGGCGGGAGCCCACACCACTGTCTCTGCACAGCCGCGGCCATCGCTCTGCGAGCGCCTTTTAGTTTCGGCACTAACGCGCCAGCGCCGCCCGATGCCGCCACCCCGGCTGTCCACGCACGTGCGGCCGCCATCACGCTGACACCGTCGGGGCTCGGCCCGAGGTGCCGTGCCACGGAGGCTTCCCTGACGGCCGAGCCGCCGTTTCTCGCCCGCGGCAGCCACCCCCGCGCTGGCTCGGCTCGGCTCAGGCAGTGGCGGCCGCAGCGGCCACCTGTTACGCCGTGCAGCTGTCGACGCTGGCTGGCCCCACGCCGCTCCGCGCAGCTGTCGGCGCTGGCTGGCCCCGCGCCGCTCCGTGCAGCTGTCGGCGCTGGCTGGCCCCGCGCTGCTCCGCGCACACGGGACCGCCACCGCTTCCGCCATTCCCTGCACGACCCGACGGGGGCTCGGCGTGGCCATGGCTGCCATGCGCTCCCTTGACCTCTGTCCGCGCGGTCTCCGCATGCACACCCCGCGCCGCGCCTCTCCGCGAATGCCCGCGTGTGCCGTCTGCGCCATTATGCCCCGCGCCCGCGCGCATCCACACAGGAAGAGAAGACATATTTCCCGTCTTCAGTATAGACAAAATGGCGGCGGCCACGCGGCTTGGGCGCCGGCATGCCGCGGCGGTTCCACGCGCTTTCCCGAACTCGCGCATCCACCAAGACTCGGCAATAGGAGGCAATATTTCGCGCCCATCTATCGCGGCTCCAGCGTTTTTCTCCCCCGGCACTCCGCTCGGAAGCGGCAAAGCGGTATTTCGCAGTTTTGTGTCTATTTTCGCTTCGGGGGAGGGGCTGCTTAATATGTTCATTTCGCTTTCCTTCCGTTTTTCCAGTTTTTTTTCCAAGAATTTAATTAGAAGGATGCATATTAAAAGTCCAATTACTCCATGTCTGTTTTCTTGATTCCAGAGATTGTTTAATCTCAAGCTTAAGGCTTTTGCATTTTTCCTTAATTCC
>JAWMRA010000113.1:107125092-107175887 GCA_035584735.1 Pseudotriccus pelzelni
CGCATGTGTATCAGAGGCCTGGGACTACATTTCCCAGAGTGCCTTGCTGGCAAGCCTGGAACCCACACTGCTACACTCTATCTTAGCCAAAACCAGTACAGAGAGAAAGGAAGGAACACAGCTCTGCCCTGTTATAAAAACTTTTTCTCCACAAGCTTAGTGTAGCTTTGGAACAAGCTGTCCAGAGATACTTTGAAGTTGTCAGGATAGAAAGCCCTGAGCAACCTGGTCTGATGTCACAGCTGACCTTACTTTGAGCAGGAGGTTGGGTTGAGGAACAACTGCAGTCCTCTCTGTGCTGAATTATCCTGTGGTTTTGTAGGGGTGGCTGAATATTGCCACCCAACAGAAGTAAGCCCAACAGTCCATGAGTTCCATCTCCCCACATTCAGTCCATCAAGGCTCAATATGTATTCCCAATAGACAGGCAGAAGTAAACAACACATGTATAAATATACACATAGCAGCCACACAGAACACAAACAATATTCAATATCCATGCAAACACAAAAAGTATCAGCAGCCTCATGCTGTTCTTTTCTCTGTCTGATCAGGATAAAAGTCCATTACTGGAAAATTTATTGGCATATGTGGACACATATACAATGTGGATCCCTCCAGGAGTTGGCTTTGGACACTGTTTGTTTTGTGAGTCAGTAGCCCAAAAGCTTTAACATTTCCCTAGTGATATTTTGCATCTAAACTACATGATGAAAATACAAGAGAAAACTGTACTTGAATTTTGGATCCAAAGATCTGCATTAGTGAGTTGGGATTCAAAAACATAAAGAGGAAGAATTTTATCATTAGTCCTTCTAGGAAAAAAAAACCCAAACAGACAACAACCCCTCCCACCCCCACCCCCCAACCCCCCCCCAAAAAAGAACAACAACAACAAAAAATGAGAAACAAAAATAAAACAAACAAAAATCACAATAAAAACCCAAACAACAACAAACAGAACAAAGCAAAAAATTAACAAAAAGAAACCACAAAAACCCAAACCCACCTCTCATCCTGCATATTAGCTCAGAAATGATACCATAGATTCAAGGTCTTATATTCTTTGTATTTTGCCTCATTTTTCACACTTTTAACTCTTTCTCTTACCTGAAAGTGTCTCCAACATTCAAATTACTTTGCAGTCACTGCTTCAAAATTACTTCTGATATATTTATTTAGCTTTCACATCAAATTTGGATCTGTTCCAGATAGTTATTGACCAAAGTTATTCAATTCATGAAGGTATTTTCCTTTAAAGTATATCAAGATGCATCTTTACATGATTGTTCTATATGCAAAAGACTCTGATGAGTAGATTCCATATCCATTAATCAATGCTGCTAATTATGGCAGTTTTCTCACAAATCTTAGAGAAGTTACTAATGACTTTAAAGATTTTATTCTGGAGATAAACTCTATGATACAAACTTCTATATTTTTTGTGAGTGAATTTTGAAGCTACAAAATTCATCATGGTTTATCTTGAAACCTTAGTAGGTGACAGACATACAAAAGGTTTGGAAAGAATATATTTGTGTGAAACTGTATCAATATATTTCTGTGTGTATTTACATATTAAAATCAATGTTATATCTATATAGATTGCAACATGCATCTGTGTATGTAACATGTACTATATACTTAACATGTTCTAAAATTATTAAAAAAAAGAAAACAAACAAAAAGAAAAACAACAAAAAGCACACTTTTTATTAGTGTTTAGGTGAGAGCTGGTCCCTTCTCCCAGGCAGAACAAGAGGACAGAACAAGAGGAAATGGCCTCGAGTTGCATCAGTGGAGGTTCAGGCTGGACATCAGGAGGAATTTCTTCACAGAAGGGATGATTAGACATTGGAATAGGTTGCCCAGGGAGGTTGTAGAGTCACCATCCCTGGAGGTGTTCAAGAAATGGCTGGACATGACACTCAGTGCCCTGGTCTAGTTGACAAAGTTTTGGTCAGTCAAAAGTTCAACTCGATGCTCCCAGATGTCTTTTTCAACCTAAATGATCCTGTGATTATATATTTCTGCATAAAATTGTTAAAATTCACTCTTGAGTTTTGAACTTTTTGATTTGCCATGCTGTGACCACAGTACATGCTTTCCTAAAATAATACATTATCTTCCAGTTATGAAGTATTCTTTACCCCTAGAAATCAACAGAGGCCCATTTCTAAGTTTCACAGAAGCTATTATACATTTCATGGCAATATGATAAACCATTTGGTGGACGCAACTTCACTTTATTCTCATTTTCAGACTCCTTTAAACTGCCACATATGTATAATCTAGCCTTTGTGTGTCCAGAAGTCACAGCCAGGACTGTCATTACAAGAATCACTCTGCTGATCACTGTCTGGGACTCAGAAATGTTACATGACTCTTAGGACAGAAAAGAAAGGGATATTAGATATGAAAGGTGTAGAGAAATCTTTACAAATTTCCATTATTAACATTGACTAGCTTTTTCTTTTTTAATTGTGTTTAGTTTTATTAGTTATTACTAAATCACTCAGCAACTATATTGGATGGCTTCAGGGAAGGAAAATGTACATGCAGTCACTAAAGAACATCTCATGACTGAAAGATTTTGGTCTAAAATGAGACATAAGTAAGGCAGAGGGAATTATATGTACTTCCTAAATGGCTGCCAAGAGGGGCAACAAAACAGGATCCTTACTGAGTTACTGCCTGCTAGTCACTAAGGCAATAGGAAAAAAATCTAAATTCACATGGATTTTGAAGGCAGTTGAGAGCCTACTAAAGTGCCACCTGTTCCATATACATTGTTGATCAGGCTGAACTGAAAGCAGCAATTTTTCTAAGGCATTGACTAAAGCAGCAGAGGTCAAAAGAGAGATTTCCTTTGAGAGAGAGATTGTTCAGGGCTAAAGCTGGTTCTCTACCTTCTTTACACAGCCACATTAACAAAAAAGACATTTCTCCCATCACAGCTTCCCTGGCATTCCCTGCAGCAGGGTCAGTGGAAGTCCATGCTTTCAGAGAGACAAGATCACCTCTCAGAGATAAAACATCACGGCACTTTATCAAGGTCATGAATTACAGTAAAAGACGCAGCACTAGAAGGACAAGCCAGTTATCATAACTGCTTGACCAAAAAAGCTGCTTAAATAGGCCTACAGAATTTAACACCTTCCAAAAGCAGGGAGTCCTACATTAATAGGGAATATTGCTTATCCTTGATGATGATTTAAGTAAATTCATATGTGTAATAAATAAAGCTGTGACCTGTCTTTTAATCCTTTGTGAAGTTTCTCTATCATCCTCAGTCACGCACCCAAGCCAAAAGGAATACAGTACCATTAAAATAATCAGCTCCAAAGTTTATGAGATATATGATATCCCCCTCCTTCTAAGGATGTGACCTCCCTATCCTTAATCATCTTACTTATGAGTTCTCTTCCATGAATGATAGACTGTTGTTAACATTAAAAACCGCAGCTGATTAAATCTCAGCTGAAGCAATAACCAAGTTTTAAATCTCAGGGACTCTAGAATAAGCACCCAAGTCTAATAACACTGCTTTGGACTCCAACTGGTAAGTGTAAGATCATAACACAGGGCACCAAAACATTAAACACCTTGGTTTTATATATCAGTACTTCGTACTATGACTATTTAGTAGTAAAATTCCACCTTCTAAAGCAGCAATACTTCCTATAGACTTTCTTTAAAAGACTCTTGCCTTTGTACTAGTCCAGTCACACCCAGATTCACTTCAGCTACTGACACTGAGATGTCTACATCCTTCTAGTTTCTAATAAATATATATTTTCTTATTCCGAAATCTTAAAAGCATAGTTACCATTTTACTATGCTAGGATGGTCTATAAGAAAAATTTGTCGTCCTACTGTCACATTTATGATTTAGTGCGGTGCCGAAGAAAACTTTCTTGATTATAGTAAGATAAATTCTCCAGACAATTTATGTTAATTTTTTTAATGGAACGGAAGTTTGGAACACAGTGATTATTAAAACAGGGAAACTCATCCAGCCTCTTATTAGATAAGATAAGGAAGTCATTTTGCTTAGAGCAACAATTTTGAAATCTCTTAATTTTCTTTCCCGTTCATGTGACTCTAGCAGTTTAGATAAAACAAGCAGTTAAAGCAGATGATGAGTATCAGATCTCAAGCTAATACAAAGTAAATTGAATTCTGAAGTATCTCCTCTATTTGCAACTTTGCTGCAGGTGCCAAGGTTCACTTTGTGAATAGCTTCACTTATTTAGCAAAATTGCAGAGGTCCAAAAGTCAGTTAGAAGGAAATAAACTTAAAAAAATGTCTTTAGCTTTACAGATTTTCTGCCCCTAAAAATCCTGAAGTACACTTCAGATTCACATATAGTTTTTAATGAAAATTCACATTATAAATGACCACCACCATTTTCCTTTCCCAACAGCTATGTCCTACTTTTTATAGTTGGTATACATACTCCAGGAAGCCTTGCAGTAGAGATGCCTTAATATAGCCTTGCTGGGGACAACCAAAATACTTCAATTGACATCTAGAGGTTTTTGACCAGGCCCTCCTTAAAGAGCCCATGTCTCTGCTCACACAGCTGGATTTGGGATTACGCATAGCAGTGTGTCTAAAGTCACTTGGTAGGGGATGATAAGGTTGTGTGATAGTTTCAAATTAGCACCTGAATATCTCTTTTCCAGGCTCACCAAAAATACTTTTGGAAAGAGATTTAAAAACGAAAAAAAAAAAGGGAAGGAAAGGCTCAAGGTACTATGTTTATTGGCTAAGGGTTCATTCATGAATTAGACAAAGTCCTGAATTTGACTCAGTTTGGTGGGATATGAGGGTTCATTCATGCACACACTGGAGATGACACACTTCCTTCAATCTCTGTTATTTATTCATAATTATATTCTTTTTATTCACATATTTGAAATAGTCCGTGGGCTTGGACTGTTTAAATTTTGTTGTATTCTGAAATTTGGCTATATGAATTATGTACAAACAATTAACAGACCAAAACTGGGATTACAGCAACCTGCAAAGACAAAAGGAAAGAAGGATCTCCATCTATATTTTTCTATATGCCTCATTCCCCTGCTGGAGATCTCCCTTCTGTAATATTTTCTTCTCATCACGACCACCAGGGCAATAGTCATATCATTGCAATTCCTTTAGTAACTGAATTACCAAGTCCTGTGACTGGGTTCTCCAAGTCATACAGCATTGTTTGTCTTTCTCACTTTTTCCAGAAATAAGAGGAAGACATGAGAATTTTGGTGTCTTAAGGGAGAATGCATCTGAGGGAAAGGCATCAGGAAAGGAAAACAGGTCTGTTCTTGAGAATATTAGTGTGGTGGGTTGACACTGGCCAGCAACCAAGCCTTCACTCAGTCTCCCACTTACTAAAAATCTCCATGAGGAAGAAAATGGGGAGAGCAAATGTGAGTAAACTGATGGGTCAAGATAAAAACAGTTTTATAAGCAAAGTCAAGCTGAGCTTGCAAGCAAAACAAAATAAGTAGTTCCGTCACTTCTTCCCATCAGCATCAGATGTCAGCCCCTCCCTGGAAAGCAGAGCCTCAACACAGGTAATGGTTCTTGAGGAAGACAAGCACCATGAACCCAAAAGTTCCCTCTTCATCATCCTTGCCCTCTGCTTTTATTGGTGAATAAGACATGGAATATTGGTCAGGTCAGTTTGGGTCAGCTGTCCCATCAGTATCCCCTCACAGCTTGATACACACCTACTCACCAGGGAAAAAAGAGAAAACCATGACACTTTGCAAGCACTGCTACAGAATGGCCGAAACATGGTGTGCTACAGACACTGTTTTAGCCTTGAAAACTCAAGACAACACCATTCAGGATGCCATAAACAAAGTTCACTCCTTCCTAGTCAGATCCAGCTCGCAAGTTTACAAAAGAGTTAGCAAATTAAAAATGCTATATTTCAACCTTGAATGCAGGAGCTTGATTATGTGTGTTGATAAATTATTCAGGTGGTTGCAGGTTTATTCAGCCAGAACTACTTCTCGAACAGTGCTTGGCTATAGCTCAGAAATGAGCACAGCCCAGGGACCAGTCTCAGCAGGCAGTTTGGATGTAGTCACTCTGTTTTGGAGAGAAAGAGATTGTAGGATTATGCATGTAACCTCAGGGCCAGATAATGAGTCTAATTCTCAATAGTTTTGTAAAATAAAGAAAACTTTTACTTTAAGAGCTGTCCTCTCTTTTATATATATATGAATATTTGGATTTGTTTTTAAAAGCATGAATCTTTCAATAATAATAAAAAAAGCTAAGGAGGAAAACATAAACCATTTAGGCCAAAATTTACTGACAGTGTACAGAAAGCTACTTTTAATTACCTTTTGTCACCATTACACATGGTAATTGTATTTGCATTTACAATCCTGTTTGAAAAGGGCATTGTCACATATCTTTGCCCATCTTGTTTGATTAATTGCCTCACTGTCAAGATGTTAACTAAGGATTTTGGTACTCTGTTTTCCTGTCACTGATCTAATACTCCATGACTCTTCCTGTTAAGTCAGTATAATTTTTTTCTACAGTTTTCTTACTAAGGATCTTACTAAAGTTCTTTAAAGCTATTATTTAGTGATACAACTTAAAGTTACATCATTAGTAAGATCTTTACCTCTTTAGATGTAAGGCATATGATATGTTTTCTTAGATCAGTTGTGAAAAAAAACAGATTATTGTTTGGACACACAAAAGTCTATGACCTGTAATTCTATCTTGTAAGAATAATTTTCTTCCTTCAATTCAGATGAACTCTTTGCATTCTTATCTTTCCCTGTTCTTTTCCAGATGACAAACAAGACAATTTTCCTAGATTTAAAAAACAAAGAAACAAACAAAACCAAACAAAAAACCCAACAGAAAGAACAAACAAAAAAACAAACAAAAAACCCAAAACCAAAAACAAACACGCAAACAAACAAAACCCAATCAAACAAAAAAACCCCAAGAGTCGACCCCCCCCCCCCAAATCCAGATCAGATTTGATTTAAAGTGTAAGACAAGAAAGATTCAGTCACTGATAACCCATTGCCACTTTTTTATTTTTATATTTTATTATTCATGCAGTAGCAGCCCCATATTGTGTTAAATATTGTGCAAGCAGAGTGAAACAAAAAATGTTTCCCATACCAAAGTCATTAAAATCTAAATGTTCCCACCCAAGTATAGATACAAAGCTTTCTGAAAAGATTTATGAGCTGAAAACTTTGGTGTTAAGTCAGGAGTTTTCTTCTTCATTGTATTCCCAAAAAGACAGAATCAATTAGAAATTCTTGGTTAATCCCTTAAGTTATATGTGAAGCATGCTAAAGATCTTTGAGATGAAACCTTGGGATCAGCGGTGATGAAAACATTACTAAACTAATAACAGTAATGGCAAAATTCCTCAGCATTGATGCTGAGGAGATAATCTTCCTCTTTTTTTCCCAGTTTTTAATCATTTAACACGAAAGAAAAAATGTTCTGCTCAGAATACAAATACTAAATGCTTAGCCTTCAATACAGAGTTTAATCTAAGTTCACTCCCATTTTCCATCTGCCTACTATTGTAGAATTTGAGCTTCTATTCTGTCATGGAAGACACTAGAGATTAAAAAGGGCACATTTGTGCAACAACACTCATACAGTTACACTTAGCACGTTGAAGGCAAATAAATCCACCACACAAGTACAGCAGAAAGTTGCCATGGACAGTGCAAGTGGACCTGTGGAACTGGGCAGAGCAGTGGCACCTGACTTTTAGAGAACAGAAAAATTGACTTAATTTACTATAGATACCACACAAATCTCAAGAAAATTGAAAAACAACTATCTCAATAGTCTCTGGCTAATGGGCATGTCAGAAAGCTTGCATCTTTCTAGTAAAAGAAGGAGAACTAAGTCTGAGATTTGATTCCCCAGCTGACAGCCTTCACAGACTTTGAAGAGTGATGAATATGAGATGTGGGTGTCTATCATCTATAATAAGACTGCTATTAATTTAACTATTTTGTAATATTTTTCCCTTAAAAAGAAGAACAAGGAATTTAATCACAGTCCAAATGTTGTTTCTGTTTTGGTTTGCTCTATACTGCAGAGATAATTCTAAACACCACAAAACCTGTTGTTGTTTGGATCCCTTCAGTCCCTTAACTACAGCTGCAGTGAGAAACATTCCAACGGTTCTCTTAAAAGAGTTATATATAGAACTTAAGCAGCATTAATAGGTAGGGATAGTTTGACGGAATCAACTTAGTCCTACAAAAGACATTTTTGAAATCAAAGTTCCCTAGAACTCGGCATTCTGTTTTTATAGAAAGTTCACTAAAAAGTATTAATGATTCATAAAATGTGAAAAAAATAAGAGAAAAAAGGAAGTTCCATATCGAATATCTGTATCTTTCTCCCACAGCTTCAGTTGTGCATTCAAGTTTATTCCTTTTCACATTCCTGTGACTTTTCTGTTATTTTTAGAATTTCAAGAGATGCTTAGTGACTACTTAATTCTGCAGTGATTAGAGACAACTGTACAAAATAGTATCAGTAAACAAGGTTAAATTTGGCAGTAAAAAGGAAAACCATTTAAATAAACAGAAAAGCAACAATATTTTTGATAAAATAACTACGTTTTCATGCAGTTAAATAGCAATTTTCCTCAGTTGCATACATGATACAAAAACTAATGCTTAATTATTCCCCAAAATACTATTCACTATAAAATAATCATCAGACTTAAATCAACAAAGACAATTTTTCATAAACATCTAAGACAATTAAAATCACCATCTCAAAAATATAATCACCAGCCATTTAGAATTTTTGAATTTGAAATATCATTTGGAATATTTTTATTCTGTGGGAGCTTCTTGAGCCTTTGAGTAGGTCATTGTTTTGTGTTCTATTTAGTTAATGAACCCAGAATCACATGTGGTTGAATTGGAAAAAGCTATACTTTATAGATGTATTATATCACAAAATCACAACAACTGAGGTTGTAAAGTTCCTTTGGAGATCAACTAGTCCAAAGCTCTTGGATTCATAGCATAGGTTAAATCAGGGCAGGTTACTCAGGAAAATGTCCAGTCAGGTCTTGATTACCAGAGGTGGAGACTCAACAACCTCTCTGGGTACCCATTTCCGGTGTCTGACTGACCTCCCAATAAAGAAAATGGTTTATTATGTTTACATTGGATTTCTATATTTAAATTTTTGCCCATTTTATTAGACACCAATGAGACTGGCTGTCTTCTTTGCACTCCCAGATCAGATTTATTCACTGACGAGACCTCCTGAGCCTTCTTTTCTTCAGACTGAACAGTCTCAGATCTCTCAGCCCCTCCTTGCAGGTCAGATGTTCCACTGCAAACTTGTTGAGAGTGCACTGTGTGCTACCATCCAGGGCATTAATGCAAAGGTTACCCAGGGCTGGCCACATTATCCATCCCTGAGCAGATCAGTTGTGACCATCTTCCAGCTCACCCCGTGCTGCTGATCACAGCCCTTTGGCCTGAAAGTTCAGTCAATTTTCAGTCCCTCTCACTGTCCATTAACTAAACTCTAGTTCATGAGTTTACAGGTGAGAATATTATGGGAGATGGTATTTAAAGCCATATCGAGATCAAAATACACAAAACCACTGAACACCCCTCATCCACTGAGCTAGCAATTTCATTTTAGAAAGCCATCAGGTGGGTCAAACATCATTTCCCTTTCATAAATCCAACCCGATTGCTCCCAATCACCTTGCCCTTCATGAGTTTGAAAATTGTTTCTGGGATTAACTGCTCCATCATCTTCCCAGGGACTGAGGCTACAATGACTAGCCTGTAGTTTCCAGGTCCACCTTCTTGACATTCATGAAGATAGGAGTGATATTTGCCTTCTTCCAGTCCTCAGGAATCTCTCCTGATTGCATGATCTTTTAAAAATTAGCAACAGTGACCTCACAGTGACCTTAGCCAGCTTCCTCAGCATTAATGTGGCCATCCCATCAGTTCCCACATTATTATTTATGACCAGATAAAATGTTCTCTGTCCTGATCCTTCTTTACAGAGATATTACACTCTTTTTAAAATTAGATTGTCCTCATCTTTATTGTGGTATAGCTAAATTTAGCAATCTTCCATCTACAAGTTTTCTTATGCTGCCCCCTCCATCCCCTGCTAACTGCTGTGTGTGCTCCAGACACTGGCTAAATGTTACAGGTCAAGCTGTGGCCTTTTTAGGACAAGGGTTGACAGAGTACAATACATTCCTGCGAAAGGTTTCTGGTCTTAGTTGTGCTGTTTCTTGATCCAATTCCACTGAAAATATATAAATACATAGTGACCATAATAGTCCAACAATACGAGGCACCCTGACTGGATGTGCATCTGCCGCTGGAAAGTTTATAAAACATAAATGATGTGCCAGCAAGTGGAGTGAGAAGACATTATTATTTTTTACTTTTGTGATGCAACTGCAGAAGTCTAAATAGAGATGATAATTTGAAGATGCTTCAGTTCTTGAATGTATAATTCTCTAAATTTCAGCATGTCTGATTTCACTTTGTGTAAAGAAAATGAAAGAAGATGACCCACAAATTCAGACTACCTTGTTATTATTTTCTTAAGATTATTCCAGATTGATTTCCTTTGGAGCTTTGCAATTCAAACATCCTCCATAGTATATGTGAGAACTATCGAGTGAGACAAATAGCTACATGTGGAATGAAAACACAAAAGTGGAGGAAACTACAAGCTATCTAGATTTGGGACATTCCACTATTCCAGCCACTTCTGATTGACATCTATTCTGTTTGTTCATCAGATCCGACTTCACATTTACTTTTCTGGCTCTATTTGTTTGTAAATATGAACCATTTACAAACAGACAGACAACATCTGTACAAAATTAACATCAATACTTCCAAAGCCTGTGCCAAAAGGCACACAGTTTGACCTGCAAATAAAAAAGTCCCTTCTAGATGTCCAAATGTTGCTCTGTTAACCCCTTGTTTCTATATTGCCCATGATATTTCTTCTAGGCACATTGAAAAATCCAGGAATTTCTGTATAGTGCTAGAATTGAATTCAAATGGAGGTTTGTTAGAGATGTCAAAATATCCATGACACCTATCTTTTTCTTAAAAACATTTGTCTTTTTTATTATAGGCATGCCACCAATAATGGCAAAAATAGTCTTCCTTCCAACACTGCTAACAGCTCTGCTGGGAATCTCTTAACACCGCCAGGCAGTACAAGACTCCCAAAGCAATTTTAATGCTGGTAAACTTCAGGTGAACATCCAAACCATCAGGTATAAAGCTGACACACACGCAAACTGAAGAATGTTTGAGATTTATTTTTATTATACTGCTCCTGGAATAAGATAACTGAAGGTATCTCTGAAAGGCACTCTTCATGGCAGATACTGAACTGCAACAAATTCAGCAAACTTCAGCTGAAATCAATATGGGAGTAGAATAGTCATCAATCTGTTCCTTACTTGCTTAATCCAGGCCAAGATTTAGACAGATTACATACGGTGACACTGCATACTAACAGGTATTATTAGTGCCTGGAAGCTGGAAAGCCTTGAAGAGCTTGTGTGTGAGCAGAGTGTCTCTGGTAAAGAACAGCAACTTTACTTTCCATGTGGATCTGAGGGGTAATTCATATGACTTGCAATGGATAACCTGAGAAGGATGGATCTTCAGGTATGAGAAATTCACTGTGTGCACCCAACAGGGTCTCTCTCACTGGAGGCACAGGCAAAGTACAGGGTACCCCACAGTCGCCTTCGGGTATGACTTCATGGCATACAATGTGTCTCATTTTATGAAAATCAGAAATGACAGAACTTCTTCTGGTGAAAAATATTTTTTTTTCCTTTTACCTGAAAGTGTTTTGAGAGTGTAGATTTGCTGAGGGTCACACCCAAAGGGAAAATGGGGAAGAAGAATGGAATTTTGAGCATAGGATGGAGAGTGATAAGAAAATAAAAAAGAGAATGAGTCAATGCTCTGTATGTATTCATATGGGTTTCCCTTTAGGAACCCAACTGTTGCTTTTCTTTGTTCACACATCTGCTATGATGCCTGTGAAGTTTGATTTTTGTCTTAAGAAGCTAATGCTACATGACTGATGTTTTCAGCAGAATTATGGCAACTGATACACAAGGATGGCCTGAGGCTTGACATATCTTTATACTGACAATCAATGCCATGCATTGCATGGTGATTAAAAGGAATGAAACTGTTTATTCTAGACCTAAAATTCATTATTAAGAAGTAGTCTTCTAAAGCTACTCATTAACATGAAGATTTGTCCATCTAATAAGTTATGGCTTATTCCTCAGTTTTACTGTTCATTATCACCTGGCCAAAATAGCTGGCATCTCACAGAACTATTTTAAGCATAGTCATTATTTTTGGTTTTGATTCAGATGAAACGGTTTGATTAGCCTGACCAAAACACCAGGCTGTGATGCCTATCATCAGGCTATCATCATCAGCCTAATGATTAGGGTCAAACTTTGCAAATTATTTTTAGGAGGATCTCTATTCCCAAGTTGCATGGTGTTTTCATACTTGTGTAGCAGTTTGCCTCCTTTTAAGTAGACTGTTTTTGTCTTGAAAATATATGGTGTTTCTCTCAAACCAGAATGATGAGTTAGAAAACAAATTCATCATGACCAGCAGACTCTAAAGGAAAGTAAAACAAAGATGACAGCCTGTGTTATGTAGTGTAAGGATTTGGCTTGAAACAACTCATGAGGAAAATGAAAATCTATTCCCATTTGAAAAAAACCAAACCAAATCAAAAAAAAAACATGGTATGTATTGCTGTGATTCTAATCATAGTAATCATGGAAATTGTAATTACGGTCCAAGTGATCTGCTGTAAATCACACCCCTGGATCACTGGTCTGAAACTTGTGGTAGGTTTTTCTGACTTTCCCATTCTTCCCATTTCTAGAAAAATAGTATCAACTGACCCCCACTGACAGAAACTGGAATTCCAAATCAGAAAGATGCGGCAGTCCAACAACCCATGTGTCTTTTCTCCAACACACCCATTTTGGAACCTTTGGGGAAATCACACTGCCTTTAGCATCTTAACAGCCTCCATCCCTGGTACAGCATATCCAGATATCAAACCATGTATTCAGCAAGTGTAAACAACAAATTTGATTCTATTGCCTTCAAGGGTTTTATGTTAACCAGCTGAGGATGTACTCCCACACACCTTCTATTTCTTTTGTTCCTAATGTACGAGTACTATTTTCCGTGGAAAATCCTGTCCTTCATTTCTTTAGTGATGCTGCCATTCAGTTCTACAGCATTGATGGTTAGTGTCAGAGGCATAGAGTACTTGACAATAATACAAAGAAGCTAAATATTAAGGGGGAAAAGGTTCTAAAGTACCAACCTGTATATGCACAACATAAAAAACAGTGGAATAAGAATTCAAACAAATGAAAAAATACAAGGCTTCTGACCCCCGTGGTTTCAGTAAATACTGCAACCATGATTAAGGAAATCAGAGATTTTGGAGAACTTCTTTAAAAATAAATAAAAGGAAAACAGCTGAGAATGATACAGGAATATCAATGAAGGAAATGTGTGAAAAACAGATAAGGGAAAAGCAACATCAATGCAAAATTATTGGCAATAAACTAAATCATTAACAAGGGTTATATTCAACACCCTTCTTTCTCCTCTCCTCTCCCTCCTGCAAAGTGTAACTATTTGGCTGAGACACTGAAGGTAGAAGTCTTGCAAATCATACATAAATCAATGAAATAAAACAGTTCAGATCATAAACAGAATGAATCTATCCTCTAGTTTGAGATCAAATAAGGACTGACACTCCTCGGCTAGTCCTGCTTCACACATAAATTCAGAAAGCTGCTAAAATTACTCCTAATAGATCAACATGAGCTATTTCCCCTTTCTTTTTGCGTCACATCCTGTCTCCAACATTAACTCCATACATATACCTCTCTATCGATTACTGAAAATGATTACTGTATTAAGACTTTGAAATTAAGCACCTGAATAAAAGTCCTGAATTTTTATGAGCTGGCTTTTGGCATGCTGTCCACAGAACACATCGATTTTACATTCACAAAATGAAGTACTGTGACCCTGGGATTGAAAAAGAATAGGGTAATTCTTACAACAATGAAGAAAATCAAGTGTCAAATTATAGAGGTAATCCCTGCCCTTCCATTGTCAAAGCAGATGAACCCAGTTTATATGTTTCACTCATTAACACATCAGTTTGTGTTTGTGAATGAAAAATTATATTTCTATGAGCAAATAACTGGAACTCTTCTGGTCTCTGTGTAATGGCAGATAATAATATTTACCTTTTTTACAAAGCAAAACATATTAAACATGCTATCAAGTCTAGTAAGTATCCCATTCTGCTGCTAACACTAATACTGAAAACGTGGATTATGCCTAAGGCCATCATTGCTTGCCAGAGCAACAGATGAGTTTGGTGGTTTGGATACTTACCTAAAAGCTTGGACACGTATCTGAATTTCACCCAACAAATTAACTTCTTAAAATGGAAACATTTGGCTAGAAATGTTTAATAAATAGGTTCTCTTGCACTGCATCCAGTATTTGCAGCACTCAATCTGGTTTGAAAGATGTAGAGAACAATGAAAGCTCCACTTGTCACTAGCTGAGTTCTTTGGTGCAACGTCTGGAGCATCACTCCATTCTGGAGAAGACCAAGCTGTGGATCAGTGTGTCATCCTGTTTCCAGCACTACCCTGGAATCTAAGCACAGAAATTTAAGCCAACTTCAGGTGTCCTCCAAGTTCATATTATTCATTGTGTTCCTAGAGAAGGAGAACGTGGCCGTAACTTGTGTTTCCTATAGGTAAAGGGTTACTGTAAGTCTTTCATGGTTCAAGACTTTCCTTCTGTTTGAATAATGAAGAATAACTATTTTTGAAGTTACGAAAATGACAGCAAAGTATGCTTCCATTTAAGCAGATGACAATTTTGTTGTCAGGGGGAAGGATTTCACAAGTAATGGTCTTTTTTACATTCAAATTAGAGTTCTTAATAATGGCTTAAAATTATTATTTCTAAAATACATAACAAACTATATTGCAGGCATAACTTTGTATACTGAATCAAGTTTATAATAAATTAATTATAATTTTGTTTCTTAATATTTCAGATTTTAAAAAAACCCAAATAGATAAAACAAATTAATAATTTTAGAAATTATCCTTCATTATATTAGTGCATCTCCATTAGATTAAAGACAAGTGTCTTGGCATTAAAATAGTGTTGTGAAATGCAGAGTCAAAATCCCAGAACTCTAATTATATTGCAGATTTACCAGTGACCCTCCTGACAATAGTCAGCCTCCTTAGTTTTGCTCAGGATTTCGTTATTGAATAGCCACATAATCCTCTCAGTGACTTTTATCTTAAGCAGTGCCATTTGCCCAGAAAAAGCTGTTGATTTTCATATGCTAGCAAGAATAAAATGTAGCACTTACTGGGCACTTCACAAAATGCTGGTGTGGATATTATGATCTATAGACATAGTCAAGTTTTGCAGGCTGATATAAAGTTGCTATGACAGGAAAAATAATAAAGATGTTGTGGGTTGGACTTCCCTGTATAATATCTTAGCTCAGGAACTATTAAGGTCTAGGTGTTGTTGAAATCATTACGTTTTGTGGAGGTATGCTGGAGAAGGAGATGCCATGATTAGCTCAACCCAGCTGACAGATGTGGATGAAAAAAGGATGAGAAAATCAGGACCCTGGTGTTCAATATATCTGCAAACCAAGGGAGGTTTTTCATCCTATGAAATTCCCTGAGTCAAATCAACAGAAGGCTATATAGCCAGAAAGATATGTCTTTCACCCACACTAGTATCAGTTGGTCTAATTGCAATACTTCATTTTCAGAGCACCTTAAAAGCATGAATCAATCTTTTAATAAAACAACGTATCAGTCTTTTCTTGGTCCTCTTTCTGTGTTCACAGCTTGGTAGTAAACCTAGTGGACAGGAATAGGCATCTTATCCCTTCATCACTCCAGTCCTAAGCTATTTCTAAATAATAACAACAGCATTCTCGTATAAAGCTTGTAAATTCAGTCTTAAAAGTCTTCTCTTATCAATATACTGAAATCAGAATGTGTTGTTAGACTGCATAAGTATTGCCATTCTCATCTCTATAATCCCTAATCAAGAACACTTAAATTTCTTAATCCATTAATACCTGAAATCACAGTGGGTTTTTTTCAAGAGAAGAGAGGGGAAAAATCCTGTCTCAAACAAGTAGCACTTTCAATACTGAAATACTTACAGACATAACCTTGAAGGCTATGAATGAGGAAGGAGGAAGAGGCTTAGAGAGCACATGGTCCTGCCCTGAAAAAGAAGGTGGTTTTGCAAGGGAGTTACATCTCATCTTATCATCTATTCTCAGTGCAGCATGCAAAAGGAATTAAAGAAGAGGAGAACAGAAAATGAAGAAACAGAATTAGAAGTACCCTTAATAACAAATTATTGCAGCTTTTCTAGGGAACAAAAGCATCAATATTGTATATGAGAAAAGTTCTGAAAGTTCGATTGAGGAGACACAAATAGTACTTGGAATAACTTAGTGATAAAAGTTATCACCTCATTTTGTTTGCCTTGAATCTTCTCTCCAGCAATGAATCTATCTACAGGTTGAGAGCAAAACACAATTGCAATTACCTGCACCAAACTGTGCTCTGTTGAATCTTTGTTGCCAGGGCAAATATCTGTAAATAGGTACAGTCCAAGATGACTGCAACATCTCAAGGAAAGACAAAAAATGTCCACATCAATGAGGAAAAGAGGAATACGATCAGAACTTCAATTTACCATGTGCTGAAAGGACATCTGCAGTCACGGGGGTGGTAGGGATTCAGCTTCAAAGTCCAAACTGTAAGTGTTTACATGTGAACTCTGATATAGGACCCCATAAATTCAAACTGATTATATAAACAGAGGCACCTAATGCTATTTCAGACATTATCCACTGAGATACATCCTCACTCTGTAGGAACCTTTCTGGATCTCAAATGGCATTAGATGATCATTTTTAGGCAGCTGAATAGGGACTAAGATTTTTACTATAATTTGCCTATCTCAGCTCCCATTTTACTGAATGGAGAACTCATCAGCACAGTCCATGGATCCCACAGAGTTGTTCAGCTAGTAAAACTTGTGTCTCTGCTACAAAGCAGGGATAACCAGCTCCTTAATCTCCACTGATGTTATTTGCCAGGAGAGGGATACTGCTCAGATTTTGCCTGGCCTCCAACTGTTGCTCCAGGATAAAGATCCCTCCTACCTTCCGTGCCATACTGTAAGCCATATGTAGGTGCCTCAAATCCCTTGAGCCCAGCCAGAAGCAGGGACCCATGTTAGGTAACAAAAACACACCTGAGAACCCAAATAACTGCACTGGAACCTTAGACAAGGTATTGTATCCTGACAGTAACACTGAGAAAACATAAATTAATCTGAAGCTGAATCTTAAAGCTTCCAGAGAGTTTCATGGTAGGTTTTCTCTTGGGATAAAAACAGTTTCCCAGTGTCTTCTCACCCTTCTCTCAAGTAATGATTGTGTTCACACTGAGAATCAACTTGGCTTAACCTCAGCTGCAGTTATATACAAAACCAGACATGAATACTAGTAAGTGTGACTCAACATAAACGGCAACATGCCTGAAAGACAAATGGAACCTTCAATAAAAAAAAAATTATTTAGTAATGTCATTAGCCAGGCTGAATACTGGGGACTTTTTCGTAGCATAAATAACTTGAACAGAACTGCTCACATGGGTAAAATTTATCTGATACCCTAAAATCAGATTGTCCAAAGAATTGTTTTTTAGCATAGAATAAATCATTCTAGAGGGGTATCTGAAATAAGTTACAAAGTAATTAGTAGTTGCTTAGATTTTTTGGCCCATCTTTTTTTTATTTCCTCCCCTCCCACACTCTTTCTAATACATTTCTAGAATATCACAAGTAAAAACAATTCTTGAATGAAATTTTCTTTTTTTTATTTCTCTCATATTAAATACAGTTACTTTTAATATTTTAAGATTTCCCACACATATAATGTTCTTTTAAAAATGTAAGAAGTTAATTTGGTCACAGGTTTTCTCTTTTCATTTCCTATAGGAGACTAACAGTTTTATCTTTTCATTTGGAAGAGAATATGTCAGATTTAAATACTGACTGACTTCCAAGACTGTGTCATTAAACAGATCAATACAAGAAATATATATTCACATCGGTAAATCTCTATTACAATGAAGCCATTTTTTAAACCAGTACATCTTCAGAATAAGCAAAGCTGTCAGCAGCGTTTTGCCAGATGCTCTGGAAGAATATCTGGCTTCCATTCTATTTCTTTATAAAAACTACAATTTCATGGGATCCAAGTTTGCTACTGGCTAAATTACTTTTACAGACCTCAGCTGGAGTATCTCAGCTGTGTGCCCGGGATGGCCAGAGGGTCAAGAATGAAGGAATGCTTCCCAAGGCTGAGGAATGAAATAGAACCTCTTTATATAACTCCATTTTACTCCTGAGGCTAAATAATCTTCTGAGAACAGGCTACCTTAGGGTCAAATAGGTCTAATCTAATTCTTAAGACTATCCCCACAACAGGTGGGCTCCTTCTCCTATAATCCTATTCTGCTAAGCATTAATAACCCAGCTGCAGCTGGTCTTCTTAGCTTCCCCCACACTCAGGTGGCCATTCATCATTCTTTGTGCTCCTGCCAACATCCCAGAGGCAAGAGGCAAACAGAACTGGTCAAACAGCAGCGAGCCCTAAGCTGTGATAGATCGGAGGAGAAGAGGAGGGTGAGAAAGGAGGGACTGGCTCGGTCTGTTAATGTGATTCCAGGGTCCCTGCTGCTTGCAACAGGCATATCCTGCTGCATAATGCAAGTAGCCTCGTACACCACATCAAGACCGTATGAAATATCTGTTTGTAAATCACAGTAATACTTAAATCTTTGCCTAAATTATGGGCTCTTAAAAAGTGAGTAATAACAGAGTAGACACCAGGAGAAATATGTCTTAATTATTTTAGCTCATCCATAACCACTCTGGATCTCTCTACGCCAGCTGCAGGGGCACTCATTTGGAAACTGCACTGTTCAATAACCTCTGCATATCACTTTCCATTAAGATATGAAAGCCTAAGCTATCTGCTTACGTCAGAGCCTAGGAGTCATTGTAACTTTAAATTGATGCTTAATATTCACAAATTCCTGTATTAGCATGCAAGAACATAAACAGTTGTTTTGGGTGGTTTTTTCCCCTTCTTTTTATTTATTATTTTAGATTTCTTCTGAATGCAAACAGTCTCCTCGCACAGGATGTAAATTATTATTACAATGAAAGCAGCCAGAAGGACAGAAGCTTGGAAATGATTTCTCCTCTGAGCAGTAGGAGATTGTACGGGTCCTGCTGTTTTGAAAACCTTCTTCCCCCCACGCAGGCTACCCTGTGAAGATAAAGCCGTTTGAATATTTTGGCAATCAGAGAAGGCGCCAACATAAATTATGGATACAGAAACTCAGAAGACATTCTAACAAATAGAATACTATGGAACCCATTTTTCAGCCACCATATGGTGTCAACAGAATGCCACTTTGTTTCTTTTGGGTAGCAGCTCATCACTAAAAAACTAAGCAGGCTGGGTTGTTGGTGTGATTTTGTTGTTTGTTGGTTGTTTTGGGTTTGGTTTTTTTTAGTGAGGAGGGAATCTGCAGTCATTATGTTGAAAAAATAATAAATTAAAAAATGGCCTCTTGCTTTACCGTCTTCTTTCATCGGTGCATATAAATAGGTATTTAGTTGTTTCCCTTTTCAAGGAAAACTGGGAAAGAGTCTGTCATTGAAGCACAGATGCATTAATTTTGTTATATATTTTCAGGTGTGAGAAAAGTCACTCAAAGTATTTTATAAGATTAGACTTGTTGCAGGTAATTTACAAGTTGTTTTCTTTAAAAGTCAAGCCTTGTCTCCATTTCAGTCACACAGTCCATGTATTTCCCTTGTATCCTGGAAGACTGCAATTGAAGATGACACCAGTTTTGATTTTTGGTGTTTATTTATGAAAGATGGTGTAAACTGAAGAATGCAAATACCTCCTAACCCAGAGAAGATTTTTTTTGCTTTGGCAGGTCTTCCTTCATAATATCATCTGGCATAAACCAAACTATTTCCTTCCATTAAGTGGAAAGTTTGAAAAATAGATCAGTTTTCACCATAGTTCCATGGACTTTTTATGCAACTTACTTAATTTTCCATTCCTTCTAAACTAACTCTAAATTAAATAGGTCAGTATTTGATTTTCCTCTATTGAAAATAGTGCAGCTGTTCTTGAAGTGCTACCCAAAAAAACCCTCCAGGAAAACAGTCTGTCCCGCTCTTTTCCAGAGTTTCTATACTCACATCTTCTTTTGCCAGCTATCCTGCAGTCAGGACATTAATTGATTCTTTGAGTGTGATTTTGGTCTCATGATGATAATTAGCTCTAACAGAGTGCCAGGTCACAAGCAGAACAATTCGAATTTGCCACAGACTCCATTTTTTGAATTAAATAAGTCAATGGTCTAGACAGGTACTGGTGTATTAGGACTGAAATCTGAAGTTGTTATACTTAATTTTTGGCTTTCCTGTGCCAAAGTAAATGTACTTTGTGAGATCTCTTGACACTTTCATTGTCTTTCATTGGATCTACTTTTCCTTCAATAATACCATATTTTATATAGTAAAAGAAAAAGATATCATGTAGAGATGGAATAGACCATACTCACAAGCTGTCAAATCAATGACCCTGAGTCCATTTACAATCATAGTAATTTGGCTCTGTATAGAAAAATACTAATTTGTCAACAGGCCTATGTGTCTTCTTCCTCACTCATGGAGAAATACATCATAAATATTGTCTTCTCCCTTTCCCAGGTAAGGCAGCAAATCATGAAGCATGTATGGCAACTTCTCCCCTCTTTCAAGTTAGCTTAATCTAGCAAAAAGTTTGTGTAACGATAGAACAAAATTGTAATCTGCCTTTGTAGGTAATGATTACACTCATAAAACCAGCAAAACTCAAAAATCAACCAGAGTTGTGCATTAGTCCAGTATTGACCTGGTTTCAGCTGGGATAGAACTAATTTTCTTTTTAGTAGCTGGTACAGTACTGTGTTTTGGGATTTAGCATGAGAATAATGTTGAAAACACTGATGTAGTTGTAGCTAACTGGTGTTAGCCCAAGTCAAGGACTTTTCAGTTTCCCACGTTCTGGCAGTGAGGAGGTGAGCAAGAACCTGGGAGGCAGCATGGCCAGGACAGCTGACCCAAACTGGCTAAAGAGGTATTCCATTCTGTAGAACATCGTGCCCAGTGCATAAACTGTGGGAAGCAGGCTGGGAGCTGCAGATCACTGCTTAGGGATGCACCGGGCATTGGTCAGCAGCTGGGGAGCAATGGCATTGTGCATCAATTTTCCTCTTGGGTTTTATCTCTTTTTCTCCTTCTCCTTACAATGATTAGTGTTATTTTTTACGTTATTACCTTTATTAGTATAATTATATTTTTATTATTAATGTATTTGATTTTCTTTCCATTAATAAGCTGTTGTTATCTCAGCCCACCAATTTTCCTCCCCACCAGGGGCTGGGAGGAGAGGGAGCAAGAAGTTGTGTCGTTCTTAGCTTCCACTACATGTATTTTACAAGTTAGGAGTGGCGTAAACCTACTAAACCATTCTTTCAAGACAAACTTTCTGGAATATTTTATCTAATGCATTTTCCAATCCAGTCATAAAAAGTTATTGACTCTGGGTGATTTCCTGAAGGGGATCTGTTATTAGCCCGGGATATATCACGGGCAGGAAAATCTTATTAATTTTTTCTTTTTTCTCAATGGGATATTTTTGGCAAAAATGACCATCAGAAAGTTTCTGTTGCTAGAGTGGATAGTCCTTTGTTTGGCTGGGGTTTTGTTTTTGTTTTTTGGTTTGGTTTGGGGTTTTTTTGTCTATTTGTTTGTTCGTTCTTTAATTTAGTCTATTTTTTCTTTTTTTTCCTTTCTTTTTTTTTTCAAATGTGAAATAAACTAAGTGAAAAACAAAATCAGACATGCTGCCTGTAAGCACAAGTTCACAGATATTCTGTCTGAAATTCATACAGTTCAGATCTGCTTGTCTGGTCACAGTTGTCTTTCTTCCATTAATGTCTGACTGCATAAGTATGAATTAGAACTATAAATAGCTGTTGATATTTATTATTTGTATAACACCATCAGTATGAGAGAGTGATTTAAAAGAAAAGTGTCATCATATCTGTGGCTACACAAGGTGACAGCAAAAAGTAATGGAGCCCTGACAGTTTTGTTTGAGTTATGTGCTGGCATACAGGAAGTACAAGTCTTTCCCCTAGGAAATTCCCTGCTATTGGCTAGGGATGGAGATAAAGTAGGGAAAGTCTAAAAAAGCAAGTGTGACAATGTGTATATATATAAATATATATCCATTGGGGAATTAGAGGTGGCTAAGTTGGGAGTGCTTAGAAGACTGAAAGATCAGTCCAGTTTAAATCAAATCTTTGCTGAATTAATTTATTCCTTAACAGCACACATGCTGATGTTTAATCCTTACACGTTATTAATCACTAAGGCCATACAAAGCTATTAGCTTTTAGTACCTACATCCTAAATCAGAGATGATTGCACACCACCACAGCCATATAGTTAACCCTGATGGCTACAGCCACTGATGATCGTGGTAGCTGACATCAGACTCCAGAGCTGGCTGATTAAAGAAGTCATAATTAAGTCAGACTTATCTTGTTCCACCCTGTGACAGTGTTGCTATTGCCCCCCTCCCTCATCTGCGTTATTTGCTCCTGACTGATTATCTTCATTTTTGGTTTGCCAGACATCTTCCTTGTGTTTAGCAGGATGATCTGTTTGCTATTATTTGAGCTTTCCTTGTTCTTTGTCTGGCAAATTGTCATCACTTAAATGTCTCCTACCAGCAGCTACATTCACCTTCTTGACTATTTCAACTTAAATTTCTGTCTATGTCATCACACTGCTACAAAATAGTTATAGAATCACAGAATCATAGCAGGATTTGGATTGGAAGGGACCTTATAAAGATCTAGTTCCAACCCCCTGTGCCTTAGGTAGAGACACCTTTCCCTAGACCAGGCTGATCATATACTTGTTCTCATTACAGTGTTTTAGTACGCTTATGTTCCGGGTTCAAAGCAAGCTTATGTTGATTATATTCTGGTAAGAGGTAGCAGGTACCTCTGCAGAAGTAATGCAGTTTGATCCCTCCCAAAGAAAGAAGGGAAGAAGTATTAATCTTATAATCTGACCTAAGATTCCCTACTCGAGATGTCCAAAAAGGATCTCACTCAAATTTACTTGCTTACTGAAAGACCTGACAGAGGATCCTGCGTCCCTAAGTCCTGTTCAGCAGTGAGCAACACTGACCTGGAACCAGTTGCTCTCTGTTAGCAGCAAACAAAACCATATGATTAGGCTTCCTACAAAGACAACTCAGAGAAGAGAATAAAGTTACATGAGATAAACCCAGATCTTGTTCTTAATCATGTTCTAATTTTTTTATAGAGTTGAGCAAACTTTAGAGCAGATGCAATTATTTTTTCAGCAATAATAACTGCATAACAAGGCTTCAGACAGCTCAAGGCATATTTTTTAGATGGTGTACAGTGCTGTAAATATTGCTGTTAGTTTACCATTTCACATCTAATAAAAATCCCTGTGCCTTATCTGGCAATTTATGATGTGAAGAGAAAAAGAAAAGGGTCTTTATGTGGCTACTACACTCTTTAAATTAATTTTTATAGTGCTCTCAGAAAGTTATTGTTATCCATTTCACCAACAGAGAAATGAATCATGGATAATGGGTAAGCACCTTTGTACTGTTTACACGGTTTCAGATTTAAAAGTTTACATCCTGGTAAGAAAGTATATCAACTTAATTAGGTGCTTTGAGTAATTTAGCCGAGTAAGTTGTTTGGTGATAAGTCCTTAGTCCTCAATCTTCTTCTGATTAAAAGGATGATTAATCTTCAGTTGCTTTAAAAGCCCTAAGCAACAAAGGATCCAACCACAGGGTTTGCTGATGTTCCCTTTTCCGTTTATATTCTGAGCATGGGAAGTAGGTGGAGACGAGCTGCCTGGCACTTTGTTTGTTGGAATATATTCAGTATTCCATAATTGCAACATTTCCTCATGTCATGCTTCAAGGGTGGGCAGTTTTATGTTATTCCCAGTTTTGATGTTATGCCAGTTGGTACAGCTCAGTGCATTTTGGAGCACTTTAAAATTAGAGTTCATGGAACAACTGGTTTTCATTTCAGTCCCTCCTTTCTCATAGTCTGTTACTTTCTCCTTGGTTCTGAAGTTCAATCTTTGTGTGGAATTGTACTTCTGCCTTTTGTAACACACATACACACACTGATACATAATCTCTCCACTAATAATTATGGATTTAAAGCTTCTGATCATTTTTTCTGTCTCTGGAGAAATAAACACCAGCTACTTTTCTTCCCTCTGCCCACTTTGTTTCTTAATGTTGGAATTTCTTTGGAATTTCAGGAGGTTCCTGCTGCCCTAGAAGTAGAATTTGCAGCTTGAACAATCCAGGAAAGCTGTTAGGAAAGCAAAAATCAGCACTCTGCACTTATGGAAACCATGAATGTCTCCCTAAGAGGGTTTCTGGAGGGTGTCAGGAAGAGTGCTACGTTCTGCTATGAAGGAGAAAGCTAACGTGGGGTCACCAAGGCTTTCTGTCCCAATTTGAAACCTCTCCAAGGTGGCAGTGTGTTCCAGCTATGCTTGCTGACACCACTGGTGTATTTACACTCCAGCAGCCTCTCAAGGTGTGAATGCAAATGATTCCAGGGGAGCAGAAGGGATTCCTCACTCACCTTCTTTACTGTCAGTCAGAAAGTAACAGTCAAGAACTAGAGTATTTGCATTCTAAAAGTATCAGGAGGAAGAATACAGTTTAAGCCCAAGCATCCCACTCCTGTCACTTTTCTCAGGGCAGGTAAAAATATCTCTGAGGTTCCTCACTTCAGATATACTCGGGTCTAGTAATTTTAAGTCATAGAATTTTATAACATATTTTCATGGACTGACTAGGCTAGTCCTTGTTTCACGCACTACATTTTAGTTCAACCAGATTAATTTAACCCATGTTTGTGGCTGGCCATATTTTAGACTGCCTTCAGCGTGCTACTTTACTAGATTTAAGTCAGCAGTGAATCAGAAACAAACTTTGGTCTGGCATTACTTAGCTTGCCCTCAGGTTAATGGCACTGCTTAGAAATATGTCTTAAAGAAAGTTGTCTAAAATGCTAGCTTGAGCAATTTTAACTTCTCTCCTTTGTGTAAGACTGCTCTAGGCTTACAGCAGTAATTACACTGAGCAGAAATACCTGCTGCCATGCTAACTCTGCACATGTGTGATGGTGGAAGGTCTGTGAATCTGTTTGGGATTTTTTAATTCATTATTTATTTGTGGGCACTTAGGACTCACTGTATATCTTCATCTCTCTCTTTTCAGCTCATTCTCCCTATTTCCTTATGTTCCACAAGATCCTTGGGATCTCCTTTTTCCTTATCCATTGTTTATTTTCCTCCACTGCTAAGCTTTGTCTTTCTGCTTTCCTGTTGCCTTCCCTGCCCTTATTTTTGGCCAGGTATTGCAGTTGACGCACACCTAATGTTTTCTGAATGAAAAACTATCCAAGAGGATGTCTCTTCCCCCAGTTACCTCCATTAACCAAGGAAAGAGGAGAGGGAATTAGTTAGGCCACTAAATCTGCAGGCTATTTCCTCATCTAATCTAGAAGATACTGCTGCTGTGGGAGAGAGACAACTGTGATTTTAGAATACAGTGAGTGTAATGATGATGTAACATCTTTGCTAAGCTTTGCCAAACAATCCCTCATTACATTTTCTTCTCATTTACTGTGTTTATCGTGGCATGCAGAGCATGGCAGAGGATTTGCCTGATTTAATGTCAGCAAGTCCAATGGGATCAAAACACTGCTATCCAGTGTTTTGCCTGTTTCAAGCAGGTCATGGGGAGTTAAACTACCTGAGCAGTCTCTTCCATCATCTCAGTTTGGACTGCTTCCTCTAAAGGAAACCTACACAAAATGTTTTTTCCTAGGCTAAACTTCTCTGAAAATTTCCTGCTTTCTGTAACTCAGCTGAGCACATACTTGCAGGGAAGTATAAAAAATGATTTTGAATTAATCCAATGTTTTCTTTCAAAAAAGAAAGTAAAAATATAAAAGCCAGCAATAATTCTTCTACATTAAGGTATACCACAGTCAAAAAATCATGGAATGACAGGATAATTTTAGAAACATTTTAGAGATCAACTGTTAGGTCAGAACAGATTTTTCTGGGCTTTATGTTGAAAACATAAAGAGAGGGAAAGCTCTGCATAGCCACTCTGGGCAACCTGCCCCACTGCAAGACAGTCATTAAAAAAAGGAAAAAAAACGCAGAAAACACTTTTTAGAAGTTCTTTATATTAATTTTGAACTTCTTTTCTTTCAATTTATTGTCTCCTATTCTCATATAATACCCCACTGTGAAGATCTTGGCTCCATCTCCTGCTTTTTCTACAGAGCTGCTCTCCAGTCCAACATGGATAGGCACAAGGAGTTTTTCCCTCCCAAATGCAGTTATTCACTTTTCTTTGGATCTTGTCCCATCATTGATGAATATTTCTTCTTACTCTCTTATATAGAGCCATAACATCTTCTGATGAGTGTGCTTGCCTTGCTTGTTTTCATCTTCTACTAGATTTTGCAAGGCACATCATGAACGATTACTCAAGTTCCTTGCACTTCTTGCTCTGGGACTTTGCACAAACAACTCGTTTCTCACATGCACCATCGTTTAGTGAGCAAATTTTCCCTTCCTCACCTTTTCCTTAGTGCCATCCTCATTAATCTTTTTCTAGTCTTCAGACTCTTTATTTTAAAGTAAGTTTTCTTCTCTTTCATGACCAGTCAACTCTTCACAGCCAAATATTATTCTCATTTCAAAAATCTCTTATAGGAAAGGGATAAGAGTTTTGTGACAATCTTTCTGATGTTACAATTTTTTTCAAAAGGTAAATTATTTTAAAGCTTACTTTTCCCCTCACCAGCTGTCATAGTTCCTTTCCACAGATAGTTAAATGATATGGGGAAAAGTGTCTCTGTTCCTTCAAATCTTTTTTTCCATCTTGTCCTTCTCAAAGTAGCATGGGTGAAGAACAAATCCAGCAAATTTTGGTTTTGACTGTCCTTTTGAACACATGAGTAGGCACTACAGTGGTGGCAAAAGCAAAACCTTGTTTGAAAGGCTCTGTAAATGTTCAGACTCTTTTCAGTTGTGGTTAGTGTAACCGTAATGTACTGACTATACCACTGATATTCAGCAGAAGCAATATAAGACTAATTTTCTTCAATAGTTTTGTTTTCTGATCCAGCTTTTCAATCTCCAGTTTTCAGGGTAAGGGGCATCTACATGTAACACTTCTTTCCTTTTGATAATGTTGCTCTTACAGAAAATGGGCCTTCTCACAGCTCTGGTCTACAGCTAAACAAAAAAGCTCACCAGTTCTGATACATTTCCTAGCTCTTTACAGCCAGTTCATATATAGTATTGTCACTTTTATTTATCTGAATCAGATGTGTCACCAGATTTAATCTCCTCTTCTTCTGAGATTTACATTGGGTTCTTATTCAGATTTAGGTTGTATTCCTAATTCCTCTGATAGTGTTAAAGTTTTAGTTACGCCCATCACTGGTACTGCCAGGTATTAAAAATTATTCCTACAATTCTTGCCCCATTATCTAGAATATCTGTTTTGCACAGGAAGCATTTAGAAGACTTCTCTTAAAGTACTGCTTTCCCAAGGGGATATTGAAGTACCTGATTTTAGTCAATCCAACCTAACAGGATCCAGTGTGAAAAAGAATATCTTGAATATGTCTTGCCACTAAGGACTCATATACAACTCGTAAAAATGAGGACAGCAAATGGATGTCCAACATATTATTCTCCTCATAGTCAAAAGGTGAAAAACATCCCACCGTAATGCAGTTTTCTGTGCTAATATCTAGGAATAAAAGCTTTTCGGAAACTCTCCAATTCTCTTTCCATTCCTATCACAGACATCAGTTGGTCCACTTTTATGGTCCCAGCACCTCTTCAGTGATGTATAGAGCTGTAGGCAGTGGAAGTCCTTTTCCACATCCACTGTTTGGGGCAATTTTTCCTGGCAGTACTGTTTCACACTTAAGTAGATTCCTTTTATATCCCACCAGTCTAACTGATAGAGAAATATTTTTACACTGTTAGCATCATGTTTTAGAAATACTTTTATTTTGCTCTGTCTGAAGATCTGTCTGTTACAATTTGTTCCACAGTCTACAGAGTCAAGCTAAGTGCTAGGATTCTGGTGCCAGCCTATTACTTTGGTATCAGGAGGGAAAGCAGAAGGGGAAAATAGAACCATACTGTAGAGTTTTTTTCTCCTTCAAAAAATACCCTTAAAAAAAAAAATCTATAAACATCTAAGTCCAGTTCCCATTTTGTAAAGAGTTCCCTGAGGATTTCTCTGCTTGTGGTAAATTACATTATTGCGTGATGAGCCATAAAGGAGCAAAAGGGTGAACAACAGTGATTGCTGCTCATTGTTTTGTCTCACTTTTTCTTGTACCACTGGCAAGAGTCAGAAGACAGACTGAGATTTAAGAGAATTGCTAAATTATTGTATTGCCCATAGAGTTTGTTTGCTGCACTAGGTGATTCATAGAATCAATGCTAATAAGTAAAGTCTTGTTCTTGTTCACTCTCAATTTAAAAGAAAATACAGACATGGTCATAGACAAGAAGTTCGGTCTACCAATTTTATTTAAAATAGTGCAACAAGTCTCTGCAATCAGCAGAACTGCTGCAAAAGAAGTACCAGACAATTACTCATCCAAACAAAACAGAAGCAAGGAAGAAAGTCAATTTGTTTACAAAGTAAGGGATGTGACTATCCTGTAATAAAGTCCCCTTCCAGCAATAGCTTAAAGTGATAAAGTTTAGAATCTATAATAAAAAGCCCTATTATAAAGCTTAGAAACATTTATAGCAGGAAGAGGACAAATTAATTCTCAGCAAAATGTTATTATATTTCAGTAAAATCTAAGTATCTAACTTCCTCTCCCTATAATCTAAAAAGTCAAAAGAGGAATGCTAAATAATGAATGCCATGAACTCAGCTGACTGCCTCTTTCCAATAGACCTATGGATGTGGCTATCGTTGTTTAAATCTTAAGACAATTTATTGACTTGTATGAGACCTCATGGGTACGGTTGTGATGGATAGAATTTTCTTCCATGTGGTGCTGTTCTTTGCTTTTGTAACTAAGCAAGTGCTGATAACACACTGGTATGTTTTGACTGTGGTGGAGCAGCCCTTGCACAGTGTCAAGTTTGGTTTTTTTCTTCCAAATTTCCCCCCCTGTAAGTGTGTGTAATGAGTTGACCCTGGCCAGAGACCAGGCACCCACTAAAGCCACTCTCCCTCTGCAACTGGACAGAGGAGAGAAAAAAAACCAGCTAAGGATTCATGAGTTAAGATAACAGCTGGGAGAGGTCAGATACTGGTTACCTTCACAGGAAAAACAGACTCAAAGTGGGGATAGTACTTATATTTATTACCAACAGGATAAGGGCCAAAGAATGAGAAATAAAACAGTCTTAAAAACACTTTCCCTCCACCCCTCCTTCCATGTTCTCCTTCCTCCCACCCAACGATGCCGGGAGATGGAGAATGGGGTATGCAGTCAGTCGTTGTTTCTGCCACTGCTCAGGGAGGGTAGTCCTTCCCCTGCTCCCATGGGGTCCCTCCCACGGGAGACAGTCCTTGATGGACCTCTCTGGCGTGAGTCCATCCCACGGGCAGCAGTTCTTCCCAATCTGCTGTCCTGTGGGTCACTCCTCCAAGGAGTGCAGTCCTTCACAGAGGAGCTGTACCGGCGTGGGTCCCCCATAGGGGCCACAAGTCCTACCCGGGAAAAACCTGCTCCAGGGTGGGTTTACCTCTCCACGGGCTCCAGGTCCCCAGCAGGACCCTGCTCCATCCTGGGCCTCCCACGGGGTCACAGCCTCCTTCATGCATCCACCTGCCCCAGCACGGGCTCCTCCATGGGCTGCAGGGGGGTCTCTGCACCCCGATGGTCCCCCATGGGCTGCAGGGGCCTCAGTTCTGGTGGCTGGAGCACCTCCTGCCCCTCCTTCTGCACTGACCTTGGTGTCTACCTTGTTGTTCCCATGTTCTCGCTCTGCTCTTCTGGCTGGAATTTTTCATTGTGCAACAACCTCCTGTTCTTAAATATGTTATCACAGAGGCGTTACTGTCACTCCTGACTGTCTCAGCCTTGGCCAGCGGCAGGAAATCCATCCTGGAGCTGGCTGGCATTGGCTCCATGGGACAGGGGAAGCTTCCAGCAGCTTCAAACCGAAGCCACCCCTGTAGCCACACACATCCCCTCCTCACCCCCTGCCCCACCATTTGCAAAACCCAGGAACAGAAACCCACTATAGTGTGTTAGGGGCACAAAATAAGCTGGGAGAGGACATGACCAGGAGAGTTGACTCAAACTGACCAAAGGGATATTCCATGCCATATAATGTCATGCTCAGCAATAAAAACATAGGGAGCAGGTTTTGGGGAGGAGGTAGACATTGCTCAGAAACTGGCTGGGCATCAGTCTTCCTGTGAGAGGTGGTGAATCATTGCCTTTGCAAATCTTGTCTTGTTCTTTGCCCTCTCTTCTCTTTTTTGTCTTTCATCTTTCTCCTTCTTTAACTTATTAAATGAGGTCTTTTTTAGTCTTCCTTTCCTATTGTTTTCCGTGTCCCACTGCAGGAGACAGGGAGTGAGCAAGTGGTTGTGTGGTGCTCAGCTGCTGCCTGGGGCTAAGCCACAACATATGTCTGGAGAACTGGCTCTAGTATAGCTAGTTTGCCAGTGAAAGTAGGCTAAGTCATCTTGTTATTCACTAAACTCACAAATCTATTTTTAATCCTTGGTCATCTTCTGCTGATAATTTTTGATGTAGAAGAGTGGCTGTAGCTATTCATTGTTGAGTCATTCATGCACAAACATTTTCAGAAAAAGCATGGGATCAATAGAATCAATTATTATAATTAACTGGAAAAGAGAAGAATCTCAAGTGATCTAACACTGCAGCAAGGCATATTTTAGTTGGCTATTAGGAAAGTTTTTATCTCAGGATGGAGTTTACTGTCAATAACAATAAGGAAATCAGTCTGAATATCAAAATTGCTTCAGACTTTAATAGCTGCATTTTAATGATAAAATATGATTCATAAAATGGCGCATTAACACACCCTAATCATTATTAGACAACTAAGCCTCTAGTGGAATTCCCTCTATTCTGGGTCAGGGGTCTTTTTCCTGGGGTGGATTGTGGTATTGCTGTTTGCCAGATCTCTTGCATGTCCTTGGATGCATCAAATACCCATTCATAAAATCACGGCTTTATGAGTACTTAATAGTATTTTGGGGAAAGCTTGTGAAGTGAAGAGATATTATGATGATGGAAGCTGTATACATTCTAAAGTGATTGTTTTTCTGTTTGACTTTCACTTCTTTTTTTTCCCTGAATAACCCTGAGTTCATTTTTAAGGCATTACTTTGTTGAAGTCACTGGGAGTTTTGCTTGCACAGGGTCTAGATGACTGAGTAGGCTCTGAGTGATGAGGGACTGTTTGGCAATTACTTTTGAGGCATGTCATTATGCTGAATATCATCCAAACTCAAGGCTATGTCTGACTCATTAGATTTGTGGAAGGTTTTTTTGCCATGGCACAACACAGCATTTACATTCAAGACACAGCTCTTGCTGTCACTCTACTTTAACCACATTGTATCATGTTATGTTATTTTGATAAAAGGTGGTACTATTGTTGAGATATTCAAGGTCTTGATAAGCAAATGATTCAGTGCAAACTGTTAAAATGTGTACTGTATAATGGGGGGACATGACATTGGTGAATTGTTTCCTTTTAAATCATTAACTGTCCATTAGTGAGACAGTTTAATTAAAGCTTTAAAAAGCTAGGCTATTGCTGAGAATCAGTAAAGAATGACAGTCAAATGGAAATGGATCTGAAGCAAAATATTTGCAAGACATACGACATCCAGAGAATATGCCCATCTGATCCTTGAGTTTTTCAACCTTTTCCTCCAAAAAGGCACTGTCAGACCTCAAGCTGTCTTCTATCACCTCGTGCAGAGGTATTTAGAACACAGGGGATGGTCATCTGTCCAGTTGGAAGATGCAGAAGAAAGTAAATTTTTTAATCAGCCTTTACTCAGCCCTAGTGACACCCATCTGGAGCTCTCAGTCAAGTTACAGGCTCCTCAGTGCACAAGAAACATGGACATAGTGGAACAAGGCTAGTAAAGGTCCACAACTTAATTTGGGGCTTGGAACATCTGACATAAAAGGGAGAGGCTGAAAGAACTGGGATTGCTCATCCTTGAGAAGAGAAGGTTCAGGATAAGACTTTATCAATGTGTATAAACACCTGATGGGAGAGTAAAGGAGTTGAAGGCAGGCCCAGCGGTGCCCAGTGAAAGGATAAGGGATAATTAACACAAGATGAAGCACTGGGAATTCTATTTAAATGTAAGAAAAAAATAAGGAGTTTCTTTTTTTGGGTTTGGTTTGGGTTTTTTTGTTTGCTTGGGTTTTTTGATTTTGGAGTTTGTTTGTTTGTTTGTTTTTACTCTGAGAGCAGTCTTTGACAAGTTGCCCAGAGAAGTTGTGGACTCTCTGTCCTTGAAGGTATTCAAACATGGCTTGATGTTGACTTGGCCAGCCTGCTTTAGCTGATCCTGGTTTGAGTAGAGGTGTTGAACTGTGCGTCCTCCAGAGTTGTTCTACAGCCCTAGCAGTTCTGTGATACTTTGATTATTAATATAAAAGACTTTCTCAATGTCTGTGTAGCAGATTCCCAGCTGCACTACAAAAGTGCCTTCCCCATCCTTCTCTCCTGTGTATATCTATTTAATCACTACTTATAACATTAATAAAACCTACTAAGAACCTAACTGATTGCTGAAAGAGCTGTGAGCTATGAATTCAGTTCCCACTCCTTAAAAGAAGTTCCAGGCAGATATCAAAAAAATTTAGTATACTTTATTATCAGCAGCATAATGTGGATGTACTCAGTGCCTGAAGTGGAATGTCCATTTCTGGTAAGGAGAAAGTAGTGCTTCTATCCTGGCTTTCCCTGTCACAAAAGAGCTCCAATTTATGTCAACTGTGCTGGTGGCTTTTGTGCTACAGACACCTGTCTACCCTGTGCCAGAGAGGCATCAAATCACTTTAATTAAATTTTCTCGAGGGGGAGTTTAGCAGAGCAGGATGTAATTACCCAGATAGGAATTTTATAAGAACATTGAACCTAACATCTTCTGCTTTGAGTAAAAGTGTCATTGGATGTTTAATGAAACAAAATGGTCAGGGACCTATGTTTTAATTTTCTTCTAAAACATAGTACTTCATTATTAGTCAAAAATACTGGCTTAGTGAAGAAAGTGTTAACTAATGGACTATCAACCCTGCTTCATTTAGCCTTTTGTCCCACTGCAGCACCTTCTTGACTCATTTGTGAGAGGTGTTTCAAAGCAGCAGGTCAAACCTCACATTTTAAGGTAGCTGAACATGAACATAGTCATGAAAACGGTAAGATTTTAGGGTTTTCTTGTGAGAAAAACATGTTTGTTTTAAAATAATTTTTGCTTCTCACAGGAAATTCTTTCACACAGAGGGATTGTTGTCTCCGCTTAGAATTTATGAAAGAAAAGTAAATCTTCCTCACTAAAATAGAAAAGTGAGGGGTTTTTTCAGAATTCATTTATATGTCTATCTACAGTTAATTTGGGCTGCAGCTTGGGTTACAAATTGATTTATCTAAGAATATCACTTTGTTTATGCATTTGCAGTTGTCAAGTGATATATGAATTAGGCAAAGTACATGCAGAGTAATTGTGTCTCTCAATGCCAATACAAGGTGTCCTTACAAATCAGAAGAACCATGTTCACAAGGAATTCAGTCTAAAACAGACCAGAAGTGCCTGCAAAATACTAGGGAGATGTCCAGTTGCTCATGCTTTTCCTTCTGGTCTTTCGCTCTGAGACAGTAAATTCAATGTAAGCTTCAAAGGTCACACTTAAATTTAGCAGGCCAAAACTATATCATCAGAGCTGAGATTGCTGGGATGAACTGATAAACATAAAGTTTTGGTTTGTAGGACTCTCTTGGCATAGCAAATTAGTGGCACAAAGTCAGATCAGACAAGATAATGTCATGGCTCTGGCAGGCTGGAACCACATAACTGCAGAAAAAATTGTCTTCTTGTCAGATTGGAACTCAGCTAAAAATAATGCATTTGCCCTATGAATTGCTTCCTTCCTGAGAAAGGAAGAAGTATATGATAATCAAGCGTTCTAGCCTGTCAGATTTTGACTATCAGGTTGCATGCAGTCCTGCACTGGCTCTACTCAGTCCCCAAACCAATGCAATGATTGGGTTTTTAGGCTCCCTCTCACTTTCTGAAATTTAGTATGTTTCACCTCCAAGTCTAAAACCAATAAAGTTTATTATGCTGGGAAAGGAAAGGGAATTGGGCATCTTTTTTTCTTTTCATCTAATTTTTTCCAGACCTGGCAACGAACAAAATTGAGATTAAGGTCAGGTCAAATGTTTTGCTTACCTGGGACAGAGCCCCGTGTCAGCACTGCATGTATAGCAGTGAGAAAGATAAATTGTTAGCTTCAGAAATCACCCCAGTTCTTTGACAAGAATTTTTCAGAGAGTCAGGTGTGTTTCCCTGAGACTGAGGTTCCAGGTTATTGATGAATCCCAAATATGAGACAGGAAGACCTCACCTTACTTCCCGTCCTTCCTATACGATATGCACATCCATAGAAATGTTTGGCAGGATCTCAAGCCCTGTTAATTTCATGTTAACTGACACAGGGATAGGGACAGATCCACATTTTCTATGACTTCTGACCCCTCACAAGGGATCCTGAGATCCTTTACCCTTAGCACGTTCCTTAAGTGCTTGAGTTAGATGCACTACTGGAGTTAGAAATTTTTGATGTAATTGGGGCACAGATCATAATCAATTACTATTAATTCCTATATCAACATTAAGAAAGGCAAAAAGAAAATACACTTTTCTAATAATTCTTCTAAAATTAATTAGTTCTACCTGCACATGTAAATATTGAAGATTTAATGAAATTTCTGACAGATCCCTCCAAGCTTCCAGGCAATTTAGAATAAGTAAGAGGGAGAAAAGAGAGATGTGGGAAATAATAGATACCATTTCTGAGCAATAGACTTACAAAATATGTCTGGCAAAGAGATTATCAATAAACATAAGGTATTTTAATAGTGACAAAACATTCAAAAGATGCAGTTTATATTGCTGATAAGTAGCAGTACTCCATCTCTTTCTTCCTTCCCCATCTAACTTCTGAGCATATCAACAATAGCTGAACTCTTCAGTCCTTTATATTCAAATGAATGTTTCCCACCAAAATATTTATTCAAATGGGAATGGTAGTGATTTTCAGATTGTCACAGGCAGAGTGGAAACAGAAAGATAAATGACTTTCTCACATTACTTCAGTGTTATTGTTATCATATACTGTGTGATGTTCCCTCATTATCTGTTGGTACACAAATCCAAGCAATGCATAATTTCTGAACCAAAAGTAAAATAGCAAAACATTTTTCAAGATGTTTTCAGCATTTTTAGATTTAGATGAAGAGAAAAATGTGCCTAACCCTGGCTGATAATAGACATTAAAATTCTGAACATGTACATAGGCTTGAGGAAACTGAACAGACAAGCAGCCAAATGCTCTGTTGAGTTCTGGTCCTTTTGTTCCACTCAGGTTATGTAAAATGGAGAGATTCTAATTTAAACAGCAATGGAGGGGTATCATTGCTGATAAAAGGATGGGATTATGGCCTCTGCTCTAATGAATACCTCCCTCCATACTGAAAAAATGCTATTTCGTGAGAGGAAGGGCACTGTAGCAAAGCAGAGCTATACCTGAACTTTCCTTCATCTTTCCTGCTCTCACAGTGGAGGCCACCATGGCACACATGTTTAGGTTGTGTAACCAACTTTCAAAATGAAAGAACTGACCTGCTGCAGAAAGAGATCTATCCCAATACAATCCCAATCTGAAGTTTTCTTTCTTTCAGTGTAGAAGACGTAGATTCATTCATGTGAGAAGGGGCGGGGGATAGAAACCAGAACACTATAAGGTTAGGAGGAGATTTTGGAATTAGATTTTACTTTCAATGATACTTTCTTTGTTTAAATTGTAAGCGAATACAATGAGATATAGGAAACCTGGGAAAATATATATAACAGAGGCAATTCTTACATCTCACTTTATTTGGTTGTGGAAGCACAGGTTCTTTATCTTCCAGATTTTTCAGAAAGATATATGTAGTTAGATTACTGGTAGCTGATGGAGTTAATTTAGTTTAGAGTTATACAAAATTTTTAGGCCTCTAGTGAATTCCTAAAACCTACAATTTTAGAAAAGAAGAGAAGAAAATAAATGCATTTGGGGATTCCATAAGAGGAGACTGTTTGCTTAAACCTGAATTTCAACAAAAATTTTATACAACAAACCTACCAATATTCCTTCTGCTGACTTCCATCTCGAGAAGACAAACACTGACATAACGAAGGAGCACATTAATAAATGATGTTGAAGTGACATGTGTTTAGGGATTCAGATGTCACAGAAGAATGTTGCTTGATCTTACATAGATCAGTAGCTCCTGAACTGACTTCTAAGCTAATTATTGTATTTATCATCTATCTCCATCCTGGTCTCTAATATCTCTTGAGTCGACACAATGAAATGCTTTCTGTTGGGGTTCAAAAAGAACTACATATCTGTTAGATGTTACACATTCCCTTTTTCAGAATTCTTTGGGGTTTTTTTTAACGTGTTGTTCTGCTTTTTTCCTTACTAAAATATGTAAATAATCATGTTTATTTTTGTGGTTTTCCTACCTGCCTTTAGAGATAATGATGTAATACGGTTCTGATGAAACATACAATGTAAATGTTCTAAAGAAAAGAAATGAAGAACATCAAACAAACTAGACAAGATTAATTCAGATGGGTAACCTTAACTTCAGCTCATTCCTCAAATCGGGTGCATGAGTGAGGTCTAAGTTAGGAACTTAATTTTCTGAGTTCCTTCAGTAGAAGTTAACAGCTCAGTATTTCTGAATGGCCTTTTCATATATCTAAGATATGAAATGCCTGTATAATTGCCCCCTGTAAGGATAGCCTAAGGAACTTGCTTTTTCAGGCAACTAAAAATGCCTGATCAATAATGCAGTCTTGGCTGAAATCCCCAGATATCCAGCTGTGACCTGGTTTTTGGGGCATTTTTTTCCTTTTTTTGCCTTTATTTCATTTTAATGCTTTAGCAGTCTTTAATCTGTAAAAGAATTTTAACTTCCATGTGGATCTCTTCAGGCATCTAAATGCCATATTTTGGGAGGGATATTGGAGCTCCCCAAAAAAGACAAATAAAGTACTTATGACTGCAAATGTATTTTAATTTGTAAGATAACCCTTTATCTATTTGGGGTTTTTTTTATTTGTTTGTTTGAGAAACCGCAAAAATCATGGTAGATCAGGTCCAAACTTTCAGAGGAAAAATAGTAACCATAAAAAGAGAGATATTTTCTGTCCTTACTGGAGTGTTTTGTAATTTCCTTTTAAAATTTTAATTTAAGCAGATGTTTCAGGTCCTGAAATAATTTTGAATGACCTTTATTTTTCCTCAGTATCCCTTTTTCAAAACTATTGATCCTTTCAAGCTAAAAGTAGTATGCAAAAAGGCCTTCCACAGTACGTTAAGTGCTTTCTATTGACTACATTGAAATAAAAAAAAAAAAAAAAACAAAAACATCCTCTGCAAGTATTTTGAAATACCTATGTCTGGACTGTATCAGCACAGAACTTTTGAAGCTGGAACTTAAAAATCATTCATCTGAATTTGAGGCAGCTAAAATTTAGAAAAATCAAGATTTTTAGCTTTGTTATACTTCAGAATATAAGGAAATTTACAATTAATTGTGATAAGAAGGAAAACTCCTTGTGGGTAGGTTGTTGTATAATTTAAATTTTCTGAAGTTTCTGACCAACATCTCTGAATTCTGTCATGAGCATGACAGGGTACATCAATTTTTATTAATTTCTGAAGTTTCCATTTCTACCTTCACTGAAAGGAAAGCAATGCAACATATCCCCCTAAGCTGTGTCCATGAAGAGAGTATTCACTGTATCAGCCAGCAAAGAGTACCCATATTCAAATATGTCTCCCTTTTCTTATAAGTAGCATTTCTAGTGGTAACAGTTAATTCTTACATCTGACAGTCTTCATGGACTTTCACTTTCTTCACAGTCTTATACTTCAGACTAATTCAATTTATCTTGTCCATTTTACTCAAACAACTGAAACAGATCTATGGTAAATTAATGTACTATAGATAATTTGGAATGCAGTGCAAGAATTCAATGCACACCAGCACTACTGTATTACCTAAGGATATAAGATTTTAATTTAAAAAGTTAAAGGTCCATAAATCACACTCTATCTACACTTGTCAACATTTCTGACAACATATTTTAACATCTAGAATTATTTCCTTCTTTATCACATAAGAGATTTTAGTTTAACTCCACTTTACCCTGAAAAGGAATGAGGGAGCCTAAAGCAATAAGAAAAGGGAAGAGAATGTAAAGGGAGAAGAAAAGTAAAAACAGCACCAGGTACTCACTGAAGACATTCCCAGAACATGGTGAATGAGCAATGAGAAAATAACCTTTTTGGGGTATTTTTTAGTTTATGCAGATAAGGCATAATGAGATACAGGATGAGATATAGGATTGAGAGTGCATGTGCACGGCATGGCAGAAGATAGGCTGGTAACAGCACCTCTGACAACCCAAGTTTAGGAGAGCCCGCTATATACTCAAAAGCTTGAGGGCAAAATGATGACCTCGCTCGTACTTGGGTCTGTAAATAGCAATTACAAGTGACTAGCAGAAGGACAATATATGAACAGATGAATTAACTTGTGACTCAAATCTGGAAGGTAGTCACGGTTTATTATGTTGTCCTCCTTTCTATCTCAAGGGCACACTTTAAAGCCTACAGCACGCTCTGTGTTACCATGGCTATCTCCTAACAGCAGTAAAAAGCAGGTAGTTCAAAGCCACCTTGCAGATGTCTCCGGTACATGACAGTCAAACAGACAGTCTTGGTGTAAACATAACCTAACAAACTGCTACAAAGGGTAGCAAAAAAGGAGGTGTGGAAATTTCAGTAGGAAAACAATAATTTATAGGAAAAAATGCTTTTTCTTCTCAATTTAAAGCTAGAATCTCAGGAAGTGAAAAGATACAAGAAAAGCCTTCCTAGTTATACTCTGTGATATGAACAGGAGTTCCAGCCTTCAATATCTTTTGTGCTTTGATTCATTTTTCACTTAAATATGCTCATATGTAGAACCAGAATCGTAGGAAAATTTCATGACAGCCAAGAAAAGATTTCACAATAGTGTTCTTGTCATCTGCTTCTCATCCATCCTCTCTCAGCACACCCTCTCTTAGCCTCCCAAGCATCTCCCTGCAGCCCAACACTATGACTTCTCCCACAAGCACATGCCACTGTAGTCTTAGTTCCAGCCCCACTGGGGAGGAATGTGTTTATCCCAAGCAAGAAATAAAAAAATCTTTCAGGTTTTAAACCACTCTGCTCTCCTTTTGTATTGAACACTCCAACTGTGAACTGCTTAGAGCCCTCTATCTCCTAAAGCCAACCCTTCCTGTGCAGCCCCCCTGGGCTTATTTCTTGACACTGTCCATAGCTTTGGAAGAATAAGCGACACAGCTGCGTGTTTCTGTCACTTCACACTTCTGCCTTCCCCCATTTTCTATCCTCTCTTACAGAATTTTTTTTTTATAGTCATGTACCTCTCACACAGCTCCTTCTGGAATTTTGGATATTAGTAAGTGAGAGGAGGGACAAAAACGTCAGGAAAGTAGAGGTACTACTGCACTAGATGTCTCCAAGCATTCATGCCTGCAAATGCAATAAAGTAGCCAACAAACCAGAGATGCAAATTCAATGCAGATAATATATCAACATTTTAGCAACACATAAATCAAAATGAATACAAAAGCAAATAACAATAACTAAATTAGTAATGTTTTTAACCTGCCATTTACATGAACCACTGTTCATTGCAGTTTGAAAAGCAAAGTATAGTTGCACCAATGTATGATGGTAAGTACTTTTTTCACAGAGTATACACCTTCTCATGGATTATTTTCCACTGAATTCTTTTTATGATGGGATTTATCCCACCTTATTACGGTGTTTTGAAACTGGGCAGCTAATTTTAGCCAGCTGAAGAGAAGAGGAGGTACTTTCAGCAAGCAATTTTTTCCACCTATTTGGGCTGTAAGGAAGTGGCATTGTGGAATTACACTGCTAAAATCTCTTCAAAGGTGCTGAATGGAGGGAAATTAAGCTATTTAATATCTTATATATTTAAAAAAAAATGCATCAGACTCTTTCACATTACTACAAGCATTTTTTTAATTTCTTTTGGGACAGCGTAGAGGGTAAGGAAGTTGATGACAGCCCCTCTGTGGTTATTGATCTGTTTCCATGTAAGTTTGTTGAAGCAAGGTGGTTTTTTTCATTAAAGAGAAAAGTAATCTTGTATTTTATTACTCAGCACCTAACCTCATACAAAACACAAAATTGGCCTTCAGAAATTAAAAAGTGCTACTCAGTACTTGTTTTTTTCCCCTTGATGTTCATGTTGTAAATGTGCTTGAATTCAAAGTTGTTTCGTTGCAGTTTCAAGCCACTGGCTTTCATTGTGACTCCAACACTAGAAAACTTCAATGTATTTTCTCCCTTTGAAAAAACCTACACAGTGTGATCCAGAAACTCTTATCATTCTTATGGATAATTTAAATAGCCTGAGCATTTTAGTAGGTCTGTAACTTTATTCTCCAGCTTCTGAATGTTTTATGAGTTTTTGTTCAGAATTTTCTTTCGTTTTAGTAATACATTCAAAACATGAACATTGCTACTGAAAAAAAATTCTGAGTTTTGTTGCAATAATTTCTCCTGCATATAGTTATAAAATTATATATATTCCAGACACAACTTTGGTTAATGAAGCATTGCATGTTTTTCCAATGTAGATGATTTTTCTGATGTTATCAACATTTAAATACTTTTTATTTTCTTGGCTTTGTTTTTATTAATAGTAATGATCTATCCTCTTGGTTAGCTCAGGTACTTCATGTATCTAAAAATAAGAGTACTTTGAAGTTTGCGAAAACAGAAGTTTCTTGATATTGAGTGTGTCACCCAATATCTTCTTCTGCAATAGTATAGAAAAATCAGCTGGGAGTTTCTGTTTTATCAATATATGTTTAGGATATTCTCCATGATGGGTGTGTTCCAGTGATGACCTCTTTGCTGTGCTCCCAGATGTTCTTGACTCCCAGTAACTTGATCTCATTTTACCTGTGTGTGTGTTAACTGTTTGATTTTTGTATTTGATCACTGAGTTGATCACAGGATTTATTTTTTTTCTTTTCTGCTTCTGTTTAACTTTCTGGAGGAGGGCATGAAAAGAAGATAAAGGATGGTGGATACTATAGTCAAGTCGTAACATTGTCAAAAGTAATGGTATCCACTTGCTCAGAACACTGGAAGTCACTTTAATCCTCATTTACCTTTGTGGACTGTCTGTGGAATTGTGTCCTGCAATATGTTGCAATAAATGTTACAATAATTCATGAATCAGTGACCCATGTCGGGATGAAAGTCATCTCACTGAAGAGCAGTCAAGTGTAGGTGGACATTTGTTCCCCATTAGCCATTTATGCTCCCACTACAGTATTTGAAGACAAAGACAAGAGCATATCAGTTGGTGTAATTCAGATCACCTTCCTTACATGCCTCTTTCAGAAAGGGAATGAATAATTGTCCAAGGCATCTGTCTTGTCTATAAGAAGAGCCTCACTGATCATCTTACTCTGGATACCCAACTTTTAAATTGCTGACTTCAGCCTTGCTATCTGGGATTCGTAGTTATAGACTTCAACTAAGAGTTTTGCTTAGCAAGTGATTCACATATTTCCTTTTACCTCATTCTGAAGCAGAGACAGAAGTTTTGGGACTAATTTTTCCTGTTAAGCTAATTAGTGCAATTAACATTCCTATCCAGACTACTGACATCAGGGCCCAGAGTCAAATATTCTACAGAACAGTTCATTGAGAGGTACTAACCTGTCTCTTCTCATCTATAAAGCATCAGTGAGCACTTTTACTTTGGGTTGTTCTGTCTGTGGTCAAAAACCATGTAGTTATAAAAGTGATCTCATTCACAAGCTGAAAGAAAACTAAGGTAAATAAACATCCTCTGCTCTGAATTGGCCTCAGGTTACAGTCAACCTAAGAAATTACAATAAATTATGGGTATGCAAAACAGTTGTTGATATTCCAAACTCAGTTAACTGTTAATCACCTCAGCAAACTTGTTGGCTTGCTTTGCATTCCAGTACAATTACATGTGTTAGAATTCCCCTAAGCATGCTGTCTTCACAGCCTAATTTATTTTTATGAATGTCCCAGGGATGCTGAAGACATTTTGCTGAACTTTGTTAACACAACTTGCTGTCAACCTGGTGCATTAATGGAAATAGTTCCACCTTTCTGATATTCTACCGACATTTAATTTCAAAAGCACAATTAATATATGCAATGTTATTGTGTCTCTCTCTCTTTTGTAAGCCAGTAAACACTAACTTGGGATTTATTAACTGCTAAAAGCAGTAGACATTCAATCAATACAGTATACTTCTGGCATGTGAATGTGGCAAGAGCATAATCAATCTTTTAGGAAAGATGTAAAACTTAAATCCTGACTATCTGAGAGGTGTAAAATCTTAGAACATTGTTTCATTGTGTGTTTTTTTGGTTGGTTTCGGTTTTGTTGTTGTTGTTCGGGGGCGGGGTTCTTTTTGGTTTTTTTGTTTCTTTGTTTGGGGAGTTTTCATAAACTAGAATCAGTGAAAAAAGCAGATGCATTGGTCACATTTTGCATGGCAAAGTACCGTAGTTGCATCACAAATACATGACCACAATAAAATACAATTGCCATAACAAAATACCATAACCATGTTACCCAGGGATCTTGTACTTGAATTCACAGCCTTCTGTCATGTGAAACAGAGTAAAGTCTTCATCAGCTGCAGCACTTCAAAAATTTATAGTCATATCTAGTGGGTAGTTATCAGGCAGCATTTGGGTGGCCCAACACTCCATTCTCTAGAAGTCAATAGAGCATAAACACTCGCTAGTAGATTATATTGTGTCAAGTCCAATTTGGAAACCTGTTTTCATCCTAAATTCATGCAGTGTTTTCAGCATCAGGATCTCCATGTTTTTCTCTTGAAAATCTAGTCTTGTTATTGTGCTTTAAATAACACGAGAATCATTTGTAATAAAATAAGCTAAATAAATATGACATTTTGGTATAAGCATAAGACATTTTTTCTGTATTTTGATTACCACAGGTTGAAATGATATTTCCAAAAACATATTAATGGTCCAGATTAAATATAATATGTTATCAGTTCATTTTCTGGAAGAAAATGTTTTATTACGGATGATTATTTTTTAAAGAATCTTTTATTTGAAGACTGAATGACTCTCCTGAAAAGTGAGCACTTTGTCCATGAAAGTATAAGATAAAACTTCTTTTTCTGAAAAATGCTCAACACACAAGCAAAAAAGCTAGACCTTCAAAATGAATGTTAGTCAGTCTCTAACATAATTTTTTGTGTGTTTTCTAAAATTTAATCTTAGAACGAGAAATAATATTCTTAAAAGTCAGCTGCTTAGAACTGAATATGACAACTGATAGCCTTCTAATGAAAACTGTATTTAGCTGGGTGTGCTATGTCATGCTACTTAACATTCAGCAGCATCTGGATAATAATGCTGGCCAATAACAGACTCCTACACAAATGTGTCACTGACCTGAACTTTGTTGTTTACCGTGAAAGTCTCACTGGCTTGAAGTTTGTTGTTTACTATGAAGTAAAGTGGGTTTTTTTGGTTTTTTTAGTTGTTTGTTTTGGTTTTTTTAATGCAAAACTTTTGACCAAACAGTATGCTTAATCATTTGTGATAAGCATCTACTTCCCTGCACCATTTAATGATTTCATTGAGAAATTAAAAGCTTTGGTCTAGACTATCTGATCAGAATAACTCTCCCACAATGCACCACAGCTGAAGTATATCACACATCCCACTCAGGGCCCCACAGAATCAGTAAGAGATTCACCCCATGCAAGATAAAAAGACATAGGCATAGCAGTATTTTGGCAGTATCTATATCTTTCCTGAGTATGTTTTACTGAAGAACTTTGAGTTCTTTTCTTTTCAAAAATAATAATTGCCTTCTATTATTTTTTCTATGTAAAATGAGTTTTGTAAGGAAAGGCACGGTTGGTCTGCTGGCACAAGCTGTTGAGAACCAGACATTCCTCTTCTTCATCAGCACAATGCCATCTGCCACAGGCAGGAAGGCAGAGTTGAAAACTGAGGAAGAAGGAAGAAGTCTTTTCCAACAACAAAGATATTCATTAGGTCTCTGATGATGTCCATTCAGTATTCTCTAGTTCTGGTCAGGAAGACAGTCAGACTGTTCAAAACCTAATGTATTCCTAGAAAAAGAAGTGCATTAATTTTCTTTCCCCTTCATAATATTACAATTGGTTCATGTGTACTTTTGAAGACTGAGAAGCTCTGAGAATAGTGCAAAAAAGTGCATATAATAACATTTTTGAGTCAAGGAACACCAAGGTGTTTCATGTTTCAAATATTTGAGGGCATTAAGGAAATGTCACTCAGGGCAATAACAATACCAAGAAAAAATCAAAACAAACTATGTAAAAGTCCTCTCGTGTGTCTATTAAGAAAATAATAGACTGATTCTTTATTTCTAGATTAGCCGCCTGAATCCAAAATGCTAAAACAACAAACACAAGATGTAGTTTCTGTTTATATAAGGTAATGAACACTACAGAAATATTAAAACTGCTTTGATCTTTTTGCATTTAAGTTACACTTACAGGTTTTAACTGAAATGGATCCTCACTGAGCCAAAGTATTGCAGAAACACTCAGAACAGCCCCAGTTCCTTAAAATTTACATCATACAGAGAGAAATTAGGTCATGAATAAATAAAAATAAGTTATGTTTTTCCTTTAAAGACTTTGTGGATTTGTGCAGGGAAGCAGAAGGAAAATTGAAAGGACTTTCAGTCTTTTCTTATAGCTGTTATTTACAAAAGCACAGTATAAGTAAGGTCGATGTTCTTACTGCTACTCTAATATGTAAAGAAAACTGGTTTACAATATTGAGCTCTGATATCAGGGCTGCTACATACAAACAGAAGAACTGGGTTGTAAACCAAAGCAGAGGAGAATGCCTCTTTTCAAGAAGGAGTCATCCATCTAGCAAATTCATGCCTATCCAGAGCACTATTTCTTTGGGTAACAACTTGTTTAAGGATAACACTTTGATATGTTCACCTCTCCACCTACACTGTACAGGGAGGCAAAGAACCTAACACAGCATACTGGATTCCCTCTGGGAACCTGGAACAGCAATGCTGGGATATAGTCATGGTGATGCATGGCAGTGCAGGTGTGGTCCCAGGTAACTTGCACAAGGTCTCACAGAAGAAATACAGTATATTTAGGCAAAATCGTGCCCTTTGCCATCACTGTGAATGAATCCTTCAGTGACCCCTACCATTTAATTGATGATCCCATTTCAAAAAATGTCCTGTCATCACCAAGGAAACCTCTACCTCCTGTGCCCCAACAAACACAACATATCAACACAAACTGCAACATGAGCAAGGAGAAAAAGCTGAACTGAAGAGATATCATAACATCATCAATACCAAGACTGAAAAGTCATATAGTAATATACCTGTCAATACTGAAATGCTCCCAGAAGCATGATTCCTTGTGCTTTTTCAGCAACAGTATTACATGTTTCAATAAATTTCACTTGCTGAAAGTTTGGCTTAATACTCAGCTTGAAGCTACCTTTCCTTTCCTTCACACCATTATTTCTAATTTCTATTAAGATTCTTTAAATGAGGCTCTGCTCATGCTGAGCAGAAGAGATTCTGCTCAAGCTGTGGTCTGCACTTCAGAAAAGAGGCAGGCTGTAAAGGAAAACCCTGAGTGTGAAATACTGAATTATGTCAGTGACTTACTGTTTCTCCATTTATGCTACACAGGTTCTTATAACCACTTTGTGGATATTGTCATTTTAGTTTTGTCTCTCAGAACACATATCTTACTTATTCCTCTTATTATTCTTTAAATACTAGCCAAATGGTTTCTTTCTTTTCAACCTGAAGACACTCAAACCAATAAGAAGAAAATAGTAGGATTTTTTAATCTTTCTTTCTTCCTTCCTTTCTTTCTTCCTTCCTTCCTTCCCTCCTTCCTGCCTTCCTGCCTTCCTCCCTCCCTCCCTCCCTTCTAGCTTCCTTCCTTCTTTCCTTCCTGTGGACATTTAGGAACAAACCTGCAAATCTGTAAAATCAGGTGCATATTTGCAGCAAGTTAGTCAGTAATTTGTATGGCCATAAGAAAAAAATTATCCCTTAAGCAAGGTGATATTACTCAGTGTAAATCATCTGGGGCTAATATATCTCTAAAATAATTTATTCATTTAGCTTGACTTTTCATCATAATAGTTTGTCACCTTTCCTTCCTAAATAATTAACATCATTAATATTTCTTATTTATTGCTGAAAACTTAGAAAACACACATAATACATAATTTCCATCTCACCTTTAAATCTCTAAATGCCTTTAAAACTGTAACTCTAACTGATTTATATGCATTCGAAACAGAGAATGAGCACCTTAAAAGGTTCATTAATATTCATATCCATGTACTTGTCTATTGTTTTAAAAGAAAAAATCACAGAAAAATGCTAGGAAATGCTGTAGAGCTTGTTGTGGGCAGAGTTTTCTAAATCTATGTGTTTGCATTTGAGCTCCTTGTCTGGGTTGTCTTTAGAATCCCTAAAGATAGATTGGCATTTGGGAGAGTGATTAACCCTTCCTAAAGTGGGCACCTGTTAAGATTGAGTGGATCATGTCTTAAAACCACTGCCTCTCCATTAATTCTAAGAGAAATTTGGAGCAAATTCTGAAGCTGAAGATAACTATGATTCAATACGATAAGACGTGATTCACAAACAGTGTCAAAACGGGTGTATGAGTGAGCACTTGTGCATGAGTGGGTTTGTGCACGTCCTCAGTGCAAGGTTAGTGGTGAGATAATGGGATATGGATTTCATTTACAATTTGATACTCTGAAAAATATATCTTTAACTAATTCCTCACTCCACATTTTCCCCAGGGAAAGTGGGACAATACGTAACTTCTAACCAGACTGTTCTAGGGTAACTGGTTCAGAAGTGTAAAATACTTCTGAGATTTCACATGGAAGATTTGAAAAATGTTGTATTATTAACTTGAATTTTCCCTTTTCTTACTTCTGTTTCAAGTGCCTCTGCCAAACTCACTTTAAAAGTAATTTTTAAAAGGAACCAAACTTTTACTCGTGAATTAATCCTGGACTTTGAGTGGTAACAATATCTACAGAATGTGTTGTTTTGAATAAGTCTTAGTGTACAGAGAGATGCATTAATGAAAGGAAAACAACGTTTCATGTTCACTGAACAACAAAATATGCAGTAGACTCTCCTTTGTGTTTGATTATAAACTTTTTGAGAAGATAAAGCCTTCTGGCAATACATCAAACGTTCCTGCTTAGTTTCAGTCTAACAACTCCAAACCAAGTACTTCTTTACAACTTCTCTCCACAGTCTCTTTAGAATGTCCTTAGGTTTTCCTCCAGGCAATGGCAGCTACAGTATGTGCTGAAGGATTTGTCACTACAGATATTAATACACCATCAAATAGAGAAATTCTTTTTAACTCTGTGTCAAATGCAAAATTATCATCACTAATACAAGAACTTAGCAGTGTTCTATTTTTTTTAATCTAATGCATTTTCATTAATGTAGCTTTCTTATCAAACTTGAGGGATACTGTAATAGGCAAACTGTGATGACCTTGGACTGATTCAGTACTGAGATTTTTAATTTGAATGCATAGTATTCTCTGGGAATACATATTCAAAAAAAGAAAATATGGACTACAGGAATAACTTTTTTATTTTACACAGTTAGATTGTCAGTCGTATCTAGTATACTAATTCCAAAATTAAAATCTAAGTAACATTTTATCTGCATATATTTAGAGAATGACTCAAATGCACAAAATACTAACCAGAATTTAAATTACAGAATTACAAATGGTGTCAGAATACTACTCCAAAATTACTCTTCTCTCTGGGAAGCTCTCCCTGTAAGTCTACATAGGTGAAATGGTACTGAAATTAGTATATTTAATTTGCTTTTACATGAAAATCTCAAAATATCTTTAAAATAGCTTTTAATTATTCTCCTTCTTGTGTAGGTGAACAGAAAATGTTGCTGTACTCATTTCTATGTTAGTAGTCTAAAAAAAGCAATTTGAATTTCTATATTGTGGGCAATTCAGAAACTGACCAACAGAGAGTTATGTCTTAGCCAAAAGATGATACACCTTCTGCCATAAGTACAGAACATTTTCTCATGTTTTTACTGCCATGCTCATTTTTATTATTGTTGTTATTATTCACAGCATGTGAGTTTAATCTTACTGCTGATATGCAGCAATGCACCAGGTTTTTGCTTTTATTCTTTTCCCTAGGAAATGATTTGTGCTCCCCCCTCAACACTTCACTTGCAAGCGAGCTGTAACAGCTTAGAAAAGAGATTTTCAGCTTTAAGCCTGCAGACTGGGAACAGGACAGGATCAGGCTTTAGGCTCCTTTTCTCCATGTTAGAATTGAAGAAGGTTCCCATCCTTACAAAATGTTCGGCCTATCCACTTCAGACGTTTATGAACCTCCAATTTGCTGTCCCTGTGCTAAGCTGTGTGGTTTGCAGTGGAGGGACAGCCTAAGTGCTGTGTAATGTCTGCCAGAACAAGCTGGAAAGTCTCAGATCATATTTCCTCCAAAGATGATTTTGGACAAGCTATTTTGTCTCATTCTCCATGAGACAGAGATAATAACAGTGTTCTTCCCATATCTATCTATGGCCACAAAGTCTGGCAAGAAAAGAAAGTCAATAATATTAATGGAATTGTTCAAAATTCAGTTTAAGGCCTTAACAGAGTGCTTGGTCTGAATTACCATCACCACTGGAAAGTCTCCCTTGATCCATCCCCGACCTTTGCATATGCACAGTTGTAAACTACTGTTCAGAGTTTGAATATTTTGTGATGCACACAAACTGATGTTTGTGCTGGCTGACCAGCTTATATTGTTCATGGGAGCCTGCTATAATTAAGCCTGATGAAGAAAGTATTAGCGTCCTATCTCAAAAACTTAGAAATTCCTCTAACATCTTACTTCTGTTTTGAAATGCACCTTATTAGTGAATGAGTCTGGAAAGTAAAAGTAAAATCCTCTTAACTTCTTTGAAGTTCTGGAGAATTGAATCTAATAAAAAAGTTTTCCTCTTTTAAAATACATTTTGAAATTACCAAAAAGCTTTAGGCACAGTTTTTGATAGGGGGGAAAAAAAAAAAAAAAAGAAATCTATTAGAATTTTAAAACTTCCCTTAGATAAGGTCTGTGTAGACTTGTAAAGTTGAAATGTGATCACTGTTGCATAAAACTTTGAGATTACTTCCAATTTTATTTTTTTTACCCGATATGACGAATTTCTCTGTAGTCAGTCAGTACAACAAGAATTTACATCCCAGTTATTATCTTGCACTGAATTCTTACAGTGCTCTTGAGTTTAGGTAAAGAATAAATTATACATTTCAGACATTGAGTTGTTCAGAGAACAAAAATATTTTCCTTAAAAGAGTTTTCAAGTTGTTTTTCTGTAATATTTTTTTAACGAGCTCCATTATGACTGTTGAGAAACATTTCTTGTTTCCTTTTTCTCATTTCCCTCTACTAGGTTTTTTTTAAACTCAGAAAATTATCAAAAAAAGTTATTGTAATTCTTCTTAAGTTAGACTCAATTTTCCCAACTGATTTCTATGAATTCCAATGATTGAATTTTTGAAAATAAAATTAGGATAATAAAATAGTTTTTTTTTAAAAAGTCTAAATTAATTCACAACCCTAAACCACAGAAACAGATTATTATTTGTTAATTTTAAAACCTGGGTGATTTCTCTGAGTTCTAATCATCATCATCATGCTGCAAAGGGCCACGGCAGACTTCGATGATGAAAATGGCGTCTACATCCGATACCGCACCGATGGTAGCCTGTTCAACCTAAGGCGACTGAAGGCCCACACTAAGACCTTAAATCATCTTGTCCGGGAGCTGCTTTATGCGGA